>OZ026605.1:10631059-10701059 GCA_964020085.1 Micromussa lordhowensis
ATATCATATTTCTGATAAGTCTATAGTTTTTAAAAAGATGAATATGGAGATGAATATAGCAATTGTATTGTACATGTAAGTAGTGGTTTGAGTCTGCTCTACAAAGCAGTTAAATATCTAACATGATATTTAGGACAACTTACCTAGCTTGGCCAAATAATTCTAATGCCTCTTTCCAGTTCTGCAGCTCAAAGCTGACATTTCCCTTCATGTATGATGAATAAGCCTGTTTACATGAAAAAATAATATACGTAGCACTAAAATTCTCTTGTATAAATTTTTCAAACCCTAAAACAAGTAGTAACTTCGCATGCTGAATACTAACCAATTACAAAAAACAAGGTCAATGAGGAAAAAAGGTACATAGTCAAATTTTTGGCTGAACAGAGTACAAGTACAACAGATTCCAAAGTGAACATACTGGGAAAACCTGTTGTGCTAGTAAAATGTCTAAAGAGCCATTTTTCTCAAAATCCTAGCAGTCTTCATTTTCTAGAGCTACACATCATTTTCCTACAGGGGAATACAAGTAACTGTTGTACTTTATTGCTAGATAATTTATACTGTAGTTGAGTTCAACTTGGTCTGAGTACACTAAACGCAAAATATGGACTGTTCTATACCTGAGCCTCAAGTTTAGTCCTGGCATCACAGGCTTCAGCATAACACAGCTCTTCCAACTGGTTAGCATGGCTTGCAGCCTTACGCAGCCTTCTGATGTAATGGAACTTTTTACGAAGTTCAGTGTTTGCCAACAGTTTCAACTCCATAGCATGACTCCAAGCTCTTTCAGCATCCATTAGAGGAATGTGCAGATATCTTGAAAAAACAAGCAGTTTAAATGTTCAGTGATGGCATTTATGGTACTCTTGACAGAGTATTAAAGCCTGTATATATACACCTACATTGTATGACGCACCATGACACACAACATGACACTCAATCACAGAGTAGTGGCCCTAATAACAAGTAAATCATACAGGTGTACATGTCAGTATCTGATAAATGACTTACTTAACATCTTTGAGTATATCTTGTGTTACTTTCTTTGATTTAAATGCGTGCCGAGATCCATGCTGGAAATTCATAGTCTTGTACAATCGTCTCAACCTTCGTTGACAGTACTGCCTGCAAAAATAATGGAAAGCAATTAAAATGGATGCTACTGAAGCTGCCAACTTTTTAAGTTAAGTTTTTTATTTCATGCAAATTACAGTTATTTAGTAAATAAACCCCTTCAGGAGGCTGGTATGTCGGCTGATAATGTCCGCAGCAGAGAGATTGTCCGAAAAATGAACATTTGGCCGAGAAGCGAAGGACAATCTCTCAGCTAAGGACATTATCAGCTGACATACCAGCAAGCCAGAAAGGGGTTTATTTATTTTATAACCCTCCCATTAATTTTCTTTTCGCAATTAAACCTCGCGTAAACATGGTAAAAAAAGCTAGTGGCACCAGCTTTTCAATGTCACTGTCGCTACACTCATTAAAACGAGTTTGGTTTCCTTCCATGTTAAATGAAGAAAAGAAAAGTTGAAATTCTTGGGCTGACTGTTTTTGGGCTGTCCGGCGATTTAGACAATGTGACGTAAAGTAGCCAATAAAATCACGCGAAAATTATAATGTAAGTTATACATGTACTTTTGTATATTTCTGCAATTTTCTGACATGCACATGTATGCATTATAACCATGATCATCATGATATATTTTGATAGTACAAAAATTTCATAACGTTATAGTTCACAAAAATGTTTACTTCTATGGAGGTTATTAATCTATTGATAATTAAATTAATTTCCTCTTCCTGGAAGAAAGAATGCTGTTAATTCTATGAGGGTTACTGAATATGTTTGTCACATATGGGGTGTTACCGTATGCTTTAATTTCATCCAAAAGGAAAAGAAGATTGATTCCATTTTAAGTCATAAAACAAAGTGTAGAGAGAATGAAATTTTCTATTGAAACAGTGAACAGGGCTGAAGGTGTCCATGCATCATGCCAGTGCCCTTACTCAAAATTTCTTAAATGTAGCTCATGGTTTTGATGTCAACCACCATGAGCTAGCACACTATGCAAAAAAACTAATCTTTACATCTAATCAAAAGAAGGGAATAGCTTGGAAGCCCAAAATGAGGGATGCTACTTAAGGAAAATGTATTGGTGATGGAAGTTGACTTCACAAGCAAAGCTTATACTCTATTCAATCACAGGGAATAAACTTCAAAACTATGTTAAGCTTTGTCAATATTCCTTTTGGCTATTCCACAGTTATTCCTCTATCAAATCTGGGAATCAACCATTCACTGATGAGCATTACCACCATGAAAGCCATTGGGGGATATCAATGTCTAAAAATGGACATTTCTCACATGATTTTTTTGTTAAAGATATTTTGGGAACCTTTGAGCTGCTGCACTACATGTATATTTATGCTAACAAAAATCAGATGCAGATTAACCAGATTCATTAACTTGTGCAGTAGAACTATTCACGCAACTCCAAGCTACGACTGTTTTGGTCACCATGGCGAGTGAAAAAATAATTTGGCGACTAAATTTTACAAGCAGGTCACCAATTTGGTCACTGGTGCAGTAGAAAATGCTGATTGTTCATCAACAGGGTTTTTTCCAAGATAATCACTAAGCCAAACGAATTTAATCACAATTTTTGTATTCTTGTCTGTCTTACTGTTTCTTTTATTTACTTTCCTTAACGGTAAATAAGACTGTTCAACAATAAAAACTGTTGAAAACAAAAACTAACATCGTCGGAACGTTCTTTGAACGATTTAAATGTGGGCTCGTTCTGGTCAGCGGTAATAACCCCATGTAAAGTGGAACAAAGTGTCCTTCTTTGAAAACGATTTGATTTTGGCGACCAAATTTATCATAGTGTCGACCATAAGCATTTTACAGAGGGAGGTCGCCAAAAGGCGACTTCTCAAAATCTTGAGCTTGGAGCACTGGTTCAACATGTACATTCCCCCCCCACCCCCAATTCAGAATTGTATCCATCCCAATCTTCACGAATTACTGCAAGAATGTTGTACATTCACAAGACATGAATATGGTGATTTCAGTTTAAAACTACAATTACAAAATGTATAATACACTAAAACAACCAACAAACCTTTCCCTGTAAGAAACAAGCTACTTTCCACATAAGACGTATGTTCTAAGAATATTAAGAATACCTATATCTTTGATAGTCTCCATGCCTCAGTCCATGCTGCCCTTGTGCATCTTTTATGATTGGTAGAACTTGTTGAACAAGATGTTAAGTAAAAGCTACGTATGTATAAACCTCCCTATATGACCTGTATCTCTTCTAAGATTTGCAGTCTTTAATTATTCATGATCAATTTCAGTGTTTTTTGAGGCACCTGACATTTATCATGAAATAATAAATTTAAGTATTCCAAGATGATCCAAAGTTCTTGCAGTCTAAAGCTTAGGTCCAGACCGTTACCTGAACAGCAGCAAAAGAACATATCACTATAGACATGTATTCCTACTTGTAACTTGTGAAATTATGCAAGTACATGCAGGTACAAAAATGGTTTACTGCAGAAATCTGCTTGATCGGTGATCTCTACTTGATTCATAATTTTCTTTTTACATGTAATTCCACTGAACATGTTACGTAGTGCCTCTCTTGACTCTAGAAACATTTGGCCTCCTAAATGTTGCCATTGGTTATGTTTGCTTGGTTTTACAGTCAAACTAAGTGAAGCGTACCCCTCAATATTGCATTAATGAACTGATTGTTTGAAACTTGAACCCGCTAGTCGTTTCAAGAAGGCAACAATGAATTGATTATTTGAACATTGAACTCGCCAGCTCGATCCAAGAATACGGCTAACGGGTTCCGTTTTCGAAAATCAATTCACTGTGGCACTAGTAGGTTTCAAACCTACTAGTCTTTTCTAGAATACAATAGTGAATTGATTTTTCGAAAACGGAACTTGTTAGCCTTATTCTTGGATCAAACGAGCGAGTTCAATATTCGAATAATCAATTCATTATTGCATTCAAGAAACGACTTGCGGGTTCAAGTTTCAAATAATCAGTTTATTAATGCAATCTTGAGGGGTACGCTTCACTTAGTTTAACTGTAATGGGAAGCTGTAAGGTGGCCTTTTTCCCAACTGCAAGGAATTGTGCTAGTAACCACTTGGAATTGTGCCAACAAATTAAATCTTCAAGATGGTACATGTATTTCTCCCCCATTACAAATAAAATACATCTTTCCTTCAAGTCCAAAAATACATGTAGAAAGAACTGTAGCACTATTTTATTACTGGCTTATTTGGCTTGTTAAGCAAATAATGAGAAATGAATGCAATGCATGTTAGGTCTATTTAACAATAAGACAACAAGCCCAAATTTTCTATGAGCAAATAGTAAACAAGTCATAGCCTAGTTACTATGGCTCATAGAAAATGAGGGCAAGTAGTCTAATTGTTTTAGTAGACACTCAAGGATTACAGCACAAATATTTATTTACATATCTTAAATTTCTCTAGCAAATTAAATAATACCACATGTGCATAGCAACTGAAAACGTTTTGGTCGGTCCCTGATGACTAACTAGAGCTTTGCCTTCGGTCTCGAAACGGTGTAAACCTCGGACAAAGTTTTCTTGATAGGGACTTCACACGGGAAAATAAACATTTAAGGTTATAAGTTGTAACTTGTGACGTGTCCTGTTAATTCATGATCAGTTACAGCACCATTTGGAAGACTTCCATACTTCTGTACGCGTCTGTTCGTCATCTGCTGGTCTTTTTGATAACTTTTCATTTCACATTAGTTATTTAATATTAGCGAAACTACAAACAGGATTAAATCTACATCTATAACCCTTCGTGAAAAAAAAAATATAGCAAAGAGCTTCGTCTTAGCTTGAATTCACAGCTGATCAGACGCTATAACTTCTTCCGTTAAAGTTTGGTAGTTAACGCACTAAACACGAAAACAAAATAAATACTTGTAAAAGGATACTTTCTAAAGTCAATACAGTAGACTGTAATTCAGCTTCCTCCAATGTTTCGTCCATATTTTTATCTCCATCCACATGGGCGACATCACTTTGCGCCGACATATTGAATGAGACACGCTTGGTATTCTGGGATACGCTAAACCTCGTCCCAGGTCAGGAACGTGACCAGCATGACACAATATGCTGCTTACATAAAGTATTCACCTTATTCAGCGTCGTTCTACCCGCTGGTCTAAGAAGAGCGCAGGTTCATGCAATATGGCTGAAAGTCGTCATCAACAGACGAAGAAGCCATTAGAGTTCTATAAATTAGATTAGGATTTCCCACTGTTTGTAGAAAAAGGCGCCATCTGTATAGAGTAAATAACACTTGGTTCTTCTGGATTGAAGTTTCGGGGCAATTATCAATATCTTATGGTAGGTAAATATCGATGAGTTTAATATACAGTCGACCGCACTCGACCCTTCATATCGTTAAACCTCGCACTAATGACTTCATCTCACCCACGATAATGGTCACAAAGCGAATCCCCAACCCCAAAATGGCTTCCCACAAAGACAACGCAACAAAGGAATTGTTTTTATAAACAAGTTCGTGTATTTCTTTGCCTGCAGTAAAATACAATCGAGTATAATTTAATTTTGGGCGGTATACTGCATTTTGAAGTTTAGCTCTAAGCCCCCGGGGGGGTACTGCCATATATGGGCTATATAGGTATGTGCCGCTGTGAAGGGTATGCTTTTCAAGCAGTTTACTCTAGCATAGGGTATATAAATCAGAGCGTTTGGGTCTAGAATAGGGTATCATTTTTCACGAAACTGAAGTCACTAGAGACGGCAGCGTCGTACGCGAGAAGTACAAGCCATCGTTGTCAGACATACATGAATTCCCATTCTCTGACATCATCTCGCACACGAACATGTCAATAAGTTAACGGAGGAGGGAATACTAACTGTCCCCGAAGAAGAGCTGATGGAAATAGAATCCACTGCTGCTACAAGGTTGCAACCTCGACCAACCCGGGTCACGCGAACCCGAACATCTGTTGAACGAATGGCCAGTCAGTTTGCTTTTGATGAAGGAATTGCAAGAACAGTAGTGACCCCACAGCAGTCAAGCGCAGATGGCCCGCGGAGATCGGGGAGGACACGAACGGTTATTTCATACAATACTGAATAACGTTTTAGTCCGATCTTTAGCAGGGATTTTCTAATCGACTATGCGGTGTTTGATCGACATGTTTATAGTTAACAAGCCTCTTGACAATTGGTGAAAGGTACACAGCTTCTGGAAGACAAAGGACGAAGTTGACATAAATTATCGAAGTTCATTGTAAAGTTTAAAGTACCTAGTTCACTTTCAGAATCACCGTGAGCCAAGTTCTTCTAGTTTTATGTTTTGCCGGATATCAGTAATATGCTTGTGTACAGAAGTTGTTTCGAATATCTGAGATGCAAACGTTGCACCATTGTAATATAGAACTTCTAGAGTTTGTATATAGAATATTTGTTGTTTCGGTTGTACCCCTGTAGGTTATTTAAGAAGTTGAGTTTTTTTGCTGTTGCACCCAAAAAGCAACGCTCGTGACGGTTCTATATTCAATCAGGTAAACCTGAAATTTAGGACTTGATGGAAAAAAAGACTGGACAAGTATAAATAAATCCTTTTTTAAGCGATTGTGGTACAACGTTTAGTTTTGGCCTTGCTTTATATTGTGCTAGTGACCTCAGTTTCTAGAAAACAGCTACTCTAGGATAGGACCGATTTTGGGAAGTTTACTCTAGTATAGGGTAGCAAAATTCAGCTGAACTAGCTCTGGTATAGGCTAAGGGGTCCAGGGTCCCAGCGGCACATCCCCACCCAGAAATTCCTAAAGTACCCCCCCCCCCCCCCCCGGGCTCTAAGCCAATATTTTATTGCACAAAAATTTCAAGCTACTCAAGCTTTTATATATTATGTGCAAAGCGATTATTGGAAAAAGAAAAATGAAAAAGCCTTAAGTTTATCAATGGGACCGATTCAATTTAACTTTACAAATTTTAGTTTACCTGAAATTTTGTAAAATGACAGCCAAATGCATTGCAGATTTCACACTCGTCTTGTTGCAGTGCAAGCAAAGGTTTTGTTTCCGGAAAATTGAGCACAGAATAAGTGGGAATATCATCAAGTATGGTATCAATACCCATTCAAAAATTAAGCAATGAAAGTAATGAAGAAACACTGGCAAATGAACTTGCATGCACAGGATACATAAACTGATACTCATTTCGCAACTTCAAGTGGTACTATAATCAAATTTTTACCTGTTGATTTTTTAGGTGTATCACATAGAATTCTATGAAAGAATAAAGACTCTGTATACCGTTTGCAAATATCTGCATTTAACTTTTCAAAAAGAACAACAACACAAACAAAAATGACTAAGGCAAGTGCCTCATACTGGCTACAGCCCTAGTAGGGGGTCAGCTAACTGGGACTCAGTGTTTTGTTGAAATCCCATCCCTACCTCTAGAGCTCTCTGTGTAAATCAGACCTAGTATTACATGTATATTGAATTACATTCACCATAATCATCTCAAACAACTTACTTGAGGGTATCATAATCCAACCCTGTTTGCAATAAATAGAGCAGTGATGGTGCAGAGGTGAGAGCAATTGCCTCCCACCAATGTGGCCCAGGTTCGATTCTGCTCCATTGCTACATGTGGGTTGAGTTGTTAATGTTGGTTCTCACCTTGCTTCGAGGGTTTTTCTCCAGGTTCTCTGGTTTTCTTCCCTCAAAAAAACCCAACAACTCCAATTCCAGTTCGAACCAGCCTGCATGAAAACCTGCTAAGGCTGACGTGGCTTCCTCTCAAAGAATATTGTAAATTTATCTATGTATTTCTATAACGTTATCATTATTAAGCCTACCAACAAATGTTTTGCAGGTTACTACTTGTTTCTAGAATGCAAGTAATTTGATTCATAATTTAGCAAGTGTATGACATGGATGCCACTGAATGGATACCTCATACCACAAAGTCAGGAAAGATTCTTTATTACATTAATCCAGTCACTGGAGAATGTAAATGGCAGCGTCAACTTAACAAGGTACTGTGCTTGTAACTTGAGGAAACTGTCTTAATTTTATTGCTTTAATTCATTTCAATCCAACACTTACCCCGCATGAAAACAACATCTGAGATTTGAACTGCAGTAGAGTACAGTGGCTCCCTCGGCCAAGAGAACTGGAATCAAGTTTAGTAGGACTATTTAGCTTGTATGCAGTAGCTTTGACTGCTTTTTTTTATGGTTAAGCTTTCCGACTGTTTTTCTTGTGGTTAACTTTCACTCCAGTTTCCTTGTGGATAGCTTTAATTTGTTGATTAGAGCATTACCGGTTCTACATAAATTATATCCTCTATACTAACTTAAATTGTTTGGAAATTTCCACTCATGGCATCTAGTGGTGAGTGAGTGACCTTACACGTGATGCACGCGTCCTGGCCTGTCCTGTCATAGACATTATTCTTTTTCTTTATGCAAAGTAGACTTTTTTATAAGTGTTTAAATCAGTTATAAAAAAATTACTAATAAAACTTCTAAAGAGAATGGTGGTTCTAGTGAATGGCATCCAGTCCTGACCATATGATGCTGACGTGCAGCTTTGCAGAGAACGCCCTGTATTTACTTGTATTTACTGGTAACAATTTGTTGTTTACTGCTACACATTTGTTTTCTTTGTTTGGGACATCCTACTGACATGTAGCTAACCTTTCCTTATTATGCAGGAAGATAATCAAAATGCCTGTCGTGCAGATGTTCACTCCAAACAGTTAGACAAAGCCCCTGGAGCCTGCCTGAACTCAAACGTAGGAACTCCACATATTTCACAAACTAAACTGAATTCTGCTAGTAATGATGCTATTACTAATAGCAGTAAATATGAAAGACAAGACAAGAAAAAATCTGAGGATGATGAAGAGCTACTCAACCATCAAGAGCACCTAGTGACCGTGGATATCTTTGCAGATTGTGTGAGTAGCTGTCAGTGAACATTGAAGATAGAATGTGTCCTAATCTGACATGTATATTGGTTTTACAGATTCTTGTTTGCATTCTTGAACCTCTCAGGAATCTGGGTTGCAGGATGTATTGCCTTACTCCAGTAAAATTGTGGTCTGAAAGGGTTAAAACCCCCAGAAACTTTTTTCACTCTGATGAAGGCAGACAGTTGCCACCGAAAATTCAGTGAACAAAAAACTTACAGATCAGATATATTTAAGTCAAATAATCAATGTCTACTTGGTTGAGGTATAAAAAATCACTGAGAATAAACACATTGGCACAATAGAAACAGATAGGTGATTATAACCAGCCCTTTTTGTCAACTTACCATAATGAAACTGACCAATTTAACTCAGGATACTTATGAAATATTTGTGTTCTAATTGATTTAAAGTAATTTTGACAAAACAAATCATTTTCAACTGAACGTTTTCAACCCAAACTCAGGGTGCTACTCAGGATGCTACTATTGGAAATTAAGAGTTCAAACATATCAAATGTGATAGGGGGGTGGAGTTATTACAATAGCCTATAGGGGTGTTCATTAGAAAACTCCCTTTGACTAGGGGAAGGGCATTTGACTTTGGGAAACTGAGGCTATTGGAATAAGGTTGCTAAATTTATTCTTTAAATGGGCCATTAAATAATTGTGTAATTATACATGCTAACTAGATTTCTGATAAATTTGTGTTGTTGCCTTGTTTTAGAAAACTGCTCATATTCATTGTGTTCAGAGTGGAGAAGTCGACATTTTACAGTCAGAAAGTAAGTTCTATTACCGGAAGCTTAACAGCCTATTGTGAAGTGAAGAAACTACTGACCTTACATCTCCTCCTTTGATCAAGATTTGAGACTCTGTATTGTATTGCTCATTTTTCAATTTAATTTACATTCTTGTTGGGTCTTAAAAAGGGATTTTCATGTTCAAATAATTTTGGCACTGACACAGTGTTAGAAATAGCAATGTGGTGTTCCAGAAAATATCCACACCCCTCAAACAGAAGGGTTTTTTGGTTTTAACCCCCCCTCCCCTAACCCCCCCTGGAAATTCCAGTTTAGCTTTAAAACTTGCCATTCATGATTTTGGTTTTTCCATTAACCTTCCTTGGGGTGGGCATGGACATTTTCTGAAATATTTGCACTATGGTATGGAACAGTTTTGAATCCCCGAGTTGTAAAGGACAATATTGTGTACAGGCTATGTTAACCAGTGAAGGTTGAACAACTCAGTAATGTGCATGAGTTGCGCTGTTTATGAACAAGTGACTGATCAAAAGTAAAGTAGTTGCTAAATTTTACAATTATCCTTGAATACCATTGCATTTGAACTCAATTCAGAAAACGATGTACTCGAACTGTTTGAGGCATCCCCTGTTCCCCAATCAATATTTGGAACCCTAAGACTTGTAAGAGTAAGGTATGTGGGAGTTAGACATTTGATAAGAGTAGGCACGGGGAAGGGAGGAGGGAGAACAAAATTCCTAACATACTCAACACTTGTGGTAGCTTTAGTCCATAGAGTGTGGCACGAAGGAACACAGTAGAGGTAAAATGGTCATGCTGGCCATGGCTAGTTTATGTCATTTGAAGTGACATACTTTGTCTGATATTGTTCCCCTCTTCCCTAGATGATCACTTGGGAAATGCACAGATGTTGAACAGAGTGTCCAGGGAAAGTGTTCTCCAACAGCAGATACTGCAGTGTCCCCAGTGCAATCAACTTTTTTCTTGTCCGCATAAATTTACATCACACCTTCGCAGCCATCCAGAGCTCGATCCACTTAAGTGTCCAGTATGCTCAAAGGAATATTCATCTTCAGCGTCTCTAAGCACACACCTCAGGACTCACACTGGGGAGAAGCCATTCGAATGTTCACACTGCCAGAAGTGTTTCAGTCAATCAAGTCACCTGACCACTCACATGCGCGTGCACACTGGGGAGAAGCCATATCATTGCCCCAAGTGCCCCAAGACATTTGGACAGTCCAGTCACCTGACCTTGCATCTGCGCATTCACAACGGGGAAAAGCCATTTCAATGTCGCTTTTGCACTAAAGTGTTTTCGCATTCGTCAGCTCTGAGCACGCATATGAGAACCCACACTGGCGAGAAGCCTTTCCAGTGTCCACATTGTCCAAAGAAGTTTGGACAGTCAAGCCACCTTAAAATTCACGTACGGACACACACAGGAGAGAGACCTTTCCAGTGTCCACACTGTCAAAAGTGTTTTAGACAATCTTGTTACTTAGCCAAGCATGTGCGAGGACACTCTTCCATTAAACATGATGATATTCCCAAATCAAAGACATGATTATGATAGCTATACAAATCATTTAGTCCATTTATTCTTCTACATAGTTTAAGAAACTTTTGAAAAAGACTTACCTGCTTTCTGTTGAGCTCATTTTGGTACTAATAATCGTTATATGGATGTAGATATAGAAAAGTAGCTCTTATCCTTGTGCTTGGCTTTCTCGTAAACAAAGTTTTTATTCTTTAACAGTGTAAAACGGAATGAAGAAGATTACAATAAATACAAAAACAGAAGTACCTAAGTTCTTTAGCCTATAAACTGTAGGCTCTCCATGAAGGCTTAACTCCCACGCGAATTTGAAAGTACTGTTTTACAAAGAGATAGCATGTACGTGACTGATACGATAGCTCAGTGCTATCATAAGAAACCACAGCTCCAGAAGATATAGCTATCATATGTGCTACGTTGTTTGATCCAGGTCCCCTCGGGCATTTATTTATCTATAACGTGAGAGGATGAGGGTAAGAGAGTAAACACCCCACGTATGCCTTCTTCTGAAAGTAATCCCTCTCGAACTATTTTTAGATATGGTACTCAGTTCTCTGGCGGATAATTTAAAACGCGCGCGTTGCGTGGATGTTTTCGTGTAGAATGAAAATGCGTGTAAAACGGCTTGGCCTGTCCACGCGAGCAAAATTTGAGTCACATGATTGGTCATTTATAGACTCCTTTGGGATTTCAGAAACCGGTCGATGTGATCTGAAAAAAAATTGAGAGGAATTACTTTAGGAGTAAGACTCCTACTCTTCATCCTCTCCTGTTTCCTGATACAGTGATCATGGCGATTATAGGGAAACTAGTTAGCGGGATAACTTGTAACCATCGTTCAACGGTTGCTGTACCGTAGTGATTGGAAACCAACCTTGGTTACAAACACGGCACGGAAATGCAACGTGACAACTACGAATCTCCAAATGAAACCTAATTTTCCCGACACGTGATAGTGATGAGTTAGAATTTAGCGAAGTACTGACCACGATCCTGCTCAATAGCATGTCGTTTAATTTAATCTTAAACTAGTAATAACCACAGGTTAGGAAGTGCGGGCGAGGGCTATGCATGATTTGTTTCACTGAGGTTAACGAATTCATTGTAAAACAGTGGCGTTGTGTTCTTTTTCCATTTTGGGCATTTATATTTGCAGGGCAATAAAGGGTTGCATAGTGTGGGTGATTGTTTTCCCTAAAACGAGACAAAGGGACCTAAGAGTGGTTTTACTGACCTTGTGAAACAGTAACACCAGTTTGATTATACACTAGTTCTATTTTGTGTTGGGTTTGACAAAATGGTTATTTTTTCACGTTGTGAATAAAAACACTGTTGATTATAAAATGGACATATTGATTTAGTCAAGGTCATTTGATGTAACCCGACAACAACAGACACGGACAGGAAACGTTCCGATCACAAGTTCACACGCTCGATTTTGATTGGACGGCGCGCCAGCTATGCATGAGCTGCACGTGATTCTTCGACGAAATAGACGTCGTCCACGTGATAAAATTGTGTTGTGTGCATTCCAATTTATGGACCGCCACTTCTGCATTAACTGCACGTGATTCTTGACATTCTTAGCTTCAAGAAGGCGAAATTGACATATTATTTGACCCTTCAACTACATTAAAGATCATTGACTATGGAAGGTGAAACAGCTATGCTTTGGTGAGAATTGTCTTCTGCTTGGTGTTGGTTTCTAGCGGTCAGAACGCCTGTGCTCAAATTACTGCTGCTTCGTGTTTGTCTCGCGTGGTCAAAGCGCCTGTGCTAAAATTACGTCCTTTCATTTCATTGGTTCTTAGTGTCCCTAAGGACAAATATTTGGAAGGACGACTTTTTTTGCTAAATTCGAGTCACTGCAAGGCTATATAACTGCCGCGCATGCGTTTGAAACCAATGTTGAGATTAGGATTGCGGGCTCCGCTGGTCGCCCGCAATAATGGGGGTCTTCAGTCAAAACTCAGAGCTGATTGTTGTATTTCACTGACTCCGTTCACGGTTGGACAGGTCCAACAGGTCCTGCATGTATAAAAGTTCTGTTTACTGGTACATATACTAGCAAAACAATTCACACGGTGTAATCAGCGATTGCAGTTGAAACTTGAGACCATACTTTATTTGAAGTCAGGAGAAGGTTTGAATCATCAACTAGATCTGTTATTTTATAAAATTTGCAATGGGTTATTTCCACTTCACGATTCATTATACTAAACATATTCTTTTTAAAACAACGCGTCAGTTCATATCCTTCAAGATTTAGCCAGAGGAGACTTGGAATAACAGCTTGAGGCCACTCCACGGGGGTTATATCTGTTATGGAGAAACAATTGTTTCCTGTGGGTAATGATAAAATATGAATCTATTTGTGTTTTATTGTGTATTTGACAGGATTGCCTCAAGAATGAGAGGGATTGGTTTGGCTATCTTATCCGTTTTGGCAGCAGGTAAATACACTAGAACAATGGACTGTACGATTAAAACTGAAATATAACAGTAAGACTAGACATTAGCCAATGCGGTACGGTGACTAGATTCTATTGCGTAAAATATTTACAACTGTTTGGCAATGTCGTCAAGTTAGTTATTTAATCTTTATTTATCTAGTTTTTATCGTAGTTTTTAGCCCATTTTACATTATTATACTTTTTAGTTTTTAATTGTTTTATAGCTCAGTGTTGTAATGCGCAGGTGATCATATGTAACCTGACGTTAACCTGCGCAATATAAATGTAAATTATAATTATTATAATTAAGCCAATTATTATAATTAAGCCAATGTAGCCCTAAAAAGCTTTATTTTGTTGTTCTGTTAATTTAGACAAGCAAGGTTTACAATGTCCACGATAATTAGCACTTGAATGTCGGGATCCCTTGCAAAGACAAAAGAGACCCAACCCCAGCGCCTTATAAGGGTATAATTAACCTAAGTATTCCTGCCGCCAGTAATATCTTTTTCTTCGGATTCAGCCCAGCATGTAAACTAGAAATTTCATTTATTAACTCGTAACTGATCGATTTTCCAGAAAACAAATAGAGGTTGGCCTATCCTAGAGGTCAGCGTATTTTCATCTGTTGTCTATTGATGCATTCATTTTGTCTCACACAGTTTCACTTGCAAAAAAGGAGCAGTTTATGTGCCATAACAAGATAGACATGGTAATTCTCATAGATGGCTCAGGCAGCGTTTCAATGGATCAATTTAAAATCGGAAAGAAATTTGTCGCCGACCTCGTAAAACACTTCGACATTTCAAAGGAGAAGACGAACGTGGCAATGGCATCGTATAGTCAATACACGCACACAGCAAGAACATTTAACGACGAAACTTCCCTAGAATCTGTTTTAAAGGCGGTGGATGAACTCCCATATGAAGGAGCCGCAAGTAGACTCGACTTTGGATTTGATCTTATCGAGTTTAAACTTTTTGTTGCCAAAAACGGAGCGAGGACAAGTAGTAAAGGTGAGAGTCATACAGTGCATTGCTCGTCTTCTTATACATAGGCTGGTTTTCACTACTGCATAAACGTAAGCATGAACATAAGCATAAATTAACATGAGCATAAATTAGCATAAACATAAATCAGCATGAGCATAAATTAGCGTAAGTTTAAATTAACATGAGCATAAATTAGCATAAACATAAATCAGCATGAGCATAAATTAGCGTAAGTTTAAATTAACATGAGCATAAATTAACAAAAGCATAGCATAGGCATAGGCATAAGCACAAACATTAGGAAGCGAAGCATAATAAGCATTAAGCTTATGCTGTGCTTATGTCGCAATGAGAACGATGGTGACATAGGCACCAGCATGGAAACAAGACAGTCAGCCAATCATAACTCACTTTGACCCAGACTTCTGCGAAAACTCGCAGTATCACAAACAATCTGGACTCTGCTGTATATTTTTTACGGAAATGAATGGTATAGAGAATCCAGTTTACTGCTCGTTTGCGAATGTCCTCGAGCTTATCTTCTGGTGTCCTCACTTGCTTATGCGTCTCCTAGTGCGTATGCTTTTGTTCGTTCCTATTCTTATTGGTTAGTGCAAAACAGCGATGTATGCATGCCGAGATCTGGCAAGTTGTAGAATACACAGAGAGCCTGGAACTGATTGGAGTAGCCTCGAATACATGTCAAGACTGGCGGGAGGCCTTCAACTAAGCATGAACATTTTCCGTTTGGATAGTCGTTTGGATATTCCATTTGGAACTTTAGAATTAATAGGCTACGTTCGACATATCAATATTCTAACACGGCTCCGAGGTTTTCAGGACAAACTTCCATATTTGGTGGTGTTTGTATCCAAATTTCTTTTGGGAATTGAAAGACAAAAGAAACTTTAAAAAATTGCAATTTTGACCCGAAAAGCCTCAGATCTATGTTAGACGTGGCCAATTTTTTGCACTGTGGGTGAATTTCTTGATGAAACAAGTCACAAATCATAAGAGGAATGAAGGGGGAGCTCTCAGAGAGGGAGAGGGCATGGGGCGAGTCACCGAAACAATTATATCAACTGTGTGTGTCAGCTGCCAAATGACACTTTTTTCAACTGAGATTTGAGAACTAAAGCATCTACTGACAGCTGATATATGGACTGAAATTTTAAGTGATGAGAACATTTGACTGATAGCAAATCGTTATTTCCCTTCAGATGTAAAGAAAGTGGCAATGTTTCTGACCGATGGCCGTAGCACGCGAGGCGTGGAGTTTACAAGAGCGAGTACCCGTACACTAACAAGGGGAGGTATAAATCTGTTTTCAGTAGGCATTTCTTCTCATGTCGATGAAGCTGAACTTGACGAATTATCAAGCAAGCCAAGAGGAAGCCACCAGCTTCATATAGAGACTCCAGGAAAATTCTTCACTAAAGACCAAGTTGAACATTTTGCCAAAGAGATTTGTAAACACGAATAACAACTGAGGAAAAAAGTGTTCACTTGATTCAGTACCTGAGACTAACTTTTAATATGAAATCAGTCATACTGCGAGTGAACTTTAGTAGTTCCAGTTCCATGGATATATGATTAAAGAGATGTTTAAATCATTCGTTTGTCACGCCTTTTAGTATTGTAAATTAATTTTCAATCTGAGGTCAACTTTATTTCTTGCTAAATTATCTCGGATAATTCAATACAACACGGGAATAATTTCGCTGGCGATTATTGCAATTTAGGCTTTTGCTTGTCGGTCATTTCGTAAAAACGCCATTCACCTGATTAGTTTGAACACATGAAATGTGCTGGAGACCAACACAAATCTATAGCCCAATTTCAGACCACTGAGTTAACGAAGTATATACTTTCCCTGACCTATGCACTGAACTCACTGAGTTCCTACTTAACTGTTCCGACTTCAGTTAATAAACATTAACCTAATCCTTTCCGGCACCCTTAACATTCAAGGACCGCCGACCGGTTAGCTCAGTAGGTAGAGTTCCGGACTAGTCTGCGGGAGGTCGCAGGTTCAAACCCCGGCCGGACCAACACTCAGGGTCTTTAAATAACTGAGGAGAAAGTGTTGCCTTTGTAATGACATCTGCAAATGGTTAGACTTTCTAGTCTTCTCGGATAAGGACGATAAACCGTAGCCGGCCCCGTCTCACAACTCTTCATACTTAATTCTGTGGGACGTAAAAGAACCAATAGTACGTACATATGTCTGGATTTATGAAAACCGTGCTCACCTCAGCACAACCACCCTGACAGTTTTCCAAGAAATTACAGGGTATTTTTCAACAGATCAGCCACAGGCAGCCTGGCAACACACACTCTACTCACCCAGCTTGCTTGTGACTGGCTGGCTGGCTTCCAGGCACTAAGCCTACAGGGCATGACTGACAAGCAGTTTTCCTAAGCAAAATGCCTCTCTCTGTGACTCACCCCACCCCCCAAAGGATAATTGCTGGACCTTTCCCTTGGTACCAGCTGGTAACCAGGCACCTAAGCTTTCTACCACTACCCTCCATGACGGAGCCCCCCCTCACTTTCGGAGCACCGCAAGGGCCTGACTGCCGGCTATCGCCGGCAGGCAGGCGAAAAAGTTTTGGCCCGAAGTCGACACCGTTCTCAAAAATCCAGACATACATATATTACATGTTATTATTCAACAAATTGATAACAAAATAGCCTAAATCCTTGTAAACCTCTCTGTCGACATTTTCTCACTTCACTTTTTCTTCCCACGTACGAAGCTACGTATACCGCCGGATATCTGTTACCTACGGATGACAGATATCGAGAGCATCATGACCATATTTGGATAGTGTTACGGCCTCGTCGGCTAAGTATCAGACGATATTCCGCGCGATTTCGCAAGATAATAGCCCAATTTCGATATATTAAAATTCAGCCTAAAACAATAGACCTCAGCACGAGGCTCGTGGGAATAACTACAGAGTTTGTGGAGTTTATTCCCACGAGCCTCGTGCTGAGGTCTATTGTTTTAGGCTGAATTTTAATATATCGAAATTGGGCTATTGTTAAATACCTGCATATCTCAAAATGCGTATACTTATTTACTTACAACGAAATGACTGAAATAAGAAAATCACATTAGCAAGAAGTACTCTACTGAAATATTATAGTAAACTTGTAAGTGCATTGCTTCAGTTTTTGCGAGAAGTCAGGTGGTAATGTACATTCTATATTCTAAGGGATGACATGTAATGGTAATAGTGCTGAGTGGAGTCCAATTCGGTCTGTAATCATACGAGTGATAACACGTAATTACAACTTTGGATGTGATTGGTTGATTTAAAGTACAACTTCGAATGTGATTGGCTTTTTGAACTGTCCGATAACAAACTGTCCAATAACAAACTGTCCACTGAATAACAAACTGTCCGATAACAATTCGTGGAAAATAAGAGTTTTTTAAACCAATCACAATCGAGGAAATTGTAATTTTTATGATTAAGTACATTAAAATACTGCACAGGATTTCTTAATAAAAATTGTAAAACGTACATACTTACAACAGCGAGTTTGCGAATTATACCGAAGCTGAATTACAACTGATTTAAACGAGTAAATTGAGTTGAAATTTAACATCGACGTCAGTGAATGAAACGCTTCAAGATATTCCGAGGAATACATTTCACACTGTTTAAGCTAAAGGTAAAATTGCCACCATGTTCTCGGATTATTTTTACACAAGGAAGTCTTTGTCTATATACTTTACTCAAACAAAACAAAAGAAAACAAAATTCCCGTTTGTGAAGCGGTGGTTTAATTATAATTTATTCTATTTTTGGAGTGGAATTCTTGCCTTTTGTTCAAGCCAAATGGTGCTAGGGTGAACAATTGCGCACTCCAATATGCCTCTTTAGTAATTAGGAGCTAAATTCTGAGAGTTTTCTGAAACCACCACTTGATCAAGACATTAAAAAACAAAATCATTCAAATTATGCGCACTTTTATTCATAAAATGAATCGCGACTTCACAGGTTTTCTTGTTCGTCAACATGGCAGATTTGTGATTCCGAAATCTAATCTTAAATTCTGTGGTGGTAGAGCCTACGCATTGTAGATGGCATTAGTACAGGAAACGAGGTAGCTGACATTTTTAGAATCGCAAGACAATTTACAAACGGATGTTATATATTCTGCCAGTTTGGTAGTTGTGAAACAATCAGATTCTAAAAGATATTTTTTAACGAAGATCAATCTAGTTCGCTTACATTTGTGGCATACACCATTTTTAAAAGTTGTTTGTTCTTCCTTTGTTCTATATTTCGATGGTGATGGAATCGAACCCACGACCTCCGGATTAGATCCACCGTTACTCTGCCGACCTCGTAGCTCAGTCGGCAGAGTAACGGTAGATCTAATCCGGAGGTCGTGGGTTCGATTCCCACCGAGGTCAAAAGAATTTTTTCTTTACCTCGTGTGGTTCCCTGATTCCCTTTACTAGGGCTAACGCTCAGTGGGTCTTTCATGGGTTTCAAACAGCACTTTAATTTACACTTCAGGGTTAATTCTCTGTTCCACCATTTGTGTTCATAGTGCTACGCGGCACAACATTCATATGTACCTCTGCTGGTTTAGGCTAATGACTTGGCGACAACTTAGTAGACGGAAATAGTTGTATAATAAGACGGCTTACCAGCCGTTTTGGCCAGTTCACGGTCATCCTTTGTGAACCGCAGTTTCTCCGTGGTCGCCTCCCTGAGACCAGAATAAAACAACAGTTTTTTGTTTTCATATTTCATAGTCTTGTTTGTAAGATTACCGTCAGGCTGTTCACTAAAAACCAAGAGGAAAGGACCAATCACGAGAAAGGACAGTCAGTTTACAGTATCAACACATAATCAGGAGTAATGAAACTCAGCATCCCACTGATGTACAACCAAATTCGAGGGTTGTCCAATACTCACAAACAGACTCCAATGGAATATCATTCATTCCAATGGTATTCCATTGGTGAAATGCATATCATTACGGGCACTTAGAATATTTTCTACAGTTTCAGGCTGTGAGGAGGTGCATTCTACTTGTCCATTGGTACGATTGGTACCAATGGAATATCATTCATTCCAATGGTATTCCATTGGTGAAATGCATGTCATTACGGGGACTTAGAATATTTCCTTCGGCTTCAGGCTGTTAGGGGGTGCATTCTACTTGTCCATTGGTACGATTGGTACCAATGGAATATCATTTATTCCAATGGTATTCCCTTGGTGATATGCATATCATTACGGGGACTTAGAATATTTTCTTTGGCTTTAGGCTGCGAGGGGGTGCATTCTACTGGTCCATTGGTATGATTGGTACGATTGGTACCAATGGAATATCATTCATTCCAATGGTATTCCATTGGTGAAATGCATATCATTACGGGGACTTAGAATATTTCCTTCGGCTTCAGGCTGTGAGGAGGTGCATTCTACTTGTCCATTGGTACGATTGGTACGATTGGTACCAATGGAATATCATTCATTCCAATGGTATTCCATTGGTGAAATGCATATCATTACGGGGACTTAGAATATTTTCTTCGGCTTCAGGCTGCGAGGGGGTGCATTCTACTTGTCCATTGGTACGATTGGTACGATTGGTACGATTGGTACCAATGGAATATCATTCATTCCAGTGGTATTCCATTGGTGGAATGCATATCATTACAGGGACTTAGAATATTTTCTTCGGATTCAGGCTGTGAGGGGGTGCATTCTACTTGTCCATTGGTACGATTGGTACGATTGGTACCAATGGAATATCATTCATTCCAGTGGTATTCCATTGGTGAAATGCATATCATTACGGAGACATAGAATATTTCCTTCAACTTCAGGCTGCGAGGGGGTGCATTCTACTTGTCCATTGGTACGATTGGTACCAATGGAATATCATTCTTTCCAATGGTATTCCATTGGTGAAATGCATATCATTACAGGGACTTAGAATATTTTCTTCGGCTTCAGGCCGTGAGGTGGTGCATTCTACTTGTCCATTGGTACGATTGGTACGATTAGTACCAATGGAATATCATTCATTCGGCTCGCACGCTTTAGCAACGAAAAACATACAGTTGTATTTAGCCTGTGTTTGGGCTCGCACGCATTAACAACGAGAAATATACAGTTGTATTTTGCGTGTGTTTGGGTTCGCACGCTTTGAGAACGAAAAATATACTTTGTATTTAGCGTGTGTATGTGCTCGCACTCTTTAGTTCAAGAACGAAGAATATATATTGTATTTAGCGTGTGCTTGCGCTCGCACGCTTTAAGAACAAAGAATATACATCGTATTCAGCGTGTGTTTGCGCTCGCACGCTTTAAGAACGAAGAATATACATCGTATTCAGCGTGTGTTTTGGCTCGCACGCTTTAAGAACGAAGAATATACATTGTATTTAGCGCGTGTTTGGGCTCGCACTCTGTAAGAACGAAGAATATACATTGTATTAGCGTGTGTTGGGCTCGCAGCTGGCTCGCACTCTGTAAGAACGAAGAATATACATCGTATTCAGCGTGTAGTTGCGCTCGCAGACTTTAAGAACGAAAAATATACATTGTATTTAGCGTGTGTTTGCGCTCGCACGCTTTAAGAACGAAGAATATACATCGTATTAAGCGTGTGATGGCTCGCACGCTTTAAAAACGAAGAATATACATGTACATTGTATTTAGCGTGTGTTTGGGCTCGCACTCTGTAAGAATGAAGAATATACATTGTATTTAGCGTGTGTTTGGGCTCGCACGCTTTAAAAACGAAGAATATACATCGTATTCAGCGTGTGTTTTGGCTCGCACACTTTAAGAACGATAAATACACATTGTATTTAGCGTGTGTTTGCGCTCGCACACTTTAAGAACGAAGAATATACATTGTATATAGCGTGTGTTTGGGCTCACAAAGAACGAAGAATATACATTGTATTTAGCGTGTGTTCGCGCTCGCACGCTTTAAGAACGAAGAAAATACATTGCATTTAGCGTGTGTTTGGGCTCGCACGCTTTAAGAACCGTGAAGCATATACATTGTATTCAGCGTGTGTTTGCGCTCGCACGCTTTAAGAACGCTCGCAAGCTTTGAGAACGAAGAATATACACTGTATTCAGCGTGTGTTCGGGCTCGCACTCTGTAAGAACGAAGACTATACATTGTATTTAGCGTGTGTTTGGCCTTGCACACTTTAAGAACGAAGAATATACACTGTATTCAGCGTGTGTTTGCGCTCGCACCCTTTAAGAACGAAGAATATACATCGTATTCAGCGTGCGTTTTGGCTCGCACGCTTTAAGAACGAAGAATATACATCGTATTCAGCGTGTGTTTGCGCTCGCACGCTTTAAGAACGAATAATATACATTGTATTTAGCGTGTGTTTGCGCTCGCACGCTTTAAGAACGCAGAATATGCATCGTATTCAGCGTGTGTTTTCACTCGCACGCTTTAAGAACGAAGAATATACACTGTATTCGGCGTGTGTTTTCGCTCGCACGCTTTAAGAACGAAGAATATATCAGCGTGTGTTTTCACTCGCACGCTTTAAGAACGAAGAATATACACTGTATTCAGCGTGTGTTTTCGCTCGCACGCTTTAAGAACGAAGAATATACATCGTATTCAGCGTGTGTTTGCGCTCGAACACTTCAAGAACGAGGAATATACATTAATTGTATTTAGCGTGTGTTTGCGCTTGCACGCTTTAAGAACGAAGAATATACATTGTATTTAGGGGTGCTTTAAGAACGAAGAATATACATTGTATTTAGCGTGTGTTCGAGCTCGCACGCTTTAAGAACGAAGAATATACATTGCATTTAGCGTGTGTTTGGGCTCGCACGCTTTAAGAACCGTGAAGAATATACATTGTATTCAGCGTGTGTTTGCGCTCGCACACTTTAAGAACGAAGAATATATATTGTATTTAGCGTCTGTTTGCGCTCGCACACTTTAAGAACGAATAATATACATTGTATTTAGCGTGTGTTTGCGCTCGCACGCTTTAAGAACGCAGAATATGCATCGTATTCAGCGTGTGTTTTCGCTCGCACGCTTTAAGAACGAAGAATATACACTGTATTCAGCGTGTGTTTTCGCTCGCACGCTTTAAGAACGAAGAATATACATCGTATTCAGCGTGTGTTTGCGCTCGAACACTTTAAGAACGAGGAATATACATTAATTGTATTTAGCGTGTGTTTGCGCTCGCACGCTTTAAGAACGAAGAATATACATTGTATTTAGGAGTGCTTTAAGAACGAAGAATATACATTGTATTTAGCGTGTGTTCGAGCTCGCACGCTTTAAGAACGAAGAATATACATTGCATTTAGCGTGTGTTTGGGCTCGCACGCTTTAAGAACCGTGAAGAATATACATTGTATTCAGCGTGTGTTTGCGCTCACACGCTTTAAGAACGAAGAATATACATTGTATTTAACGTGTGTTTGGGCTCGCACGCTTGAAGAACGAAGAATATACGCTGTATTCAGCGCGTGTTTGGGCTCGCACGCTTTAAGAACGAAGAATATACACTGTATTCAGCGTGTGTTTGCGCTCGCACGCTTTAAGAACGAAGAATATACATCGTATTCAACGTGTGTTTGGGCTCGCACCCTTTAAGAACGAAAAATATACATTGTATTTAACATGTGTTTGGGCTCGCACGCTTGAAGAACGAAGAATATACGCTGTATTCAGCGCGTGTTTGTGCTCGCACTCTTTAAGAACGAAGAATATACATTGTATTTAGCGTGTTTGGGCTCGCACGCTTTAAGAACGAAGAACATACATTACATTTAGCGCTTTTGGGCTCGCATACTTAACGTAGTTTAGAAATGGCATACCGATCGACTGTCTACTTTTCCATATGCAGTCTACAAATGGAGCACCGATCGGCTGCCTCCTTTTCCATTGGTACCAATGGTACCAATGGTACCAATCGACAAATAGTTTACGCGCGGCCCTCAGGTGTTAATATATGCAGTTTACAAATGGAGCGCCGATCGGCTGCCTCCTTTTCCATTGGTGCCATTGGTACCAATGGTACCAATCGACAAATAGTTTACGCGCGGCCGTCAGGTGTTAATATATTCAGTTTACAAATAGAGCACCGATCGGCTGCCTCCTTTTCCATTGGTACCAATGGTTCCATTGGTGAGGGTTTTTTGACGATTGGTATCTGTTTGTGTGTATTGGACATGTGTGGAGGCCAAATTCTCACAATTAGCAAGAAAAGAAATGAATCAGTCAGGAAGGAGAATTCTTAGTTTGATCTTCATTAATCATGGACAGATTCTTCCTGGTCAAAACTGCAACAAGTTTTAAGCATTTTGTGCTATTTTTTTTTAACAAAGATCGTGTTTTTTTCTCATGGGAATAGAAAAGCCTTACTGTTTTTTCCGTCAGGGCTCCTCTTGATCCAGCCATGATGGTGAATGGGCCATCCTGGCTAAATAAGGTTACTACTACTGCTGCCGCTGCTGCTACTACTACTGCTGCTGCTGCTGCCGCTGTTGCTGCTGCTGCCGCTGTTGCTGCTGCTGCAACTACTTCCGCCGCTGCTGCCGCTGTTGCTGCTGCTACTACTGCTGCCGCTGTTGCTGCTGCTACTACTGCTGCCGCTGTTGCCGCGGCTGCTGCCGCTGTTGCTGCTGCTGCTGCTACTGCTACTAAATCCAAGTATACATAGGTTATTGCAAGTCTACACAAGTGCGCGCAAACTTGACGGACTCGATCCTTTCTCTGAACACTCACGAATCTGTTTGTACTGTCATTAAAAGGCTAGCTCGTAGATTGGCAAAACGTTTCAAATCAAGACCGATACGGAGTTACGATCAGGTAAATTTGCTCAAAGTACAGATAGTTGTTTTGGATTTTATGTAAATCAGTTTTTATTTTCTGTCGTGAAAATTCCAAGTTTAAAAGTTGCATGAAAAACCGTTATGATTGCGTTTTAGTTACCAGGTCTCTTGTCTCATGCAGATCTCGCGCAAAATTCAAATCTAGATGGCGTGTTCATTGACGTCACAAAGGCCAACGGTTGAAAAAACCGCTTGAAGGATTCAATGCGCAAAGACACGAATTTGTTACGAATTTTGAGTAAAGTTCAATACCATTTGAACTTTTCTCACCTTTCTCTTCTTTTTGAAGCACAAGGCTTGCTTTCTGCTAAAACACCAGCCCATTCTCTTGAAGTAAATCTCAACATTTTCCAATAAACTTTCTGAACTTCACTCTACGAGACTTAACGGGAAAATGACGATTCCTGTGAGCGCGCGTCTCTTATATACTTGAAGCCATTGTGACCTAATAGCGCGTGCTGAAGAGCGACATGCTCGGTGATTGGTCGAGGAAATGCGACTGCATGTTGATCACGTGAAACAACGCCCTTCCACTTTGTTAGGAACTTTTTTGACAAAAGGGGCAAATTATAGCTAATTATGCACATGCTTTTGTAATAGTAAAAATCAGCTTTTTAATGAGATCATGACAGTTTGATTTCAGCATAGGTGTGCATGCTACTGAAAATTATCTTCAATAAAGTTATTCTTTAGTTGTCAAAGGTTTGCAGTCAAAGAATAAGTTCATCTTTCATTTGTTATACAAAGGTGTTTTTCAGCCTAGAAACGCTGAAAACTCGCCTGTTTTGCTGAAAGTTTAGGGTCGATTTTATGCGTGATTCCAAATCACATATGTGGCAAGTCGATTCGCGAATCGATTCGCTCCGACGAAAAGATAACGGTCGAAATGTCAGCTTTCGAATCAGTCTTTACGTTGGCCAATATTCACATTATCAACTCAGCTGATAAAACCAAATTATCTTGTAATACTCCCTACCGACGCAGCACTACAGTTTCTTTAGAAACTTACCTCTTTTATTCATTTTATGTAAACTGGAGACTATTTCATGGAGATTTCATAGAAAAAGTTTTGGCCGCAACTAACTTAGAGTGCAGAAATCTCCTACCCCTAGATTGTTACTTTGTTGCAAATAAAAGCAAATTAAAAAAAAACAACTTCATCTAGACCTAAGGCAACTGAATTACAACGCCTCAGTGTATATAGGTACTGTTGTGTCCGGTTTTTTTGCCCAAAGCTGGAACGCCGAGAACAAAAATGTGGATTAAGCAACGGCGCAGTATTCTTGTCATACCGCTTGAAGTCAGTAGGACGGCTAGCCAAGAATTCAGGAGGCTTTTTTTTTCACTCTTTCTCAGCCCTGCGGCTTATTTCTAAAAAACTTTTCTTTTCCTGGAGGCCGATTTTTTTTTTCGCTTTGAAAGCTTTAAAGTTCAAGGTCTTCCTTGGTCTTCCTTCAAAACTGGTTCTCCAACTGATGATTTTCACTTTGAATAGATGTGGATAATTGCAAGATTCGTGACAATGATGTAGCCATCTTTTCAAAAACCTCAAAACGATCATGACTTGTGAGAAACCTGAAAGCCCGGAATTATGTTGCATCTCCGGTTAAAAAAAGAAAACAAGAGACACTTGAAATATGAATACACAGCAAAAGAAATAACCTCACGGCAAAAAGAATAACCTTATCATTTTTGCCATGAGGCTAGTTCTTTTGCCGTGAGCTTATTCTTTTTGCCGTGAGGTTATTTCTTTTGCTGTGGCAGTTGTAGGCCACCGTACTACATTTCCTCTCTCTCTCTTAGGGCAGATTTACACGGTACGACTTTGTGCGTCAAGCTTACGACAGGACTACGCACGACATGAATTGTTTCGTGTAAATGAAACCTACATCTCGCTTACGACTGTTGTATACGTCCAAAAACATGTTTTTCAAATAGGAAGGACAGCTAAAATATTTGTTTACCGTTTGTTAAAACTTTCGCTCCGAAAATCCCGGTGCAAACTTTTGCATACAGTCACCTCTCCCATAAGCGGACAACCTCGAGAATTGGAAAAAGTGTCCGTTTGTAGAGCTGTCCGTTTACAAGAATTATTCCCATAATAAAAAAAATGAGACAAAGGTAAAAAGGGGAATTGAAAGCAGTGTCCGTAAGTAGAGCTGTCCGCTTACGAGAGTGTCCGTTAGCGGAGAGTTGACTGTATTTAATATATTTTGGGAGTGAAATTGTCGTGCGCGTGTCGAAAGCTTGTGGTATGCGACAAACGACCCTTTAGCAAAGCCGAGAGGGCCTTGGAGATGAGTGCTGCGTGGCCCGGGGACCCTCGGTTCCAATATGGCGGACGTGTACGATGTTGATAGGGTGTTTTCACTGTGCATGAGTTAAGTTGGAGAAAAAAGGACTTTACAACATGCGGCTATGATTGTTGCTAAATATCGGTTTCTTCTCACTCTTGGATTGTTTCTATTGTCATTTCGTGGGTGTGCGTGGTTTAATAGCAAGTATGTGGCTTAGTTATTTTTCTCATTTACACATGTAAGCTTAGCTAGGGTGCGTTCCTTTGGGGTGAATCTGGATCAGGATCAGTGATCCAAGATCACTAGGATCATGGGGCGTCAAAGGAGCACATGAATCCACTCTGGTTACGGATTTATCGGTTCCTTTGATGCACCATGATCCAGACAGATCTTGGATCACTGATCCTGATCCAGATCACCCCAAAGGAACTCGAATTGCACAGAGCTCTGATGGCACTTGGAATTACTAGCGGTTAGCATGTGCACCCAAGTTTTGTTGTTGAGGACCAGCTGGATTCTTGTTGGGACCAAAGTGGAAATTTTAGGAATTCTTCTCAGGCAGTTTAGGTGCCATATTGCAAATTTTAGGCATTTTGCACGGGGGAAGCAAATGAATAATGGTTGAATTCTTGACCCATATTTTTGGTGCAGTCTTGGGGGTTTGTGAACAATAGTATTGATAGTCCTCAACATGTGGGTGGGGCATAGAGTTAATGCTATTGTAATAGTGCTTAGATTATGGTAGTACTTCACTTAGATGTAGCCTGAGCAGCACTCTTGCGAGCCTCAGTGGCACTGATTAAGAATGTTAAGCTCTTATTTATACAGTAAATGATTATGCAGGAGAGGTATTCACAATATAAAAAAATCAGCTCTCTAGGAGCCAGCTCTCCGGTAGAGTTGTGGCCACGTGAATTGCTCATAAGACATTTGAGGTGGGTGTGCTTATGATATCTACTGGTGTGAGGTCATAGATGTAGCAGAGCCTGACATATGGAGAACAATGAAGAACTCTTGGGGTTAAAGGGAAGATGGAGAGGGATATGCTGCTTCAAGTTACCAAAATAGTTAACATGGGTACCGTATGTCAATATGTCTGCCACATGGAGTGAGTCTAAAAGGAGGAGATTAAATACATGTAGATGAACTACAGTATAATTATGTATTTATTTAGTTGTTTATTAAGTTTATTTATTTGTTCAACAAGCAAAAATGTTTGAAATATTGGGGTTTGCTGATGGCTAGAACCACTTCTTTCTAGCATTCACATTCTATTGCCTTGTTGCTGTAATTTCCGGAAGCTTAACTTTGCATTTTCCAGTTTGGGACTGCTTGTATTGAGCTTAATCAAAAGTTAAAAAATGTTTTATTGTATTTTCAGTGGAGATACACACTTTCTTAGATTTCCTGAGTCTCGTCAACTCTTCTCAAGTGTTGGAAACGTGGTTGAAATTCCGGATGGATCAATGGAGACATTTAAAGACTTGCTCCAAAAGAGTGAGGTCAACTTTGTTCTTTTTTATGCACCCTGGTGCGGACAGTCATGGAATGCTGCTCAAGAATTTAACAAGGCAGCAAATATCCTATATAAAGAGGTTAGAGTCTGATAAGATTTGATATATGTCAGTATATCAGTATATTTGTGATTGTAGTACTTTGTTTTGCCATCTGGCCTGGGTTGTTAGAAAGGTGGATAGCGCTATTCAGTGTATAGCATGGTTTGTTTTGTTTTGTTAACATTTTAGCCACTGGATAGAGATTTATCCAGTGGCTAGGGTTATCCAGCCTTCGAACAACTGGGGCCTGGCTTATTACATGCACATGTATGTCAATTGTTCCATAACCCAGTCATGTTTATGTTACACTTGCATGTACTTTGGGCACATTATGATCTAGTCATGCTTGAAAATTATGCGGGGATAAAGTCCCTAGAACTGTGGTCTGTGATTTAATCATGACTGGAGTATTTACTAATTAGCAATAAAATATTGATTGCTGCGCAGCAAGCGTAGTGAGCGAGCAGCAACATAAACAGGATTTAAGAAGAATATATAGAAGGGGATACGAATTCTTGAATTACCAGAATGCATTGCATTTAACCAGAATGCACTGGGTCGCTTTTTACCAGAGTGCATTGTGTCACGAACAACACGAGGATGTCACACCGTCGAGCCGTAGTCTTAATTCGCATAGATTTCAGTGAGAAAGGTTCGTGGTTTGTTTTGCTCTGATTTACCTGTGAAACGATGTGAAGGAGATCGTGCTTGACTTTCACAACTCTTGCTTTTGTCCTTAATGCAGTAAGTGAAAGTTTGTAAATCGGGATGATCAATTCTGACAACTTAATTTTAACTTCTTCATTTCTTAGCAGTCTCGCCTCCTTAGTCGAATTCGTACATGAAGAGAAATCGTTGTTACTAAAGCTTGTAGAATTATTAAAAAAACGAAAACCACGCTAATTTCATATATGCTGCGATCTATTCATCCAAACATGAATCAAAGCTGAAGCGTTATTAGCATTTTCACACATCGCAATGGAGGCGTCCTCGGCACAGTCTGTTAACATTCTAGAGACATTTAATGCGTACCAGTACAGAATTTATAAGTTAGATTTCTGCTCCTCCAATTTTCACATGTATCGATTTTCCCGATCTGGTAAAGGGGAGGTTGATGTGTATTGTTTTATGTCCAAACATAGTTCAGATCACTATGTGCATTTTTGTCACGGTCCTTTTTCACACCTCGCCATCGATGCGTCATCATGCATGAAGTTGACATATACAAGGACAGTTTTTAAGTTACACAGCACAGTTTGACACTACTTTGAGAAATAATTACTGTAAGTCTTGGAACGTGCAGATGTCACTATCAACAGAATGTGCCGCAACATTACTACCTTTTAGATACCCTAGTTTATGCTTTAAATGGCATGCATCATTGAGTTATGATGCACATGAAAAAGAGCGACAAATAAGTGCAGGTGCTGCTTGAGAGACAGCTGAGAGTAACTAATAATCTATGGAGTGTGATATTGTCTTACAAGTGTAATGCAATGATGCACAGCAAAAATGTGCATATATAAATTATATATGTAGCAAATAGAAAACATAGGCACGCAAGGCATGCAAGAGTTATTTTTGTAATTAAAAGGTTATGAAGATAGGAGCATTTAAGGGAGTGTTTACAGTGACAATTTAGTTAACCCTTTTTACACAACAACACTAGTTTACCGAAAAAAGAAAGAGAAAAAAACACCTGACGCGTTGACAGTCTAATTTAATTCATTCCCATATGAAAAACAAAAGTGTCAAATTACCATTTGTAACTAAAAATAGCAAGCATCTCGTGGGAACAAGTGGTGATGATTTGCCAGCTCTAATTGAATTTACTCCCTTGTGGAAAACAAGTGTCAAAGTACCCTTTGTAACTAAAAAATAAAATATCTCGTTATATTTCCATGCAACAACAACAAAACAATCGTTACCTGTACCTATTGTAAACATTCGAACTCTTTCAAATCAAAATAGTCTCGTCTCCTCTAAAACATTTCGTAAGAACTAGAAGCAACGATGCGTGACGTCTAATTGAATTTACTCCTTGTGAAAAACAAAAATATCAAGTTACCATTTGTAACTAAAAATAGCAAGCATCTCGTGGGAACAAGTGGTGATGATTTGCCAGCTCTAATTGAATTTACTCCCTTGTGAAAAACAAAAGTGTCAAATTACCCTTTGTAACGAAAAAATAAAAATATCTCGTTATACATTTGCACGCAACAAGAACACAGCAACCGTTACCTGTACCTATTGTAAACGTTCGAACTCTTTCAAATCAAAATAGTCTCGTCTCCTCTAAAACATTTCGTAAGAACTAGAAGCAACGATGCGTGACGTCTAATTGAATTTACTCCTTGTGAAAAACAAAAATATCAAGTTACCTTTGTAACTATAAAAAATAAAAACATCTCGCCATTTGCATACAACTACCTCATGCACTGTTTCATACCTCAAGGCTCATCTCGTCCACAACTAAAATCCTAAGCCTAACTCACAGAAAATGCCAAAGTAAACCCAATATATGAATACTTCCTCCTCTTTTATAGAAGAATAAATATGGCAGTTTTGAACTGTATCGGGATCAAATCTTCTCATATACCATTTACTTTTAAAACAAGAAATTTGATTGGCTGTTTATAGTAGATCCGATCTGATTGGTGTGACATACATACATCTCTCACTGATCCATTGACCCGTCCACAACATACTCGTCGCGCCGACTAAGAGATATTTTTTTTACAAAAAAATAACTCAAAAATTGTTATAATTTATATATCAACAAGACCAAAAATTGCAAGTTATTTCCATTTCCAGGTATCCTTTATCGCTATTAATTGCTGGACAGGAACCTGTTCTCAGCAGCAAAAAGTTGATTTGTTTCCCAAACTTGTTGCCGTTCACACACATTATGATGGGGTGGAGTACAAAGGAGAACACCGAACATCCAAGATGGTGAGTTGCTGATTGATAGAATTGATACAATTAGACTCAGTTCAAATGTCAGGGGTCGAAATGTTGCCTGTCTACCTGTCGATTTCAGGTAATTTCAGAAAGTGACGGGTAAAAAATATTGATGCCTGTCGCTGGCGACAGGTAAGAAAACCTCAGTAATACAGAATTTATTGACTTGAATGATATTTTCATCTGTTTTTCCACCCGAAGTCGTTCTCACTTGTGCAGCTCTCGCAAAGTATTTACCAGACTTTACTCAATAAAAGCAAGATAAGGCAATCTTTGTAGTGCACATGACAATGACAGCAAAGGTGCCTTGCTCCTGCGTTTCTTTGCCAATCAAGTGCAAGTTCGCAACATGGACCGTTTTCTGACTCGTAAGTCATTGCTTTCTATCAGTTTATTATTAATGATTGTACAACCCCAGTTGAGTTTCAAAGAGTGAAAATAAAATAATATTGTTCAAGTTGGATGTTGGTGGAGACAGGTAAAAATACATTCTGCCTGTCACTAGACACAGGTAAACAGTCTGGAACATTTCGACCCCTGAATGTTCACCTTTTCATGTTGCTTGCATGGCATAGCACTACAGTGTAATGTTTGACCATTGTTGGCAGCATGAAAGTCAGTGAGATTTTAACCCATCATAATCAGATTAAGGTCTTTTACTCTCATCACATTTTGCCAGGCCTGTTTTTCATCTACAGTATTTGTGGCTCAGTTTTCTTACATTCGGAAGATAGAAAACCTTTGTTTCATCTTTACAGATTGCGTTTCTTCATTCTGTCATCAGACCATTTGTGTACATAGGAAACAATGCAGAGTTTACTGTGACAAAGAAGTTAAGTCAGGTAATTAGGCAGATTTCATCTCATCTCATTTAATTTGTTTATAATATTCCGTTTATTTCATAAATTTATTCTAAAATTCTAAGTTTTTTTTCTTGGATGCAAGTGGTGAACTTTTGCAAAACAAGTTTGGTCAGTAATGAATAAAAATATTAGTTAGATTGCTTTGTATGAAGGAATGAAAACCAAGGTAAGAAGCATTTAGTTCAGTGTGAACCACGTGGTAGTTCTAGCTTGTAAAGCCATGAAACCATTTTCGTTGACCAGATGAACATAAAAATTTTTAATCATGGCCACATTCGATAGCACGATTTCCCCAGGAAAAAAAAACAGTTGATGTTATCACTCCAATTAAAACAAACATCATACATTAATTGCCCATGAAACTTTGGCATCTTTCTAAAAAATGAAATTTATGGACTTGAATGGAATTTACATGGAAGGCATTCTAAAAGACCTTGAATACATGTCGACATGTAAATAAACGTAAAATAAAGCAATAAAAGTGTTTTTTTTTTAATTCAGTTCACACTTCACCTAAAATGTTAACTTCTTTACTTTGCCTTATTTTGTTTTCATTTAGGAGCTTTTGATAGGTTACTTTAACCAGACAATGATAAACTCAAAGAAGTACATCACATTCTTTAGTTTGGCGTTGCAGTTTAGTGCTAAAGGTATGTTGAATACTGAATATCATATTTTAAACTCCAGCAGAGTTGGAAAAGAACATTTTTTTAAATAAATTGCTTCTTTTAGAGGTATCTTCAAAGATTTCTGCTTATTTTTGCAGTGAATTGTCTAAATAAAACATTTATACTAACAGTCACATGCTAATTTCTCATTTTGTGCAGTATGTTTGCCATTTTTATTGTGCTCTTCTTCACTTGGGATAATTTAAAAAATAGATAGATCCATGGACTTGTCATGGAGTCCATGCCATTTTTTTTGGCGGTATCATTTAAAGGAATCATTTCGAGTCCTGGGATCATTTGTGGTCCTATTTGGGGATCTTTTGCGGTCCTCAGAATATTTGTGGGCTGGTACCATTATATACTAATTTCTTGACCTTTTTTACATGCAGTATCTAGACCATTGTTTGTTGTTGTGACAAGTGCCAAGCTTGCATTGAAAGCAGGAGTTGACAACTTATCTCAAGTGGTATATCACTGCCTCAACCAAGCTGTGTTGGTAAGGTAATAGATAACTGAGAAATACACTAAATGTATATGTTGTAGGTCAAAATGAAATTCAGGTTAAAATGATTTTAACCTAGTTTGATTCTAAAGTTCCTTTGTCATCTGACCCCAATTATTCATGATCCATGAATAATTAGGGTCGAGAGACAAAGGAATTTCATTTTAACCTGAATTTCATTTTGACCTGCAACATATATCTTATTAACCAAGCGCAAGGGCCATACAAAGAATGAATCTTGTAAGAATTTTGACAGTACAGACACAGTGAGGTTTGTACAAGAAAACCCTCTGAACTAACTTAGTCATGTAATACAAAATATGTAATATTAATAATACACTATGTAAGCATTTTAACACTGAGAGCGATCTAGATTTAGTTATTTTTGACCCAATTCTTTTTTAAGATTTTGTAAAAAGGCAAAGGTTTTGGGTATGTGTGTCTTTGAATTTAACATGTATTTTTTGGAATAATCAAATTTGTAAGAACTTTGCTTCAATATTCAAGCATCACCTTGATTTGGCAAGAACTCATTTGCATTTACTCTGAATACAAGACAGGCTACAGGCCATTTTATTATTCATTTCAGGTCACTTGTCAGAGTTGTGGTGTCTTATATGATGGGAAATTCCTTTAGCCAACACTTTAAACATAGTTTTCCTATGGAAGCTCAGACAAGTTAACCAACCAGTGAATTGCATAGCACAAAAGTATCTGGTTCTGTCCTAAGTTGTCTTTATTATGTTGGGGATATCATATGTTAGTACATTGACGATTACTGTTATATAGTAGACATACATTTACCGGTATGTTGCTTGGCCCACAAAAAAACAGAATGATGAACTCGCTTGTGTCTATTGTTTTGCATAATTAACCGCGCGGCCATAGGTAAGTGCGGTTCTTGCTCTGCACAAGACTTATTAACCTTGCCGTCATGGGCCCAGCACGGTTCTTGGTTTCGAAGGGGTTGGTTTTTTGTTGTTGTTGTTGTTTTGTCGGGGACCAGACCCAAACCTCCACTCTGCGAAATCATGCCTGGGACTTGAAATCAAGCAACTTGTGATGTTTATTCACCAAAAGCTGTGGAACATTAATACACGGAAAATGTTATGGATATTGTTTTCTTTACTGTATGTAAAAAAGGTATTACGTCAGCCATGGAATTAGCTGACCTTGCAGCTTTCACTTTCGCTATGTGACATATAAGATCGTGCTTACTTTGCAAGTTTATTTTGCCAGAACGATGGCAATTAATTTATTATTTTGCAATTTTGCAAGTATTTCTTGTGGGTTTTAGGCAATTAAAGTGAATTTTTCAAATGGCTGTTTCATCGAAGCGATTTAAGAGATTTGAAGGAAAATTAAATATTTGCTGAGGTAAACAAGAGCTTGCCAGAACTTGCAGCATTTATGTCAATGCTAGGGGACAAAAACACAACCATTCTAAAATTAGCCATGGATAGCGTAAACCTTGGATTGTGTGACTAGTGACTTGTTTGTTAATGGCATTATTAATAGTGTTATTAAAAGCATGATACTTGTTTCCTTTTCATATCATTCATGGGCATGTCCCCAGTGAACTTCCAGATTAATACCCATTATGTCATCATATATTTCACAAAGGCTAAGAGTGATGGTGCAATAATACAGTTTGTGTCGATCAAGTGATGTGGTGTCTACAGTAATCAGTGAATCATCAAGGACTGCATTGGAATCGTGCGCTGCATTGCAACTGTAGTGCTAAGAAAACAATTAAATTTTAAAGACGTGGTTATAAGATCTAAAAGATCTTCTTGTTGTACATTTTGACACTTATGCTATTAGATCTTCTTGTTGTACATTTTGACACTTATGCTATAATTACCATTTTACAGAAGTACCCCTCAAATAATAACTTCGCAGCTGGGAATCTCACTAGATGGATTGACACAAATAGATGTGAGGTAAAAACATGGCATTCTATATATCATGCCACAGTCTGTGCAGGCACAAAAATTACTACCTTGCCCTTGATTGCTCTAGATAGCACAAGAACCTGGCTCGATAACAGTTTCCAGCAGTTAGATTTTGATGGGTAATTATAACTACTAATCATCACTTGATGCTACAATCATGGTATCAAAAAACTGCACAATCATTGGTGAATACATTGTTATCATTTTTGTGACACGGCAGGTTGCCATAGCAACAGTATGACCTGCTAAAAACACCCTTGTTTAATGTGTTTACAGCTTTAGGGGCTTATAATTCAAAAACGGCATTGTGACTTTTTTTTATATATTGTCAACTTCAAATAAACCTGAGAAGACAACTTTGGCATAGTTTTTAAAAAATCAGTACAAAGGGTTCAGAGCCACCTTAGATATTTTGAAAGTTTAAGGTGGCTCAGAGGCAATAGCCAAGTTTGTCACTGATGTTCTTACCACATTTTGATGTCTTCTGTGATCTATTTAACAATTAGATTATGAGCTTGAGATTTCTATTGCGTGATAGTTGTCATAAGGTCACAGCCCGAGTCAACTATCACACATAGAAATTGAGAGCAAATAACCTAATATTGTTTTAGTATTTATACTACAGGCTAAGAAATTTCTCAAATGCGATTGGCTAAGACCAGTAGTATTTCTGCCAAATTTGAAATACTTACATGTAAAAATTTCAGTTTCCATGGAAACCTAAATGATCGAAACAATATGGCGGAAAGATTTTCAAAATTCTGTGGAAAAAACTGCAAGAGCTAAAGGAAATTACCAAGATATGTAAACAGCAAAGAATGTACAAAGATTTTCGTCGATTTAAGGTGGAAGGTAAAGGATACAGTCCTGATATTTTCAGTGAGCTACAACGCGAACCAACTCAGCTGATGAAGTTTGGTGCATAGCTTTATCGTCGAGCGCTCTTTTAGCTGCTATCGAAGAAGGTGAGAGAATGAAAAACGGCTCCTTTCAGTCTTTATTCAACAGTTAAGAAGCACAGGCAACCAGAAGTAAACGTCGTCTGTTGGGAACTATTTTCCGCTGCTGTGGTGACCAAAGAAACGATAAAATAATAGCCAACAATTTTCAGGGCCTGCTGCTTAAATGAAAGCATAAAGTCCAAGTTCCACACAAGCAGAATCGGTTACAAAATCTATTGATAAACTTTGATTGACAATTAGGCGTTTCAAAATGTACACTTCAAAAATATTTACAGGTATTCAAGTATTGTTTTATCGCAGTTGAAGCGAAAATCATTTGAACATGTGTGACCTTTGTGCGATCATATGTTTGATCACATGTTGTAGTAAAACCAACCACCCGCACGTGACTAAACAGCGTTACAAGATGCGAAATTTCTTTGCCTTGTAGTATAAACAAAAAATAGCACGGTTTCTTCGGGGTACAGTGAAACCTGCATTAAGCGGACCCCCACTTAATACGCTTAATAAGTGGACACCAACTTGAGTTCCTAAACTTTCTTCCCACATTTACTGTAAAATAAACCTGCGCTCAGCGGACACCTCTGTTAAGCGGACGCGGACACCAATATTAAGCCATTTTGTTGCACAAAACCTGCAATAAGCGGACACTTCAAGCGCTTTTTACTTCTAAAAGCACAGCTCAGACACCGTTAACATTGTTCAGCGATGTCGTTTTAAAGCTAAGTACATTATTACAGATACATGCATTGACTGTCTGGACATTATGCTAAGAGCAGTCTTTGATCTTACACTGTGTTACAAAAGGGTTAACAATTAACTATTATTGCTGAACCTGTTTAGAGCGGACACCCTGTATTAAGTGGACACTAGTGAGGGCCCCAACAGTGTCCGCTTAATACAGGTTTCACTGTATTTGGTATAAATACCGGCTCGTGAGATTTCCAAACTCTCCAAATATCACTTGCCGCGGCGGCTCGTGATATTTTGAATTATAATCCATCAAATATTTTCGCTCGCGCGCGATTGGTCCAAACCCGTCACGTGACCGAATATTCCCCAACTAAAACTGGGGAATATCAGAGAATATACCACGATTTTCAAATCTGCGCGCGTTGCGTAAAAGATTTGAAGGATAATAAACACGATAGTCTCCATTTGGGGCGAAAATATGCTCGGATATTTGTCCTTGGACATTATCTGTTCCTCGAAGCTCACATTTTTCCTCGAGCTGCGCTCTCGGAAAACTGTTCGCTTCTCGGAACAGATAATGTCCGCGGACAAATATCCTAGCATATTTTCGCGCCAAATGGAGACTATTGTTTATATATCACTTGCGGTGTTTATCCCAAATACCCCTAGAAACCGTGCTATTTCCTATACAAATCTACTAGTCGTTCTGAACTTCATCTAAATCCTCTTCACGGACACCTCGAAAACGTTAAGAAGTGGCCATCATTTTGTTAAAAAGCGCACATTGCTACGCTACCACTATCTAGAATAGAATAGATAGTGAGTATTGTAGCCAATCGTGATAGAATGCTAGTAGATATACTAATACTGAACAGACGAATGGCAGCATAGAATTTACTTGTTTCTTTAATAAAGAGAGACAAACAAGTATGTTAATGATGCCATCTTTGTGTCTGTCCTCCAATAAATCATAACTAAAAACCAATCAAAGTGAGAATCATTTGACATATGATATATTAATAAAATTCTGTGGATTTTTCTTCAGCTTGTTGTTCGGCTCAGTCCTAGCACTGATAGAAAAGAGTATTATTTAAAGCAACTCAACAAGGGGCCAGCTCTTATTTTGTTTCTTCCTTTGAAACTCTATATGGACAAAGCAAATCAACATCTCTTGGAAGTGGTAAGTAGAATTTATACCACTCAGTCCCTATTTACATGTTTTGGGGAGAGAGAAGATTGGGGAATAGGGCCGAAACTCCCCACGTGCTCCACTCGATCCAGACCACTTTTTCTTTGAAACAATGCAATCTAAGCCGTGTGAGCCATAAATAGGGGCTGGGCATGAGTCTTTGATCCTGGCAAAGCTTAAAGTCATGATGATAAACAAGCAGCGTGTTAACTTAAGTTAGATTATTTTGTATTCTCTTGGTCATTCTTTCTTCTTGTGCTAACAAGAATGCTTTTCTTGTGTTTTTATTTCTCTTTTCAGTACAACAATGCGGCAGCTCAGTATTTTAATTGCTCATGCAACAGAACTAGAATTAATTCTGTTTCTCAAAAATCAGAAGGCACTCAGAGGAACAACACTTATGGAACATCACTAGAACTGAATTTAGATGAACTTGAAGCTTTCAATACTTCAAAGCTTGAAAGTCTGAAAATTATTAACAGTCAAGGAGACATTTTGATTACTAACAAAAAGTTGAGTGTACCATATTTATTTGAACCCCTGAGGAACTGCCAGTCATTCAAAGTACAAAAACACAGTGACATCTTAGAAAACAAATATAACATCTGCAGTGTGTGCCACAAATTTCGGCATATGGCCTTTGGATTACCAAGCTGTCTGAAAAGTAGTATTGTTTCAACATTGTCCTCCTTCACTGATGGTTGCAGTACCATTAAACCTTTATATTACCCACTTCCTGTAACAACTATCTGCTGCAGTGTTCAGCTGGCAGAAACATCTAGATATTTAGATACTCTAGAGCAAATCAAAACTGCAAGTCTGGAGTCATTAACAAGACTAGAGAGGAGTTTTGATGATATTGTTAATGAATTATTGAGTTCATTTGTTACACCACTTGGAAGAACTGGTTTTAAAAATGTTTACAATCAAGTGAGTAGACACAACTTGTCAACAAAATCGCAGGATGTTGCAAAGAGCTCTTCTCCACATTCTACTCTTCTGCAAAAACATCACCCTCCTCATGAGAATTCTTCCACTGAAGATGTTGGCAATAGCATTTGTGTGCGTACGGGTCATGTGACACAATTTACTGGAGCAGGTTGCTATAGCAACAGATCAGTCAATTTCTTCCTGATGGATTCCATAGAGTACTGGGGAGTGGCAGAGAGGCTTGGTGTTCATAACGCTCCTCGGGGCAAGGTTGCTGTGGTTATTGCTGATTTAGAGGTACAGTGATCTGACTATAAATAAGATAACTTTATTATTATAGTGTGTTAAGGATATCAGATTCAAGATTTGTTACATACAGTCTTATACAATGTAATAAAAAATAAAAGGCCAGTTAGTGTTGCCGTAAGTTACAGAGTAGGTTTAGTAGGAATGAGTGCCTTTCAAGTCAGATATACACATTTTACACTGCCCTAGCTCTTTACATCACAGTAAAAGTACTTGTTGTTACATTTCATTGCACATGACTGGATGGGCAGGCTTGCCAGCTTCTGTCAATGTTGATGCAAAACTACAATAAATCTAGATACATTAGAGGTATAATTATGGAACCACAATCTCCCCGCTGGCTGTCACCTGCTACATTATCAATATTTGCTGAGATCAATCTTGTTATTTTGCAATATACCTTTTTACAATAATAAAAATACAATACTCTATTTTTATAGCATTATTATTTCCATTGCTGTCCAATAGTGCTTTTCAAAACTCAAAATTAAAACAATATTGCATCTTATCTTATTAAAAATGAAGGTATTACAAATATTAAAGTAATCTATTTTATTCTGTTACAGAGCGATGCTCAATATGTCTTGGATGAGGAGTTAGAAATCACCAACTCTTCAATTGGTGAATACAATGACATTCTGCAGTTTCGATTAGTTTTGATAAGCTTGTTCTTTTGTTGATCAGATCTCTGTGTCTGGCTTAAATAGTACTTGTGAATCTGAATTTCTTTATCCCACAAATCTTTTGTTTTTAAAATATTCTAGATTTGTGTGATATTTGATGCGATAATGTATTTCATAACCTTTGTGAGTATGTAGTCTCTGCTTGTGTGATGCACATCTGAATGCAAATTAATACTCACTTCACTAGGAAAAGGTTGCTGTAAGTTGTTTTCACACCATTCTGTGATGTGATGACTGAAAAACATGACATTATTTGGACACATGTTGTGTTTTCTTTTCCCTGGAAATTCCTAAAATCATAAACCCTTTGCAGATTAAAAATAACAAGTCTATTTTTTCTGCAGTTAAGTTTGTGATGGCTTACATGGCAGGAAATCTAACAAGACGTTTCAGGTCTGGTCGTGCAAGTTCACGCAAATGTCCATCATCACAAACATGTGTAACAGAAGTAGTGACATCAAATGTCCATGAAATAGTTCTGGATGAAACCAAGGTTGGTAGACTGAGAGGAGATACTCCAAGTCCCCTTTGTCCATCCCCTCCTCCTCAAGTTTGAAACGTTGGCTTGAAAAGTAACATAGCCTCTGTAGCAGGCGTTTCCAAAAAAGCATACGAAGAACCGAAACTGCGAAAAATTAGGAGCAGGGTGAGGGGGAAAGAGGCAAGCGATTCCTTATCTCCCCAACCCCTCCCCCTTCTCGTTCACCCCCTCCCAACTTCTCCCCATTTTTTTCTCATCCCAGACGCACTCCTTCGCTCGCCTGCTTGCCCACTCGCTTGTTCAATCCCTCCGCCTGGAAAAGGAAAGGAAATGGCTGCTACACAGGCTAAAAGTAACATTGTCACGTTTGCTACTTCAAAGTACTTGATTATCAGTTGAGTAAGGCACGACGAAGTTTGGTGACGAAGTTTTGGCCTAAAATTACATTGTTGTGATTGGGGACTTACCTCCTTTTCATTGGCAACAATAATAATATCATCAGCCGTGCGTCGCCTGTCTCTTCGCCTACTATTTCGCGCGCTTTGCCGATAAATTGCCACTGGAAATGGAACCAGTTGCCGGTGACAGCAACACAAACCTGTTGACCAAACTTTCGCCGTGCCTTACTCAACTGATAATCGTAGTATTATTGAATTTGAAATGGAGGAAACTCAACATAAAATACCACAGTAAAATTCAAAGCTGTCTTGACAAAGGGTAATTGTAAGTTATTTTTGTGTGTATTTTAAAAAATATGCACATAAAACATACAAACTGCAGAGATTGTCTTATCAAGTTTCTGTCCCTTCATATTCTGCAAGGGCAAAAGGCCTTGCTGACTACTAAGGGAGTGAATGGCTGGGTTGAGGACCTGTGTGACTACTGTGTCAGAGCCGTCAATTACACGCTGCACTGCCTGAGATTGCCTCACTAGTTCAGTTTTTTCAGTTAACAATAGTAGATTTGCACATTGTCGTCATTTGACTACAACTACTCGGAATTCATGTGTTTTTTTCCCTTACTATTAACATTTTGAAGCCCTAGTGGGGTTAAAAAAACAACTGCCCTATATTGGCATAAGAAACAGAAAAGTAAAGGGATTCTGGTAGTTGCAGTTAAATGATGCCATCATGCAAATCGCCTGTGCCATTAAAAGCTTTCTTTGAAACATGTGACTTGCAGGATGTTTTGTTGCTGTACTACACTCCATGGTGTGCTTATTGTCAAGCTCTTGCACCAGTCCTCCTCACAGTGGCAAAATTTTTCCAAAACATGAGTGATGTCATCATTGCAAGGTACAGTCACACTATACTTTTTCACAGAGATTCCAGCCTGATACTGTGAAGTGCAACGACTTCAATCTGACCACTTGTGAAAAAACTAAAGTAAATTGAAAGTGGCCTAAAGGATTAAAATGGGAACTGGGATTTGCATGTACTTTTGTGCTGGAAAATGAGACTTGGGTCACTCGGACTGGGAATCACAAACCAAACATCGGAATTATACTTGGATTTGGAAAAAAATAGTCTGGAAAATGAAAATTAGATTGAATGTGGGCTTGGAAATGGGGATTTATAACCCACCACCCACCCTTTCAAGATCCTGAATGGAAACTCTAGCTAAGAACAAGGATGGCCAAAATTTTTAATAGTTAAGCAAGTTCCTCACCTCTCCTTTTTCTCATTTTATGATATAACTGGGAAAATTACTGTGATTGGCTGAGAGCAGGCCAATTTATCATCATCATTTATTATTATTATAATTTATCATCATCATTTACGACCATTTTGAATTCTGTCATGGAGGTGAACAATGGAACGCGCAAATTTAGTAGAACATGAAAATATCCTTTTTTAGTATATACCACACAAGTGAATAGTACTTTTCGCGCGCGCTGATTGGCTAGCTCGGAGGTGATTAGCCAAGTACAATTCACCTCCGAGCAGCCAAAGAAAAACAAAGTGGCTTTTTGTCGCTATATTTTAACTAATGAAGTTACCCTTTGGGCTGCTAGTTATTCAGCTTGTGTGGTATATACTAAAACAATTATTCACCTCAGTGTCGGTGAAAGTGGTGGATATTTACCTCGCCGCTTCGCGGCTCGGTAAATATCCACCACTATTCACCTCCACTTCGGTGAATAATTGTTAAATGCTACATGTTTCTCAACTCGTTCTCGCTCCAGGAGGCTGGCGGGAAGATGAGAGGCCCTGGGAATGAGGTTGCTTGTTTCTCTAGGGCTAGAGCCACCCTGTGAAATCTGCTAAACTGTTTCCAATGAAACTACCATTCGATTGCCTTTTCTAAAAAACTGGATATAAAATTATTAGTATTTCGTCCAGAGACTAAAACTAGGCAAACCTGAGTTGACCCTGATAATAAAGTCTCATTAGATTCCAAATGCTCTACTGTTTTGTTTTTCAGGATTAACGCTGATGAGAATGATCTTCCATGGGAGCTTTACATATGCCACTATCCTTCTTTTCTTTTCTTTCCAGCTTACAGGTATACACTGAACTTCACTTATACTGTATTCAATCAAGTCTAAAATATTCTCTCGGTAAACTCTTCAATAAAATGATTAAGAGCGAATAAATACAAGACTTTTCTTCGCCTTAATAAATAAGCCGCAATAGCTCTGTGGATAAAGAAGGTACGTTTTCATGCTCACCTATGGAAGAAGCAGGGGTTAGGACTTCTCCCTGAGGGTGTATGCGTAAGGGTGTTAGCGGTATTCATGACGACATAATCCCAAGGAGATCCTTCATTTAACCCGCCTCGAAATGACATCACTGAGTGGAGAGACGTATACTGTCTTATAACTAAACCTTATTCTTTTACATCATCGTAGTTACCAAGCCCTCTTCCAAAAATCACAGTTTTAAAGGAGAAAATATCATATTCCGAAAGACGAAAATGACCGTGGTGTTGAAATGGCCATTCGTTGCTAATGATGTACTATTGACTTGATTATTTTTCAGAAAGGACTTCTCTGTTCGTTTTCCGGACTCGATAGAACGAACTGCAGCTAATTTAATTCGTTTTATATTCGAACACGGAGTAAAGGCAAGGAAAGCCGTGGAAGACTCGTGTCTTTCAGAAACAGTTAGAGAACAAATAATTGAACTCGGGATATCTCTGCGACAAGTAGAGGAAGAAAAAAAACTGATTGAGGTTAAACTGAGGGAAGCAGTTAGAACGAAAGAGCTGTGGAACCACAGGCGAGCTGTCGCTCTCAAAAGCTTGAAACAGGCAGAGGACGATTCGACCAAAGAACGGGAATTAAGAGTAGCTACAGAACATTTAAATGCAAACCTAGAACGACAGCGACAGGAGGTGGAAGGAAAAGTTCTTAAACTGGTTGCTAGCAGCAAAAACATCTTAAATGACTTGGGAACTACTAAAGCCAAGTTAAAAGAGAAAGAAAAGCAACTTACTCGACTTTCGTCTGAGAGTAGACGCATACTGGAAGACAATGAAGAGTTGTTTAAAATGTTAAAGGAGAAAGAAACAGCTTTACAGGGAGAAAAGAAAGCCGTGCTGGAACTGCAAAAATCCCTAATTGCCCTGAGACGAAGAACAACTTACTTAGAGTTTTCAAATAATATTCTCCGAACTAGGTTAAAAAATTCAAAAGCATGATTTTGGTGTCACTGGTAGCAAGACGAAATTCACTAGCTCTCCCAAAGGAAACGTTTTCCTTGGAAGTTTATGTCTAGCACAACATAATGTGAGCATTGAACGAGGTTCAAAATACTTTGGACAAGCTATTACACAGTACATATGCATTTTTTCAATGCCTTTGCTGACCACCTCTCGATCCGTGAAGAATCGATCGATCTATTTAAAAATCAATTTTAATAACCTTATTAGAGTAAAAGCCTTAACTAGTAAATGAAATAAAACAATTTTTCAGGTTCTTTTGGGGGGGCTTTGATGGTAGAGAGAACAGCCTCCAGTAACACTTTGAGTCGAGCCGCGCTTAACGGACACCCATTTATTAGCTTGCACACTTATAAACAATTAGTGGATGAGGTTTTTATGATATCCGGAATATTCAAGGTCTCGGTTAGTGTTATCATTATTCCGGATATTAATCCGGATTAATAACATTATTAATCCAAATGTTAATTATTCCGGATATTAATCCAGAATAATGATAACACTAACCGGGACCTTGAATATTCCGGATATCACAAAAAGCCGAATTTAATAATTGTTTTATTATACGTTGTTTTAAAGAAAATAACGACAAAAGCAAACCTCGATGTTTTCAGGCTTTCCATAGAGTAAAACGATCCGTCCCTTTTTTGCGCTTCCACATAAAAAGATTTCAACACTTGTGCTAATTCTTTTTTGTCGTGTGGCTCCTGGATGTTTTTCTCTTTGAGGTATTCGTAGAACAGTTCCTTCGCCACCTTTGTAGACCTTTTAGTATTTTCCAAATCTTTATCTTCAAGCAATTTCTTGCTGGGTCGACGAAGCGAATCGACAAGCCAGGTGCTTTCGCCGCTGTCCCTGAACTTCACATTGCTCTTGGAAATCATGCATTGCGTACGCAACCTACGTATTATTCACTAATCTGCCACCAGATAAGTGAATAATCTGTAGGTTGGACTGTTTCCCAGAATAAACTGGAGGCTTTTGGCCAATGAGAAGACAGACGGTGACTACAATGTATAATAATTGTTTAATATTTGTAATACAGGCTGTTTTCACCCTACCGAAATTCGTAATTAGCCAAACGGAAACTGTCTACTGTCCTGATCTCCTGCGTTATTATGCATTGAAACTCACTATCTCTTTTCTGATTGGCCGAAAGCGTACAGTAAATTTTCGAAATCAGCACCTGTGACGTCATCTAGCTGCAGATTATACAATAATCATGTCAAGGACACTCGAGGTCGCGGGTTATCATGTCATGTATGACCGCAGTGCATGATTTCAAAGGGTAATCATGTCAAGTTCGCGCGCCTTGTGTTGCTTGCCGTCAGTGAAGAAGCAAAATCATGACTTCCATTTTTCTTTTCGTTCAATGTATAATAAAATAGTCATTAGATTCGTTTTTTGTGATATCCATAATAATCAAGGTCTCGGTAAGGGTTATCAGCCTCGGGCTTCGGCAAAACCTCACGAAAACTTCATCCAATTATTGTTTAATATCAGAACAGCAGGGCGATATCGAAGACTGAACTGATATGCCTAGATATCGTGGTCCCTTGGCCGAAATTGGGTACGGTAAATATCAAATCGTACCTTTTTTGGAATGCTTCAGCAGCATATCGGGCTCATTTGGTCTCACCGCGGGTGTAAACATCTCGCCTCAATACGAACCATGCCTCAGCCAAACTCACTTGATATGCCGCCGAAGTGGAAAACGCCAGATTTCGATCAGAGACCATCACAGGCACGTGACTAACAAGGTAACGTTTCTAAAAGAATATTTTAGTTCCTGCAAATTATCTGTTCTTTTTCCCAGGAAAAAAAACCTCTTAAATTTTCCTTTCCTCAATGTCTCCCAACCAGCAGACAAGTAACCCAAATTTACATACTACACTAACCGATTACCAGGGTGTGGTCGCAGGGTGTAATCTTCACCTTAAGTGGATGGGGGAGGGCGTGGGTAAGAAATTTGTTAACAGCCGGCTACATTTTTATTTAGTATTTCTTTTAGGAAAAGGAACAGAACACATTTTGCTGACTACTGAGCAAGTAATCTCTGCAGATACGTAACCCATTGTGCTTGTTAGGGTAAATTTCATTAGGTGAATGTCCCTGGGTTTCCCAGCCACAAGGACTTTCATCTGGGGGACAGATTTTTAGGGAACAGATCCGTTGGATGCCTCGGGCTAAATTCACGAGACTCTGGTAGTTGGCGGTTAAAGAGACGGTGGCCGCTTAATAAACAGCCGTTTCATTGTTTTTGACTATATTTGCCTGTCTATGAGATAAAAACTACGATCTGAATAGTAGATATATAAACTGAAAAAAAAAATCATTCAGTAATTGACTATTTCCAAGAGATTATCATCTCTTGCTATTTTCCAGCACGTCTAATCATCTTATGTGAGAAATTCGAATATCATGGAAAACATTACATGAACATCATGCGCAGTCCAAAAGGGCAAACACTCTGCACGGCCCACCACTCCCTCCACTAATAAACATCGGTGCTGCATACACTGTAAATCCTTTTGCAGGCAGCTGATCCATGTTGGCGATATTTTCCAACCCAGGGATGTTTTCTTTGTAGAGAATTCGATGAGATTCAAACATCTCTGACTGCCCGTAATCAATTGATGCTGTGTCTATTCCCACAAGCTTAATGTTTCGATTTTTGACCAGCCAACGTGACGCGTCAGCGTGTATACCTGCGAACAAAAAACACGTTATCTGCACGCCGATCAAAAGACCATAGTACAGAAGAGTCCTCGTAGAGCAACCTCTCAAGACTGAAACCAAATACAAACTTAGCTACTTTATTACATGGATTCATTATCCTCAATTATTCTTTTCGGTATTTGCGATGGCGAAATGGGTAGAGCATTCCATACCGCACCACGTCCTGTTTCAAAAGAAATCGAAATAACAAAAAGCATAGAGATGGGCAGCTTCTACGGGGAACCAAGTGTCCCCACCAAACAATCCACCTACCCCCCTGTCGCAAATGTCTATCCAGTACTTATTTCCTTACCTGGAAAATGCAACAGGCTTATGTCAGCTGTGTCAGTTCCCAGATACTTTTTCTTGTCCGGCCAATATCTTCCCCAATTGGTAAATACCAGCAGTATCACATCATCCGGGATCATTCCGTGTTTTTTCTCCCATGCCTCCAAATCACTCGGCATCAACTGGGCGTCAGGACTCTTGAAGACAAGGAAAACTATGAAAAAGTCGTGGATACATTGCTTGCTTACAAAATGAAGATGTCTGCTTCGATCAGCTGGTATATGCTTGAACAGGTTTTGAAGACAATTGACAAGGTTACGAAAAAGGTCAAAATAACTCTGCCCTTGAAGCACAATATTTATGATTTTGAATATTACAATTAAAAAAGGTTATACACCCGCGAAAAATACAATAATTGAAATACCTTATCTTGGCACCTGTGTGGTCTTTACGAATTTCCTGCAAGACCTCGCCCTTCCAGGATCTTTGTGTTACCGTAGATAATTTCACCCAGAAGGGGGTAATCCCCTACATGGGCTATATAGGTATGTGCTGTCCCCAAGGGTGTGTTGTTTAGCCGTTTTGGTCAGAAATAGGGTATTGATTTAAGGGTCAGGTCTTGAATAGGGTATCGAATTTTTAGTCGGGTCATAAAAAGGATAGGGAAAATCGCAGATTTTGGTCATAAACAAGGTAAGGGTTTTGAGAAGCGGGCCACACACCCCAACTCAATTGTTCCAGGAGTATCCTCCGGGAATTTCACCAGCGTTTCATTTAATACCTGAGCAGCTTTGGAGGATATATCTATCTTTATTGCACGTCCAGTGAGACGATCTATAGGTATTTCATCTGTGGTCCATTTCCCCTCAGCAAAATGATTGGGCGCGTCCAAGTGAGTCCCTCCGTGTTCGCCGCCGCTGATATCATATGCTGAATAGTAATAACCATCGTCAGTAAAACCTTTAAACACTTCAGTGTGCTTGAATTTCAGTGATGTGGGCCAGTAAATTGTGTCATTGTTAAACGGATGAGATAGTTCGATCCATTCTTGTTTCAGTGGCCCTGCCAGGACTGGAAGCCAAAACAATGCACTGAGCACCAGCCTTATCATGGCGGTTCTCATAACTCCTATCGAGATAAAAGAAATATTTCTGATTTTAGCCTACTGTTTCTGTAATTACTCTATAAATGACCTTATGTTCCTTTTCTGACTGCAATGAATGATTAAATGGAAACATTTTGGTTAGTATCATTTTGTAGTTTAGTAAAAAAATATTAATAATTCTGATGTTTTAATGTTGTTATGTTTATTAACCGCGCGGCCATGGGCCGAGCACGGTTCATAATCTACCCTTGGTTTATTTTTATTTTATTAACCGCGCGGCCATGGGCCGAGCGCGGTTCATAATCTACCCTTGGTTTATTTATTTTTAACCGCGCGGCCATGGGCCGAGCGCGGTTCATGTTTTACCCGTGGTTTTTTTTTTTCCGTCGTTTTCTCTGTGACCAGACCCAAACTTCTCTCGGCCAGACTTCGAATGACGCAACTTTGTGATGTTTATTCGCCAGAAGCTCTTGGAACATTAATACACGGAAATCGTTACGGATATTGTTTTCTTTATTGTATGTAAAATAATTTTTTCTTTTCGTTTTATAGAAGCGTTGGATTCGAAGAGAATGTTAAATATACTAAAAAGTTTATTACGCCAGCTATGGAATTGTTGACATTGCAGCTTTCACTTTGGCTACGTGAGTACGATCGTGCTTACTTTGCAAGTTTATTTCGCCAAAAGCGACAGTCATCAATTTATTTGCAATTTTGCGAGTGTTTCGTGTGGGTTTAGGAATTTAAAGTGAATTGTGTGGCCGTTTCATCGAAGCATAGTTAACTATGATCGAAGCGAGTAAAGAGATTCGAAGGAAAATTAAATTTGCTGAGGTAAACAAGATAGAACTTGCAGCGTTTATGTTCTAAAATTAGCCGTGGATAGCGGAAACCTCGGATTGTCTGACTTCGCTTGTCCTTTACTTGTAGCACAAACAAATGAAAATTTGACTTTTAAGGAAGAAAGCTGTTTATTAATAGCGTAGCTGTTTGTAAGTACATGTAGCGCTCTGTGTGATTGACCTGAACGTAACACCAGGACACAAGTCGCATTCAGGCCGGCTTACATACGATTAGAAAGGAAAGACTTGAAGGGTCATCCTCATCGATTCGATTTTAAGGGAAAGTGTTCATCATTTGCCCTTCGCAATCCTATCTGACACTTGAGATAACTTATCAGTGCTCGAACAAGGCTAACATAACTTTGATTTCGAGATCGATGTAATTAATATGATATTTCATCGGAAAGCAAACACTGTTTTGGTAAATGTTCTTTTACGTATCGGAAAGGCAGACGCTCTGTTTCGGTGAACGGTTTCTGTATATCTGTTAATAAGCAAACAATGCTTTTTCACTTTCGCTACGTGACAAATAAGATCGTGCTAACTTCGCAAGAATCGACAGTCATTAATTTATTTGCAATTTTGCGAGTATTCCAAGTGAATTCTTTGGCTTTATCATTGAAACGAGTTACGAATTTTAAAATATTTGGTGAGGTAAACAGGAGCTTGTTGTCTTTTGGTTTTATGGAAGCTTTGGATTCGAAGGGAATATTAAATGCGCTAAAAAAAGGTATTAAGTCAGTTATGGAATTGCCTGACGTTTTAGGTTTCACTTTTGTGACATGACGAACGAACAAGATCTTGTTTACTTCGTCAGAAGCTACGGTAATTAATTTCGTCTCGGAAGTTTTCGCGAAAAAAAAAATTAAACCCAGTGCTCGCCAGAAACTCTTTTTCACGGCAAAGTTATTTTGGAACATATGTAAATTTATACTTGTTTGAAAGAGAATATTACATAAGCCAAAAAGGTATCGCGTCAGCCATGAAATGTACTAACGCTTCAGCTTTTACTTTCGCTACGTGACAGATAAGATCGTGCTTCAGTTAGCCTAAATACCACTGACTTAAAGGTGGTTAGCTCACAAACATTGTATGGATTAACCGTATCCCACATTGTTAAGTGCCATCCCGCCATTTCGTGTTTTAAAGGCGCCTATGGCGTTTCGTTGCGGACAAAATATCCACATCATAAAATATGAAATGGAAAACACAAACAATCTTCCAAACGGAGTAAATGAGTCCAATTGTATAAATACTAAGTCGAGAATTCTAAAAAGTCTACCAAAATAATAAAATTCGAGGTCGAGGAAAAAATAAATATGAAGTCGAAGTAAATAGTATAAATAGTAAGTCGCAAATTCTAAAAGTTGAAAAAACTAACAAATAGAAGGGGAAAAAATCGAATTTGAGAATTGAACAGCTTTTTTTTGGTTATTGGAAGTCGAAAACAAATTGAGTCGAAAAAATAAAATTCGAAGTCGACTTTAGCTAATGAGTGTTGAGCGAACGCTGACCCCCTCATACAGAACATTCAGAAAATCAAAATGGCGGGCGGGGCAGCAAGTACGATGAGTTCTTCTTTTCTTTGGGAAACCTTTTTAACACTTGTGAACAACAGCTAAATTCAACCCCTAGCGATCGAAGTGAATTCCTTTTGCGACGCTTAGATGAGTACGAGAGGACACTTTCAACCCTGATATCAAGATTTTGTTTCCGACAGGACATTGAGACGAAGGCGGCATGAATTTGGTATGAGAGTGGAAGGGAGAGAATCTTCTCTACTATCAGATGCTGAACTAGATGACATTGTAAGAAACATTCGTGCTGTTGCACCAGAAGCAGGACTATTAATGGTGCAAAGATCGCGAAGACAACAAGGATTGATGGTTCAGAGAGTTCGTGTTATGCACTCGCTGCATCTGATAGTAGAGAAAATTCTCTCCCTTCCACTCTCATACCAAATTCATGTCGCCTTCGTCTCAATGTCCTGTCGGAAACGCCAAGAGTCTCTGATCATTCCAGCGAAATCCGCACACCGCTTTGTAAGCCATACCTTTCTGTTGGGGCACTTCTTCTGTCCGCTCTCCGACTAACGTCTACCTCATCTTTTAGGAGGAAACAATGCCTTTCAAAATGGGATCGCAAAACCTTGTGCGGCGAAGAATCAGCGTGAGATCTGCAAGACACGTTTGCCGTGACAGCTCGTGGTCTCACAAAATCTTGATATCAGGGTTGAAAGTGTCCTCTCGTACTCATCTAAGCGTCGAAAAAGGAATTACTTCGATCACTAGGGGTTGAATTTAGCTGTTGTTCGCAAGTGTTAAGAAGGTTTCCCAAAGAAAAGAAGAACTCATCGTACTTGCTGCCCCGCCCGCCATTTTGATTTTCTGAATGTTCTGTATGAGGGGGTCAGCGTTCGCTCAACACTCATTAGCTAAAGTCGACTTCGAATTTTATTTTTTCGACTCAATTTGTTTTCGACTTCCAATAACCAAAAAAAAAGCTGTTCAATTCTCAAATTCGATTTTTTTCCCCTTCTATTTGTTAGTTTTTTCAACTTTTAGAATTTGCGACTTACTATTTATACTATTTACTTCGACTTCATATTTATTTTTTCCTCGACCTCGAATTTTATTATTTTGGTAGACTTTTTAGAATTCTCGACTTAGTATTTATACAATTGGACTCATTTACTCCGTTTGGAAGATTGTTTGTGTTTTCCATTTCATATTTTATGATGTGGATATTTTGTCCGCAACGAAACGCCATAGGCGCCCAGCTTAGTGCTCGAATAAGGCTATAAACATACTTTGATTTCGAGATCGATGTGCTTAATTAATATCATATTTCATCGGAAAGCAAATGCGGTGTTTTGGTAATTTTTTTTTAAGCGCCAGAAAGGCAAACGCTTTGTTTCGGTGAACTTTTTCTTTATATACGTTAAGATAAGAAAAAGAAAAGGAAAAAAATTCAACCCCCGCAGGATTCGAACTCACAACCTCTCGCATGGCAGGCGAACGCCTACTCGACTGCGCCACGACAACATATGAAAAACGTGGAGGTGAATCATTGAGTAAACTGCTTTTGACAAAAAAGGACTGCCTTCTGCCTTGGAAGTGCCCTGCTTTGCATTTGTAGTGCTAAGAAAACAGTTTAACTTTCAAAGCGCGGTTATAAGATCGGAAAGATCTTCTTGTTTTTTTCGTGTCGAGAGGCCTAGATCTCCACTCGGCCGTACCAAAGATAGCCGTGAATCACGCAACGAGAGATGTTTATTCGCCAAAAGCTTTTGAAACGTGCATACACGGACAGTGTTACGAATATTGTTTTCTTTATTGTGTGTAAAATATATTTTCTTTTAGTGTTTTGGAAGCTTTTCATTCGAACGAAATATTAAATACGCTGAAAAGGTATTACGTCAGCCATGGAATGTGTTGACCTTGCTAATTTCACTTTCGCTACGTGACAGATAAGATCTTGTTTACTTTGCAAGTTTATTTCGCCAGGAGCGTGGCCCTCAACTTTTCTGAGTATTTTTCGCAGTTTTAAACAAGAGAACAGAATTGTCGAGCTCTTTTATTGAAACAAGTTTAGAGATCGGAAGGAAAATGAAATCCTTGCAAGTCAAGCAAAGAACATGTAAGGATTACGTCACTGGTAGGGAAATAACCACCTACTACGGATAGCCGTAAATCATGACGTTGCAGCTTTTACTTTCGCTGGGTGGCAAATAAGATCGCGTTTGCCACGTCAGAAGTGCCAGTTTTTAGTTTAGTTGCAATTTTACGTGGATTCGTGACGGATTTATGAAACGGCAGTGAATTCTTTGGCTGTTTGATCGAATGGAGGTAAGAGATTCAAAAGAAAAGTAATTATTTGCTGAAGTAAACAAGGGCTTGCCAGAACTTGCAGCGTTCATATCAATGATCAAGACTACCATTCTAAATTTACCGTGGTAGCGTAAACCTCTGATTGTGTGACTGGCGTGACTACTACTTGTTAAATGTATTTTCCTCTGGTATTATCAAAGCGTTCGACTCGAACGGATTAATAAATACGCTAAAAGGTATTACGACAGCCGTGGAATGCGTTGACCTTGCAACTTTCACTTTCGCTACGTGACAGATAAGATCTTGTTACTTTGCAGGTTTATTTCGCTACGAGGAAATCTTTTTAGTTTTCCGAGTATTTCTGGTATTTTTAGTCAAAAGAAGTGAATCGTCGAGCTCTGTTATTGAAGCGAGTTCAGAGATCGGAAGGAAAATGAAATATTTGCAAGCTAAGCAAAGAACGTGTCAAAACATGCAATGATTACGTTACTGGTAGGGAAATTCCCCACCACCATACTACAGATGGCCTTGAATAAGGATATTGCAGCTTTCACTTTCGCTGCGTGACAATAAGGTTGTGTTTACTACGCCAGAGAAGCGATGGTTTTTAGTTTGTTTGCAATTTTGCGTAAATGTCTTACGGATTTATGTGATTGAAGTGAATTCTTTGGCTGTTTGATCGAAGCGAGTTAAGAGATTCAAAGGAGAAATAATTATCTGCTGAGGTAAACTAGATCTTGCCAGAACTTGCAGCGTTTATATTAGCGTAAACCTCTGATTGTCTGACTGGCGTGACTACTACTTATTACTTAGTTTGTCCTTTACTCATAACACAAACAAATTAAATTTTGACTTTTACAAGTTAAGGAAGGAAGCTGTTTATTGATAGCAGTATTAATAGCGTGACACTTCCATATTAAGACCAATACATCATCAGAGATTTCACAACGGCTGAGAGCGATAGTGCAATAAGTGATGTAGTGAGTACAGAAATGAATGAATCATCAAGGACAGCGTTGGAATGTGCACTACGTTGCGAATGTAGGGTTAAGAAAACGGTTAAATCTTTGTAAGCGCGGTTTTAAGATCTATGATCTTCTTGTTTTTTTTTTCGTGTCGAGAGGCCTAGATCTCCACTCGGCCGTACCAAAGATAGCCGTGAATCACGCAACCAGAGATGTTTATTCGCCAAAAGCTTTTGAAACGTGCATACACGGACAGTGTTACGAATATTGTTTTCTTTATTGTGTGTAAAATATATTTTCTTTTAGTGTTTTGGAAGCTTTTCATTCGAACGAAATATTAAATACGCTGAAAAGGTATTACGTCAGCCATGGAATGTGTTGACCTTGCTAATTTCACTTTCGCTACGTGACAGATAAGATCTTGTTTACTTTGCAAGTTTATTTCGCCAGGAACGTGGCCCTCAAGTTTTCTGAGTATTTTTCGCAGTTTTAAACAAGAGAACAGAATTGTCGAGCTCTTTTATTGAAACAAGTTTAGAGATCGGAAGGAAAATGAAATCCTTGCAAGTCAAGCAAAGAACATGTAAGGATTACGTCACTGGTAGGGAAATAACCACCTACTACAGATAGCCGTAAATCATGACGTTGCAGCTTTTACTTTCGCTGGGTGGCAAATAAGATCGCGTTTGCCACGTCAGAAGTGCCAGTTTTTAGTTTAGTTGCAATTTTACGTGGATTCGTGACGGATTTATGAAACGGCAGTGAATTCTTTGGCTGTTTGATCGAATGGAGGTAAGAGATTCAAAAGAAAAGTACTTATTTGCTGAAGTAAACAAGGGCTTGCCAGAACTTGCAGCGTTCATATCAATGATCAAGACTACCATTCTAAATTTACCGTGGTAGCGTAAACCTCTGATTGTGTGACTGGCGTGACTACTACTTGTTAAATGTATTTTCCTCTGGTATTATCAAAGCGAACGGATTAATAAATACGCTAAAAGGTATTACGACAGCCGTGGAATGCGTTGACCTTGCAACTTTCACTTTCGCTACGTGACAGATAAGATCTTGTTTACTTTGCAGGTTTATTTCGCTACGAGGAAATCTTTTTAGTTTTCCGAGTATTTCTGGTATTTTTAGTCAAAAGAAGTGAATCGTCGAGCTCTGTTATTGAAGCGAGTTCAGAGATCGGAAGGAAAATGAAATATTTGCAAGCTAAGCAAAGAACGTGTCAAAACATGCAATGATTACGTTACTGGTAGGGAAATTCCCCACCACCATACTACAGATGGCCTTGAATAAGGATATTGCAGCTTTCACTTTCGCTGCGTGACAATAAGGTTGTGTTTACTACGCCAGAGAAGCGATGGTTTTTAGTTTGTTTGCAATTTTGCGTAAACGTCTTACGGATTTATGTGATTGAAGTGAATTCTTTGGCTGTTTGATCGAAGCGAGTTAAGAGATTCAAAGGAGAAATAATTATCTGCTGAGGTAAACTAGATCTTGCCAGAACTTGCAGCGTTTATATTAGCGTAAACCTCTGATTGTCTGACTGACGTGACTACTACTTATTACTTAGTTTGTCCTTTACTCATAACACAAACAAATTAAATTTTGACTTTTACAAGTTAAGGAAGGAAGCTGTTTATTGATAGCAGTATTAATAGCGTGACACTTCCATATTAAGACCAATACATCATCAGAGATTTCACAACGGCTGAGAGCGATAGTGCAATAAGTGATGTAGTGAGTACAGAAATGAATGAATCATCAAGGACAGCGTTGGAATGTGCACTACGTTGCGAATATAGGGTTAAGAAAACGGTTAAATCTTTGTAAGCGCGGTTTTAAGATCTATGATCTTCTTGTTAATCTTTTAATACATCTGTTTATACACTTTCAGTCAGATAGAATGTTCTGTTAATGTAATTTTGAAAACTTGAAACAACTATAATTTTGTATATTTTATGCCTAATATTTTGATTATCGCACATAGAAATGAAGATCGAATAATCGTGATTGACCCGCACACAAAAAGCATCTAAAAATAATATTATTTTCCTTTACTCTTGCAACTTTAAGTCATGTCAATAAACTCTACATAAAGCTTAACCGTAATCCTTGCACACTCATGACCAGCCCCCCGCCTCGCCTCACGTGGACAGTGATCCATCTAGAAAAAGTCTGTAGTGAATCTGAACATTGAGGCCCTTAACCTTATGAATAAGTAGCATGTAGAAACAAGTTGGCCATTTGATTTTCTTGGAGGCCAGCGTGTTGAAAGAGCGATGTATTTTGACAATTTCTACACTGGGACTCCTTTTGCATTCCGTTAGACCCCCGGGGGGGGGAGTACTTAACAAAGTTTAATACGGGGAGGCTCCGCCCCGAGGTCCAACCCCTTACCCTTTTATATACCATTTTGGCAGAAAAGGTACCCCTTTTATATACCTTTTATTGAGAAAAGGTACCCCTTCACATACCTATTTTAGAACACTGCATCCCCTTTCTAAGCCCTTGTAATGAAGCTAATGAACAATATTACGGGAGAATATCAAGCATTACGAGAACAAATGTTTAGCAAACAAGTGTTAATTTATTCAGTTCTCGTTGTGGGCGGGAGTTAAGATACTCCGGACGTTAGGCGCACAAACAGCGATTGCTTTTGTTTGCGACCTTCATAAAACCATTCCAGTGTCTTCTTTATCTTTAAAGGTACATACTTTTTAACGAATCATAACGTGAACAAAACGAAATCTCAAAATGCAATAGCTCAATAAAACATGATTGTACTGCTTTTACAAGAAAGTAATACATCGTAAGAAGTATAAAGAAAATCTCTGCTGCTGCCCTAGGGAGCAAGTTTCAATTTCAGTGGGTTACACGTAGATTGGTCGTAGATATATAACACACATATTATATATGTTCAACTAGTGTTCTTCTACGAGTCGATCGCCGTAGTCCTCAATACCTAAATGACCGATTTCCCTACCCTTTTATATACCTCAACTTGTGAAATCCCTACCCTTGTATATACCTGAAGCCTGAAAAAGGCACCCTTTGCGGGCGGAGCCTCCCCGTATAGGCCATTATTATTCAACAAATTGTAACACTATCCAAATATGGTCATGATGCTCTCGATATCTGTCATCCGTAGGTAACAGATATCCGGCGGTATACGTAGCTTCGTACGTGGAAAGAAAAAGGGAAGTGAGAAAATATCGACAGAGAGATTCAAAAATGTTACGATTTAGCATTTAGGCTGTTTTGTTATCAATTTGTTGAATAATAAAACAATTATCCTGCTCAATCTCGCGGAATATCGTCTGATTTTAGCCGACTCGGCCTACGGCCTCGTCGGCTAAGTATCAGACGATATTCCGCGCGATTTCGCAGGATAATTGTTAATTATAGGGAGTATCCCCTCCCCCGGGCGTTAGACTTGTTAGCTTAGCTACATGAAACTGGATTATGATTTGCTTGTTGAAGCATTTTATAAGAAAAATTAGAATTACGGTTAATCGACGTTTCGACGTATCAAACATCATTCGTTTATGCCATGGCCAAAGTTGTTATAAGAGTTGAAGATTTTGAATATCCAATTTGCATTCCACAGTGCTTGATGTCATGTAAATATTTTAGTCAAGCTTTTACACTTAGCATAAACGACCTCAATCTTGAGAATGATGTTTGATACATCGAAACGTCGATTAACCTTAATTCTAATTTTTGTACATGAAATTGCCGTCTTTATTGTACACCAGTCACGATCGAGTAATAGCTTAGTAACTTTACATGCTCAAAATTAGCGAGCTTTCTCAGCCCTAAAAAATACCCTAGTACTCCGGCTTGGGTGTGTTTAGGTCAATTACCTTGATGCAATTGACGGGGGGTCTTTGATGATCTTGAAGGTCTGGATTTTCCAGTATTAGAGTAACTTATCTACAAAGCTTTATTTCTCTCAACGAATAGATATCCAATAAACAGTAAACAAGGAAGGATAGAGAAGAAAAGAGACCACAAGTGTGCTGCAAATTTCACGCTTGACAGATCATGGTGTCACGACCTCATAGCCAGTACTACTCGAGTGGTATACTCGAGTATCGTATACTCAAAGTATATTGCACTATCATGTCAATCCTAGCGTCAACTATTAATTAAAGCGTTAGACTTGAGATCTGTAAAGTTCTTGGCAATCTCAGGATCGCTTGGCACTTCTAATTGGATGATCCGATGCCTTAAATTTGTCAAAAACATCGGACTGGCGGTCATTTCGTGACAAACCTTGATCTGCAGTCGACCTAAAAACGATCGAGGTGTCCGTGGTCTCTTGATCTCTGAGCCCAGCCTAAACTAAGCCTTAGACTTTAGATCTTTAAAACTCTGGAGGATCGCCTGGCACTTCTTAATCGAGCTGGTTTGGGTATGATCGGTTCCTTCGATTTCTTAAATTTTTGAAAATATCGGTATGCCGGTGATTTAGTGATTTACAAAAGAAATTCTCGACCCATTTGGGTCCTACCTTTGGTTCCTACCTTTTCTTGACGCCGTTTCTGGAAAGTGACTCTATTTGCAATTATTCAATTTGTTTGGCAGGCTGCCTGTTAGTCGTCAATCTGCCTTCCACAGATGCCATGGGGCACGCGGCACTTTGATAGACGATATTGATTATTGGATAACCTTGCATCCTCGAAGGCCCAAGGGCATAGTTCACACTAGAGCAAAATTGTTATTTTGGTCGGTCCGAAGACCCAAAAATTTCGACACTAACAATTTTTTTCGGGTTCGTTTTCCGGTCGCGCACGAAGCCACACGACAAGGCTAAATTCTTGTGTAAACATTTGACTTGTGTAAACTTTTGTAAACAAATGATGTGCATAGCTGTGTACCAATTTCCTTAAATAAACACGCAGTTGGCAGTTTTAATGAATTTTTGTTTTCTTTGGCTCGATGATCGCACTTGGCAAATTTTTGCCGGAATTTGTTTACTTAACTTTGCGGCCAAAATCTGTCACTGGGGGACGTTGCCAAGTGCGACCCCAACTTTTCCGGTTGGCAAAAACTTCGAAAATCGGCAAAAATATCAAAGACACCGTAGTGCTTGGGTGGGACAGGCAGATTTCGGGAAATCTCTAGCTGAACAATAAGAATCACAGCAGTAACTGTCAACGCAGGACATTTTGGAATCAAATTTTAAAAAAAAAGCGCGATATTGCTTCCCGAGTTCGCGCTTATTCTTTGCCATGGACATAAGTGAATTTTACAACCATTACAATCCGTCGCCGTTCCCCACTTTTTTTGATGGCCCAATGCTTACATACGACCCATGACCCAGGCAATAGAGTCCTAACGCAAGTATTTTCTCTGGTGGAAATGGATCTCTAAAAAACGATTGTTGTCGTACTAACAGCGGCCCATCATGTTCAAGTATTTCTTGCATGTCACACGAAGCTGCTGCCGAGAAAATTCTTTGGGTATCGTTGGATCGTACTGAAGATCAAGCGAGAGGCCCGTTTCTCGAAGGTCCAGAAACGTTTTCGCACCTGAAAAGCCATAGCAACATCAGTCTCGAAGCTTATGATTACAGAGCTGTTTTATTAACGTATTCTTAATACAAACAAGGTTCTCTTCACACAAGAAGTTTCAGGATCTACACTTCTCCGTTTTTAGATACAGATGAACTAAAAATGGCTATACGAGTTTTCAGGGCTTTCGAGAAACAGGCCCCAGGACTCTATTCAGTGGACAAGAAACTGACCAAGCATATTCTTCGCTGACGTCGATTTCTTGCTTTCATCAAAGCGGAAGTCAAAAGAGTTAGACATTCATTACCCTATCTTCCATACACCATACGAAAAACAAAAAATGCTGTTGATTTAACTGATCGAAAAGCAGAAGTATCACTGTGATAGCTATCAGCAATGCTGCAACGGGACGCATTTTTTGTCGGGTTTTTCTCGAGAGTTTCCAACAACATGTGAATAAAGACCGATAAACGTATATCTGGTCTACTTCAGTTGTCATCACCGACACTTTTTTTCCCCAGTGCGACCCTACTCAGTTTGACGCGAGTTTTTGTGTTTTTTTTTTTTGGTCGGCAAAGATGAAATTCCTGCCTGCCCCACCCACACAAATCGGGGTCTTTGATTTTCTTGGTCCACTGGTAATTTGTTCAAAATTTGCTCGTAGGGGTCGCATTAGGAAAAACTCCAATGTTGATTCAAAACTTAGGGAATTCGCTTTAGTGGGACGACGCGATATTTTCAGGCGAAAGTTTACAAAAATATGCCGTCGCCCAACTGCCCTTTGGTCTCCGATGTAAACTTTCTCCCAAAAATACGCGTCGTCCCAAGAAAACATTCCTTACGATATTTTGGACCCCATCTTTTGAACAAATTAGACGTAATATATCAAACACGAGCGACAGTGTTTCATCGGATATCCAAACACCAAGAAGAGAGTTGAAAATACGACGCGAAACGGAGTATTTTTGACGAAATTCGAGGTGTTTGGATAGCAGATGAAACACTGTCTGGAGCGTTTGATATATCTTCTCAATCGAAGCAAAACCTAAGGAGAAAATCGAGAGGTAAAATCGTCAAAATTAATGCTAATTAAGACCGGGTATCAAAACCTCCTTCACGGTTGTGATTTTCTTTGTTTTAGCTTGATTAGACTAGATGAATTATTAATGAGTTTGAGAACTAACGTTGAAAGTTTTAAGAATGTGGTATCAACAGCAAAGACCTAACACTTGTAATAGATAATTGTAATAAATGTGGTTGCTAGGCGCTACAAAGTTTACATTTTATATCATACTAAGTTCACATAATTTATTTATTTATCTATCTATTTATGATTTCCCGAATTAAATTGTAAATAATTTTAATTTTACGTAGCTACATACATTTTAATGTGTAAATGGTGTCTCTTAAAAGCTTTCTTTCGTTCATTCTGCCCCTGCCATTCTCCGAGGATGGATAACCGTGGTGCCAGGCGTCCGCGTTAGATCTCGGCCAGGCTTTTGACAGTTAACATAACGATCTTCTACCAGACAAACGCTATTTTCATGGTTTGTCTCCTAAGGGAAGGTACGTTTTTTATTGAGGGGGGAGGGGTTGGTCGGACGAGCATATCCTTTAAGGATCTGCCCCTTTGTACGAGACGATAGGGGGATCTTTGAATATTCTGCTAAGCAATGGTTGTTGTTGAATTAAGGTCAATTAAATGCCAATTCTGCATTAGTAGTTAGGCACTGATGGACGATATTGTCTGACAAAAGGCAAGATTCGTGTGTTTTGTTTACGTTTCTGCTGTAGGGCAGGTTTTCTCTCCTCAAATGTGATTTCTGCGAGAGTTGTTGAACGAGGGCTTCAGAGTACCCTTTCTCGATGAGATTTGTTTTAAATTGTGGAATTGCAGTTTGAACTATTTCAGAGGAGTTAGATCGGAGAAGTCTAAGTGCTTCGCCTTTAATGAAGCCCTTTTTGACCCCTGGTGGGTGGCAACTCGAGAAATGCGTGTACTTTGTAAACATTTGTGTCGAGGAACGTTGTTTCCGTGTCGGATACTTCAGCCGTGAACTTGATAGTATAGGATGGTGGCTGTTTGCTTGTTCAATGAATTGCGCGACTTCGTCTTTGTTTAGAGAATATATCGTCAACATACCTTTTCCAGGCGAGTGGTTTTTGTGCGCTTGGGTGTTTGTTAACAAATAAGAGTCAACTAAGCGACATGGAGTCATTTTTCCTGGCCAAAAAAAAAACTGTGACCCTCTCCCGGTTGCGAATAAAACAGGTATGACCCTTCCCAATTTGTAAAAAATTTACTGATGACCCTCCCCTGCCCCGGCCCACCCCCGCAATAAAAAACGTACCTTAAAGAGCTGTTGTTTGATGAAGAATTTCCCTGCTGAATGCAGACAACAAAAAACGTGAAAAGATCCTTGACAGTTTTCAGTTCTGACTGGTTACCTGTATCCAATTGAGGTGTCCCTCAAGGGTTCGTTCTTGGCCCTCTTTTGTTTCATATATTTTTGTCAACGATCAGCATTTCGATCTTGAAGAAATCGTTGATATGGTTCTCCCTAAACTCACTTAAAGCTATTACATACATTACTTTATTTACCCTCGGATTTTAGAGTAGCTTATGCAGCTAATATCTCCGAGCATTTAACCATTAGATGACAGATAGACCACTACACCGGGAACTACGTCCCCTACTCTTTTCGAACAGTGTGTGGGTTCTTTTACGTCCCACAGAGTTAATTATGAAGAGTTGTGAGACGGGGCCTACGGTTTATCGTCCTTATCCGAGAAGACTAGAAAGTCTAACCATTTGCAGATGTCATTACAAAGGCAGCACTTTCTTCTCAGTTATTTAAAGACCCTGAGTGTTGGTCCGGCCGGGGTTTGAACCCGCGACCTCCCGCACACTAGTCCGGAACTCTACCTACTGAGCTAACCGGTCGGCGGTAATTGGTAATCTTCTCTCGACTTCAAGTTTTAAGGCGGCTGACAATGAACTTCAATAAATGAACTTTATAAAACTTTTAGGTGTCACAATTTTTATGGAAATGACGACACATTTGAAACTAAATTTGTAAGACATGTTTCGGTCGCTCAACGACCATCTTCAGTTGAAAGTAGAATTAAATTGAAGTTACATTTGAATTTATAATTTAATACTAGTAATAACCACAGGTTAGGAAGTGCGGGCGAGGGCTATGCATGATTTGTTTCACTGAGGTTAACGAATTCATTGTAAAACAGTGGCGTTGTGTTCTTTTTCCATTTTGGGCATTAATATTTGCAGGGCAATAAAGGGTTGCATAGTGTGGGTGATTGTTTTCCCTAAAACGAGACAAAGGGACCTAAGAGTGGTTTTACTGACCTTGTGAAACAGTAACACCAGTTTGATTATACACTAGTTCTATTTTGTGTTGGGTTTGACAAAATGGTTATTTTTTCACGTTGTAAATAAAAACACTGTTGATTATAAAATGGACATATTGATTTAGTCAAGGTCATTTGATGTAACCCGACAACAACAGACACGGACAGGAAACGTTCCGATCACAAGTTCACACGCTCGATTTTGATTGGACGGCGCGCCAGCTATGCATGAGCTGCACGTGATTCTTCGACGAAATAGACGTCGTCCACGTGATAAAATTGTGTTGTGTGCATTCCAATTTATGGACCGCCACTTCTGCATGAACTGCACGTGATTCTTGACATTCTTAGCTTCAAGAAGGCGAAATTTACATATTATTTGACCCTTCAACTACATTAAAGATCATTGACTATGGAAGGTGAAACAGCCATGCTTTGGTGAGAATTGTCTTCTGCTTGGTGTTGGTTTCTAGCGGTCAGAACGCCTGTGCTCAAATTACTGCTGCTTCGTGTTTGTCTCGCGTGGTCAAACCGCCTGTGCTAAAATTACGTCCTTTCATTTCATTGGTTCTTAGTGTCCCTAAGGACAAATATTTGGAAGGACGACTTTTTTTGCTAAATTCGAGTCACTGCAAGGCTATACTAGTAATAACCACAGGTTAGGAAGTGCGGGCGAGGGCTATGCATGATTTGTTTCACTGAGGTTAACGAATTCATTGTAAAACAGTGGCGTTGTGTTCTTTTTCCATTGTGGGCATTTATATTTGCAGGGCAATAAAGGGTTGCATAGTGTGGGTGATTGTTTTCCCTAAAACGAGACAAAGGGACCTAAGAGTGGTTTTACTGACCTTGTGAAACAGTAACACCAGTTTGATTATACACTAGTTCTATTTTGTGTTGGGTTTGACAAAATGGTTATTTTTTCACGTTGTAAATAAAAACACTGTTGATTATAAAATGGACATATTGATTTAGTCAAGGTCATTTGATGTAACCCGACAACAACAGACACGGACAGGAAACGTTCCGATCACAAATTCACACGCTCGATTTTGATTGGACGGCGCGCCAGCTATGCATGAGCTGCACGTGATTCTTCGACGAAATAGACGTCGTCCACGTGATAAAATTGTGTTGTGTGCATTCCAATTTATGGACCGCCACTTCTGCATGAACTGCACGTGATTCTTGACATTCTTAGCTTCAAGAAGGCGAAATTTACATATTATTTGACCCTTCAACTACATTAAAGATCATTGACTATGGAAGGTGAAACAGCTATATGCTTTGGTAAGAATTGTCTTCTGCTTGGTGTTGGTTTCTAGCGGTCAGAACGCCTGTGCTCAAATTACTGCTGCTTCGTGTTTGTCTCGCGTGGTCAAAGCGCCTGTGCTAAAATTACATCCTTTCATTTCATTGGTTCTTAGTGTCCCTAAGGACAAATATTTGGAAGGACGACTTTTTTTGCTAAATTCGAGTCACTGCAAGGCTATATAACTGCCGCGCATGCGTTTGAAACCAATGTTGAGATTAGGATTGCGGGCTCCGCTGGTCGCCCGCAATAACTGCCGCGCATGCGTTTGAAACCAATGTTGAGATTAGGATTGCGGGCTCCGCTGGTCGCCCGCAACTAAACAAAGATAAATCAACAACCGTGAAAAGAAGTTAGCAATCTAACAAGCTAGCTGAAGGTAACAAAAGAGTGTACAATAGTAACGCTGATTAGAACGAGAGAGTTATAAAGAAGGTTACTCCCAGGAAATATGCAACGCTTCTTTTATCTTGACCTGATGATGGTCGCATGATCCATAACTTTAAAACATTCAGCAGAGCAGGAATTACGGCATGCCTCGGATTGTTGAAGGTGCTGAAAGATATGTGAGGTCCTGTCCCTGTATTAAGTGTTCGCGTGTCGAGAGGTGTCGGGTAGTCGCCGACATAGCAAGAATTACAGCTTGCTCATCTTCATATGAACATATCTTCACTTTATGTCGCTAAACTAGCGAACAGATATCTGTTTTAAATAGGGTTAAAAATCTAATTTCCTTTGACACTTAGACTGCTAGCAGTCCCTTTCAAGATAGTCGCGAAGGCGCGCGAAATAGCCGAGCGAAAGCGGAAAACTGGAGCGAACGAGCGGAGGGAGTCTCTTCTCGTGTTTTTCTCCTTGCTCCAGTCTCTGCGCTCTTGGTTCGCACACTCTCGCGACTATCTAGAAAGGGACTGCCAGCAGTCTATTTCACACTAAGCTTAGGTTATACTATTCGTTTATTCTTTTGCACCTTAAGTAGGACTAATGACTGCTCTACTGTATGGCTCAGATATTAATTATAAAAACTCAATGAAAGAGCTCTAAGAACGATATTCCGGAACAAGACAAGTGATTATGAATATTTATTAAGAAAGCAAAGAAAACAACGCTTTGTAATCGCAGACTTCAAAAAATCTCATATTTTAAACGGGCATCATGTTAGAAGCGTCTGTTAATATAGTAAGTTTTACTACATTTCCAAACACCGAGAAGAGAGTTGAAACTCGCTACGACGCTAACGGCGGATGAATTTTTGACGAGCTTAGAAGTGTTTGGATATGTCAGTGGTGAAACTTGCTATATTACATGAAGCCGACCGTTTCCAAGGGGACAAAATCTTGCCAATAAGCATTTCTCGTGTTTTTCGGCTCCGATTTTAAACACTGTGGTCTTCGAGCCAGTTTTTGGAAAGGTGAGAACTAAAAATAAAGTTGAGAAATAAAATCGTAAAGATCTCTGGTCGTTAAGATCAGATGTCCATATCTTCGGCTTTTGACTTTTACAAGGAGCATGAAATTAAATTGACAGAAAAAGGCGTTCTATTGAAACTAGCCCCTGGGTCATTATATTTAGTTTGCACACTGTGTTAACAGAACAGTCTCTTTTTCCAGCTCTCGAAGTTCGACGAACAATTTTTTGCAAACACATATGACATGGTTGAGTGGAAATATTTTCATGTTCAAGGACTTCACAACACATTCAGAGGAGAAGGAACTGTGCGCATAACATAATTCTCCGCCTGACCCTAAGATATTACTGGCTAACCCTAAAACACTTGTTAACCCTATATCCCCACCACTCATCAACAAGTCTGTGAGTTAACTTAGTTAGCGGTTAGGTTAAAAATTCGTGAAAAACACCTGCTTAACCCTAAATCTCCACTCCAAGCCCGTGAATTGGTCTATTCGACCTCACCTTGGTTGACTGAACTTAGTTAGCGGTTAGGTTAAAACTTCATGATACAAATGTGACTTACTGCACGCTCCGAGGTTTCTCTTTCGAACTTTTTCCTTTGAGGTCAGCTAAAGCTTCGTTGAGAATTACCTTCCAGTCCTTCAAGAGGCCGTAATTATTCAAGAAGGTCAAAGAAAAGTGCTATTTCGGTGTCTTTATTGAACTATGGAAATATGGCTTTCAGCGCCGGCTTTCTTACAGGGTTGCTTTATATGACTCGTTATTGTTCCATAATCGTTTTTTTTTTATAATAGGCAATCCATTACATTTATAGTTATTCCGGCCTTACTACATTTCTAGTCTGACCTGTTTATTACAGTTCTGGTGAAAATGTTAAAACATTTGTGGTTGATGTTATGAACTCTATGCCTTATGGTTTGTCTTCTAAGAGCTGTTGTTTGATGAACAATTTCGATCTGCTTGGTAACTACTATAAAATGGCGATTCGGAGAGTCAAGTGACGAGTTCCCCATAGACTCTCTTAAAGCTCCTGGTAATCTTCTCTCGACTTCAAGTTTTAAGCGGCTGACAAAGAACTTCAATAAATGAACTACATAAATCTTTTAGATGTCACAATTAACCATAAATACTATTTTTCTTATGAACATATTGCCACGTTATGTCCCTAAACTAGCGGACAGATATGCTTTTAATAGATTAAAAAATCTCATTTCCTTTGACATTAAGCTTAGGTTATACAATTCGTTTATTCTTTTGCACCTTAAGTAGGACTAATGACTGCTCTACTGTATGGCCTAGATACTCATTAGAAAAACTCAATGAAAGAGCTCTAAGAAGTGTATTCCAAGACAAGGCAAGTGCCGCGAATTCTGAATATTTATCAGTTGAAGAAAGCGAAGAAAACCACGCTTTCAAAAAATTGTCTTATTGATTTTCCCCATCGTGCTTTAAAAAGGGGGATCTCATAATTAAAACGGGCATCATGTTATGTCAGAAACGTCTGGTAATATATTAAGTTTTACTACATTTCCAAACACCGAGAAGTGTGTTGAAACTTGCTACGACGCACAGCAGAAGAATTTTGACGAGCTCAGTCATGGTCACGGTTTGGAAATGTGGTGCTATGTTACATGAAGCCGGCCGTTTCCAAGAGGACAAAATCTTGCCAATAAGCATTTCTCGTGTTTTCGGCTCCGATTTTAAACACTGTGGTCTTCGAGCCAGTGTTTGAAAAAATAGAAACAAAGAGTATAAGATCAGATATCCAACATGAAATTAAATTGACAGAAAAGGGCGTTCTTTTGAAACTAGCCCCTGAGGTCATTATATTTAATTAATTTGCATACTGTTGACAGAACAGTCCAGCTCTCGAAGTTCAACGAACAAATTTTTACAAGCACATGTGACATGGTTGAGAGGAAACTCACGTTCAAGGACTTCACAACACATTCAGAGAAGAAGGAACTGCGCGCATTGAGCAATTCTCCGCCTGTTACTAAGCTAACCTTAAAACACCTGTTTAACCCTAAATCTCCACTCCAAGCCCGTGAATTGGCCTATTCGACCTCACCTTGGTTGACTGAACTTAGCTAGCGGTTAGGTTAAACTTCATGATACAAATGTGACTTACTACAAGCTCCGAGGTTTCTCTTTCGATGTTTTCCTTTGAGGTCAGCTAAAGCTTCGTTAGAGTTCAGCTGTCTCTTGACAACTGGTTTCCAGTCCTTTCGAGGTTTCTCTGTTTTCCTTTGAGGTCAGCTAAAGCTTCGTTAGAGTTCAGCTGTCTCTTGACAACTGGCTTCCAGTAATTATTCAACACAGAGTGAAGTGCTGGTTCGGTGGCTCTGTTGAGCTATGGAAATACGGCGTTTAGTGTGGGCTTTCTTACAGGGTGGCTTTATTATACGACTCGAAATTGATCCATGATTTCTTTTCATAATAGGCAGTTTATTACATTTATGGTTAACCTGGTCGTACTACATTTCTAGTCAAACCAGTTAATTACCGTAGTTTTGGAGTTTATGTATTATCTCTCGCACTGAACTGACTAGAAAATGTACTTGTAAACACACCGACATTACAGCCTTACATGCTTCATACTCAAAACTGATTCAAATGTGCAGTGTGCCAGAAAAAAAATGAATGGCCAGATTAACCCAGGAAGACCAATAATTCCTCTTAGACGTATAAGGAAAGGTGTTCTCGGAATCGGTCGCCTAGTCGTCTCCCTGTTTCGCCGATGTATAACTTTTTGCAAGAGTGCCAGTTATGCAGAAGATGACATTGGCTGAGGTACAGGTGAAATGATCAGTGATCTTGATGTATCGCTTGGGTCCCGATATTTTCTCAACGTTGCGAACGAGAGGGGACATGTTTTACATCGTGCGCGTGCGCATTTAAAAGTTCCGGGTTGATCACTTGTTTGGAATACACTTCTGTCTAAAAAGTTACCTATGTTTTTGTCGCGTTTGGATAAAATTGATGGAGGCTGCGAAAAGATTCTACCAGTATCGGGATCATTTTGAAGTAATTTAAAGTTTTTTTGGAATGATGGACTTTACTGCGTGGTTGTGAAGGTGAAATGTGAGGGTGAATGGAGTTCTATCATTATTTTCCTTCTGCGACGTTTGTAGTGCTGACTGGCGATCAATTTGTTGGGCGCGATGATGGCCCGCTTGAACAACAGAGGCAGGATATCCATGTTTGTCGAAAAAATTGCACATTTCCTTTGATTTAAAGGAAAAATCAGAGTCACTACAAAGGCGACGAAGTCTAAGAAACTGAGAATAAGGAATGGACTTCTTGACATGTGATGGGTGTGAAGATGGATACAACAAATAACTATGAGAATCTGTGGGTTTGTAGTGCACACTAGGTGTTCAATGTAGCCTACGAAAAGATTGGCGTAGCTGGGTCCCATTTTGGTGCCCATGGCCACGCCATTGATTTGTTAAAACTAGACACTCTAAGAGCGTTTACTCGGGCCTCGCTACGAATATGCGTATTGGACGCTAAATATAAAAACAAATAAATGAATCACGATATTTTAGCACGACTGTATTATTCATCAGTATATCCATTAGTGGCTTCGTCTGGTACCCTCCTAATCCAGTCGCAAGTTGTGAGTTTCAATCAGTTTGGATCAAGAATCAAGCACAGCTGTCTACACATTTATGGAGAACTTGATTGCAAAGGATTTTCCAGGTCTTTTTACAACTTATGGCGATTACATTGTACATGCTAGTAAAAATTGTACGAAGTTCATTTACTGATTGCAGCGATCAGATAAGAAAAACAGCCTAACGACAAGGCGTCAAATTACACTGAACAGAATTCGCATAAACTTTCAAGTGGCGCGTTTTTTCGCGGATAACTTCCGAGAATTTGCGACCCTTAACTAGTTTATAAAGAAATATTCAAGCTACATACTTTTATTGAATTAAGGCAGGTGTATTTTATAAGGGAAGATGAGACATTCTGTTTTGCTATTTATTTCGTCTAGTCCATGTCACGCAACATGATTTAACAGTAAACACAGTCCCGGGGGGTGTCAGTAAAACGCGGGGCCGGGGTCGGGGCCGGGGTCAGGGTCAATTTTTTCTTTTTTGTTATTTCCTTTTTTCGGTTTTTTAACCGCAACGCAGATTTCTCGATTTTCATCAGCAGTGAATCTTTAATAACTATATCTTCGAATTGGCATATATAAAACAAGAGAATGAAATGCGGTGGAGGTCATAC
>OZ026605.1:10711059-10723559 GCA_964020085.1 Micromussa lordhowensis
AGTGATCTTGGATCGTTGTTCCTGATCCGGATCATCCCACAGGAACGCACCCTGTTTCTAAGAAAATGCGTTCAATAACGTGTTACATATTACAGCAATGCAAATGTTTATAAGTTGTCAATCTAGGAATCAACTTCTTCTAAAACAGCAGAATTGTCCATTACGATATGACAGACCATAGTTCAATAGCAGTCTCCTCTACTAACTATGGACAGACGGCATAACTTAAGTTGTACGGTACTGACAAGAAGAAACTATAATATATTATGATCCCAACAAATATACCTACTAGTGCGTTGTAACACAGACAAAAGTGAACTAAGAAGTAGCCTTCGCAGACAGCAGTCTTCAGTTCACTTTCGCAGGAAATCGCTCCCACCAAACCCCCACGCAAACGTTCCTTGTACTCGTCACAAGAGGAAGGTTCCTTGACGAGCCAAAAGGCCGTTTGCGTCGGAGGTTAGCGACACAGAACGCGATTTTAGACGCTCGTCGCGATAAAGTTGATCGACGGCGAATTCGTTGCTTTGTGCGTGGCAAATATCAGCAATTTCAATCCCATATCACGGCGGTCGTAATCGCTGGTGAAAATCGCGCCATTTAACAAGCACTAGCCAGTTTTCATGGATTTTCGCGACGAATGTATAGAATCGCCATTGGTATCGTTGTGTCGTTTTCATTATTTTTCACAGTACATGCTACATAAGACAATTAATCCTACTCAACTAGCTTTTAAACTTTCCCTAAAGAAATGGATAAGGAAAAAAATACATCTTAGGAGCTCTGGGTTTGGCTGCTTGCTGGCGTCTTTGTCCTTAGGGTTCCGTTCTCGTAACTTACGTGGTTGCAATAAACAAACAACAAGCTCTTTAATGTCCCCAAAAGACAGATCAGGCCACAATTTCTTACCAAACTGAGACTTGGTCAACCTAACTGCGTCTTCTATTTCACCACCATCTGCACGCCATGTGAAGATACGCTGTGTTCTGTCATAAAACTTCATGACATCGCCTACTGTTCTACACGCACGCAACTTTGGTATCAGTTCAGGATTAAAATCTTGAACACACTTTGACGCAGGGCATTGTTCTTCATCCAAGAGTTTTGACTTGGCGTGAGGAATGGTAGCATTACTCCACAGTCCACTGCAGTTGTTGAATTGCGACTGAACTGAATTCTCCTTTGAGTTAGGGATAATAACATCCAAGTCACACACCACAGCGTGTGGAATGCCCAAATCATGACAAATTGCTGTAGCTTTGTAGACATTTTTCTTGCCGCTGATTGACAGTACAATACAGCTGCGGACGGCTTCTTGGATCTTGGATAAGAGTTCTTTGGTGTAGTACCTTCTTTTGTAAGCTGGATCTTGCAAAAGATTTTCTACAGCTACAGGCAGATCTGGTCCGTAGCTTTGAGAAGATTCAGGCAAAGAAGCATCTGAGCCTCCGGTCATGTTGGCAGCAGCTGACCCAGGTTCTAACAGGAGTTTAAAGAGCTCCGGATTTCCGTCATCAAATAACCTCAACAACGCCTCGATAAATCTCTTGTCACTCTCCCCCTCGACCCAAACAATGTATCGCGCAAAAAATATCTCCCTCACTTCCGCTCCACCAATGAAGTGCAAATCTCTTACGTTGTAATGCGATCTAACACGCCTTATTTGGCAATAGCCGGATGGGAGAACTTGGAACCTCCAAATCAGGTTGATTCTTTCAACCTCTACCACTTCCGGCGAGTGCGTCGTAGATATGATGCACTTTCTTCTGCTTCTTGATTCTCGCATGAGAATTGTTCTCAAGCGACGAACTTGCAACGGATGCATCCCTCGGGCAACCTCGTCGAAAATGATGGTTCGGCTGAATGGATTGACAACCAACGCAGCTACAACGAACGTAGAGAAAGTTCCTTCGGAAACACGCTGAATAATTCTGTGGGTTCCTTTGTCCAGAAGTCGTAATGGGATGTCACCATCCAGATCCAGCTCAAAAGCCAGACTCTGATCACCCATTATCTCGTGAAACAAAGCAAGGGCTTCATCGATACGTTCTGGAGGTAAACTTTTAAGCAGGCTCACCATAATTAGGTTCTTGACATCCCGATACCTCAGTGTATCCCAGCCGCTGTGAGCAAGATCTGAAAGCTCGGTTTCCAAGACGTCAGGGTCTGAAGAAGACTCAGTAAGGACCATGGCACACTCGTTCAGGATACCCAGTTCCACCTTACGGAGGAAGGCCTCGTCCGGGCACCATTCCATAGGATCAACACCAGCTGGTAAGGGATCGTGGAAGGCTGCAGTTAGTTTACCATTGTTTTTGATGACTACCAACACAACATCTTCGCAGACAACATAAAGGAACTGGCAGTGAGATGGATTACTAGAATTAAAGGTCTTTCTTCCAGAAAACACGCGCACTAACCCTGAAACTGAACCAAATGTCTCCCTCAGCAGGTTACTTAGCTCGGTTGGAAATTTTAGGATATCGTCTGAAAACCATGAAAACAATCCTGCAACACAAGGAACAGTCGACAGAACTGCTCCAGTTAAATTCGAGGGTGAGCTTTCAAAATATTGTGAGAATTCTCGTCCATGTTTAAAATGAAACTCGCACACCGCTTTGGCGCTAGCAACGTTATTTCCTATCACCTCAAAATCTTCCTCGTTGTCAACAAAATTACTCGCTGCTTTGACTAAAGCCACAAAGCTACTCTTGCCGCTTGAATTTTCACCTACAAGAGTATGAAAACTACTGCCACACGCACTTTCCAAGTCAAGTTCCTGCCGGCCTTTGAAGATGATATAATTCTCAACAACAACTCGACGAAGCATGCTTCTCAGTTACACCACATTCATTTAGCCCATGTTGAAATTGAAGATTTACGTCATTTTGCTGCAGTTTAATTGTTCTGTCTTGAAAAAAAAAAAAGAGGACAATTAGTACCAAAATACGTAATTCGGGTCACCGGTGTAATGGAAAAGAATTGATTGTAATAATTATTGTAAAAATTATTACAATAATTATTTCAAAATTTAAGGTGGCGCTGAACCCTATGTAGATAGTTTTTTTTAAAACTTCGCTAAAAATTGCTATCCTGGTTATAAAAATTAGATAATATAAAACAAATTCACCGTGCCGCTTTTGAATTATAAGCCGCTGAAGCTATAGTTAAGGGTGTTTTTAGCAGGTCAAACTGTTGCTATGGTTACCTATCGTGTCACGGAAATGATAACGTGTTCACCAATGATTGGGCAGTTTTTTGATACGTTGATTGTAGCATCAACTGATAGAGTGGTTAAAATGACCTATCAAAATCACGTCTTGGAAAGTGCTGGAAACTCGCCATGCACTATCAACCATTTGTGTGCAATGGCTAAAGGTCGTCTAAAAATAGTGACGCTTTCTCGTTTCTCCGAAGTTTTGAAGCAATATTTAAATACATTACAACATAGTTCAATTCTCGAGAAGACCAGAAGAAGGACATTCATCATTACTCGACTTAAAGCTTCAAAGTTGTTCACTAGGGGAAAAGTGATCACTAGGGGAACAATAAAACAGTACACGATGTAAGCTAATCTTATATCCAGGTGTAATAGTAGTTGGAGACGGTAGAGGTAGCAGTGATATTAAGAACCGAGGTTACAGAAGGAAAGAGAAGCATTCCATAGGCTCTAAAGGATACGGAGAGCACAACGGATAGATAGAAAGAACAAGATATATCTCTTCAAATCACTGGTAAAACCTTTGCTTTTAGATGGATGCTAATCGGAGAGGAAGAAGAAGAGCCCCTTGCAGTACCAATGAGTCCGAAAAATATTTAGGATTAGATGACAGGAAAGAATATCCAACAGGGATATTGAAGAGTTAGCCAACATCAATGACATCTGCTTGGCGAGGGGAACAAGGTGCAATAGGGCTGGCCAAATCCTGAGAAGGGAAGGAGAAAATTACTGTGCTTTTGCTTGGGATGGGCACCTGATTAGGAACAAGAACAAGAGAAGGGCCAAAACCAACTGGGCGAAGAACAAAGGAAAGGGAGAGAAACACAGTAGACTCGAGCAGCAGGGAAGACAGCAGCAACAGAAGAACAAGGCCAGCCAGCATGGGGTGCTAAATACCTACGGGTGTGGAAAGTAATAATTATGATGATTAATTAAGTGATCTTGCAGATTGGCTTTGAAAAGCAATTACAGATTTCTGACATAACTAGTCTCTCATCAAAGAAAAAAAATTGGAAATCAAATTATAAATGGTCAGTGCCATCTCTTTTGGTTGGTTTAATTTTGTTGATTTTACTTCATAAACAGTATAGGGCCTATCGCATTATTATAGGGGGAGATCCAGTGCATTTGGAGGGAAGGGTCATTAGAATTTGTGTCACTAATCAAAGTGCTCTTTGAGCAAACCCGTCGATTTCTCAGTGGATGATGATTGACATGTGTGGCTTACGGGTTTTTCTAGTTGGCTAGCAAATATGCAAATTAGCCAACAAATATGCGACAAATAGTCTCTTAACGGATGCCGACTTTTAGTGTGGCTGGCAAACAGGGAACAGAGAGGGAATGGGTACGGCTACACGAAGGCTACCTATTTGATCGTATTTCCATTTAAATTCACCGTACAATTGTGATCAGTTGTAGCGCGAATCGAGTTTTTGTTGATTCAAATGACCTCAAAATCCAACCGTGTTGCGATAATTAAATCTACTATAAATAGACATATAAAGATTTTCGCGAGACCTGACGGACCTGTTGTGTGACTCATCAGCCTATTCAAGTGTCAAAGTGTATCAGCTTGAACAAGCCCAAAAACTTTTGTCTGTGGGCAAAGATTGGATTCCCGCTATGTGGGATTCGTTTTCCAACGCGACACGTTTCTTCACTGTTATTTGCGTAACATGGAGAGTTTGTCCTCAAGATAAAAATAAAGATAGGAATAGGAATATTAGATCAGAGATCAAACCTGCTCAACTACTTCATCGTTCTAGGTAAACTTTATTTATGGAATTGCCGCAAAAATAAACAAGTCCCTCTCTTTTTGCCTTTCGAAGATGTCAAGAGAAAATATGAAATTGAAAAGCTTATAGCCTCTCAAAGCATCTTAAACTTAAAATATTTTCAGGCAAAATGGAACCTTGTTTTGAATAACAATCCATTCTTTTTTTGTAAAGGAGTAAGTGGTGCTTGTGTAATTAGAGTAAAATGTAGAGTAAGATTTGTATTATTAGTTGTGAAGGCAGAGTATCTGTAATATTTGTAGTGTTTGTAATTGTAGTGTAAGTAACGATTGTATTGTAAGAAGTTTCAGTAGTGTAGGTAATGTTAGTGTTGTATGTAATAGTAAAAAAGAAATGTAAACATAATTAATTACCTAAACAATAAACAATAAAGAGTAAAACAAAAAAACAAAAACAAAAAAAAAAACAAAAAGTTGATTGACGTGCAAACTCTACACTGCAGCACAAACAATACAACAGTGATGATGAACCTGTACAAACCACATTTTTTTGTCAGAAAAAAGATGTGGAGGTGAATTTCATACTTGCAGAAATTAACTTTTCAAGCAAGAGGAAAAAGGAAAGAATGAGACTGATAGTGAAAACACATTTTGCTTAGCAGCAGCATGTACATGAACAGGAAAGAGAGCAACATGCTTTCTGTCATGACTAAGGTAAACCTAGCTCACCTTTGTACATCAGTGAGGGAGGACAGGGGTAATAAATTACAGTTTCTCCCTACACAAGGGGTAGTAAATCTGGGGGTGGATCTTTAAGATTTGCACTAAAATCTTCCTCTTTCCTCCTCTAATAATGACAGATCCCTAATATCATTATTAACCCATAATACCAAGATTTTCTTCGACTAGTGGTAAGCACTCCTTCAAGAACTCTGTGTGTACATGTTTGTTCAGTTGAGAGTGATAAGCCACATTTCAAAGCAGTACTTTAGTGGAGGCGGGTTTACTATTTGCTTTATTTGGTGCAATTGACTCCAATCACTTAAATATGCCTTAAGAGCTCCTCCAAGACCCAGTTAGCATAAAATCTAAGGGGTGGGGGTGGAGGGGAGAGGGGTGGGTCATGTCTAAAACAAGCAGCAATCTGATTACACAGGAAGTGTATTTATACTGGCAATAATATTATGAGTTTGAGTTAAAACTTTGAGTTAGGCATTTTTTGGGTCCGGTTCCCAAGAGCAAAGAAACTGAACAGTGGATCTCATTATGCTGGGATACAGAAGTGTCCCTAACTCAATGTGAAACTAACATTGAAAATCACCATGTTCTAAAATCAGGAACAGCGACCATCTGAAAAGTGGCAGAAACTGTAAATGTATAAACAACTTTCGCTGACTGCTTACCAGTAACCCCAACCCTAATTTGACTAATTTAAAACCTTAGCTCCAACTTTACTCAACCTTGAAACTGGAATAATGACTTATGAAATCGACAATTCTACCTTATTTACAAAGTTTTGTTTTACAATCAATAATGCCTTGTTCTCAAACTTATTAACTGATCAATTCATGAACAAATCACAGCATTCTATAAGCTTTTAGGCTACTGTTATTGTATATACCGGTAACAAGGGTTTTAATAGACCGTTTTCGATAAGTTAAAATTCTACCTTGGCTTAATTGGGGCAACAAAACAAAGGAAATAAATAATTCATCCGTCAATCTTGGCGCAATTTCTTTTGTTTTATTCCCCAAGCCTTGGAACCATGTTAGAACTTTAATTTGTCAAAAATAGCCTATTGCATGACATTGTTTTGGCACTGTCTTCAGTGGTCAAATAACATGCAGAAAAAGACCATAATCAGACGAAGTCATTACGAGTGAGAAAATTTCAAAACACTCTATAACAAGTTGTAAATTGGATACCTTTAATGGGATACCTTCAGCATGACTGGCCCCAAGGGAAACAGTGAGTTTTGTTTCTCTGAGACCCTCAGTTTTCCCAGACGCAAAGCTAAGAGGAACATTTTTGGTTGAGGGGAAACAAAAGTCGTTTCTCATGGCGCCAGTCATTAAGTGTTTCGTTAAACCTCCCAACTCACAAATCTGTTGTGTTCTTGGGCAAGAAACTTAACTCTCACAGTACCTCTCTCCACCCAGGTACATAAACGGGTACCAAATAACCGGAATAAGCTCTGGCCTGATGGGCCACCTGACTCGTCTGCAAACTTAGCCTACCTACCCAACTCAAAAATAGAGACAACTGCAAAAAAATTAGTTGTTTGACGCCGGCTGGCACAACAGTTTCAAGGTGTATGACCTTATCACATGTGAGTTGAAAGTTCAAGTTGCTGTTTCCCTAGGGTGTAACAGTGAGTTTTGTGTATGGCCTGATCGCATGTGAGTTGAAAGTTCAAGTTGCTGTTTCCCTAGGGTGTAACAGTGAGTTTTGTGTATGGCCTGATCACATATGAGTTGAAAGTTCAAGTTGCTGTTTCCCTAGGGTGTAACAGTGAGTTTTGTGTATGGCCTGATCACATGTGAGTTGAAAGTTCAAATTGTTGCTTCCCTAGGGTGTAACAGTGAGTTTTGTTTGCCCCAGGGAGTTAGTGAGTTTATGACCCATGACAAGTGAGACATTCTCCTGCAATTGGATAACATATTTGAGTTGGGAGGTATAACAAAGGTTTTTGTGTAAAGACTCAAGGGTGGGCTATATTTAATCATGCACTTGCCAACCAGATGAGGGGGAGGGGGTGGACTCACATATAAAAAGGACTGGGGTGCTCCTTGTGCATTTTAGAGATTAAAAAAGCATAAAAACCATTTCAAGCCATTTTTACAAAACAAGATGTTGGTTCCTCTTAGGGGTTCTTTTCAAAATTTCTGACAAGCACCCCTGTCCTTTATATATGAGATTCCCCTGGCTTACCGACAGGTGAGCTACTGAAAATGCTTTCAAGATAGATTTGACTTACCCAGCCCATCCCCTCACCACCCCCACCTTTTTTTATGACCAGTCCCCAAAATGGCAACAAACAACAATTCAGGGTTGCCACTCATCAAAATCTAAAAAGTTCCCAGACTTTTCCCTGACTTTTCCCTTACCTCTGAACAATTTTCACTGACCTTAAATTAGTTTGCCGAATAATAAAAAAGAACACAACCCACCGGCCTAAAATAACTTTCCAGCGTTCGTCACTCGAAGAGTATCAAAATTGATCATTTTAAGCAATGCTTTTCTGAAAGAAAAAATTATTCCCTGACTTTTCACTGGCTTTAACAAACATCTAAGATTTTCCCTGACCTTTTACAAAATTCCCTGACTTTTCACTGACCTTGGCAACCATGAACATGCTGACATTCCCACAGCTATGTAAGGACCTTCATAAATCAGGGCATGAAAATATTTGAAATAAGCGTCCACTCAAGATTTAATAGCTTTAGCTATCCATGGGCCAGCCTAAGTTATAATTTGTAATTTACATGTTTTAAATAAAGATTGTTGTATTTTACTGGTAAATGACCCTTTTTTATTTCGCCTTCTTTCACTGAAACATATACACTAATAATTTCATAATACTTCATAAGGCAGGAGATCCAGCAAGCTCTAATGAGCTTTTTAGGAGATCTCCCCAGTATTATAATACAATTTACTAAGAATAATTACAGAAGGCGGACTAATTTAGACTAATTACATTGCGAGCCTCGTCTTTCTAATTAAACTATATTTATTCTACTCTTCATTATAAGGTGTCTCCCCTAGGTTTGATCCCCTATTTTAGGAATACTGTTTGTAATACAACACCATGGCTTGTGTAAACATGGCAACCGTAAATAAAGTCATGCAATCAAAAAAAATCACAGCGTTGATACGCCTGGCTGTCACTGGTGGTACATTGCGTTACCTTTAGAAGCATCAATAATGTAACGCTACAGTCAACTTCGTATGTGTAAAATGTTACCAGTTTTGTAATGTGAATACAGATGTTGATCGATCCATAAAGTCATTTATCAAGCGAAAGAGACACCATAACACACCAACTAAAAGGCGACATTCTCTATGTCTAATGCACACTATTAACGCTCATGTTGAAAACAAAATGAGTGGGGAGTATCGAGTAGGTAGCTTATATCAACAGTACGGAGAGGGAGCACACACGCAAGATAACAGCACCTTTGGACAATGTATTAACGCCTTTGTGAATTTAACACTATATGGCAACCTACTTTAATAAGATAACTTACCAAGGTATTTTGTGTTTTGAGTTGGATTAAGGCTTCGGATGCCCCTTCAGATGTTCATTTTGCTGGCGTTTACCCAGCATTCAAGCTAACTCGTGACGTCATCCGAGCACCTCCTTTTATGAATAATATGTTTGGAATGCATTTATCGGTAACTCCAGGGCAACAAGCAAACCAATCTATAACTGAGGTTTAAACGCGCAAATTTATGTTCGAGTTTCTTAGGTTGCGTTCCTTTGTTGTGATCCGGATCCGGATCAGTGATCTAAGATCATTCGGATCATGGTACATCAAAGAAAACGATGAATCCGTGACCAGAGTGGATTTATCGGCTCCTTCGATGCACCATGATCCGTGTGATCTCGGATCACTGATCCCGATCAGGATCAATCCAAAGGAACGCACCCTTAGTAAGAAAAAATAACGCACAGGGCTCTGACAACGAGATGTTGTAGACACATCTTCAGAAGTAACGGTTACCTAAACTACAATTAAATTTAAACAGGAAGACTAATACCAAATAAGGAAAGTAATGACAATGAAAATAGACGCCCATGGGCAGGCGTTGTCACGCACTCTTTCCCGCGTGACAAAATGCCGGATCGAATGTCGATCAGAGGTCTGGTCCCAGTTGCTCGAAAGGTGGATAACGTTATCGCTATCCAGTGGATAAGTGGTCTCCTTCGCAGCCGTTTTTTGGGATGTCACGTTTGGGTGGAGCATTGCGTGACATCCCAAAAAAACACAAAACAAATCACGCTATCCACTGGATAGTGATTTATCCAGTGGATCACTGCTTGCAGGGTACTGATGATACTATTGTAACTTCAGAGAATATTAGATATTTTATTTTTCTACATTTTCAAGCTAATTGATTCTAAGTCAAAAATAAATGACTTATAACGATAATAACTGGTCGGTCAGGTTATCAGGCCAAGGCCAAAAGCCCCAACGGCATACCTGGAAGAAGAAGAAACAAAACCACCGTCGCACTGTGTTGGTTGTCTAGACTAATCAGAATGGTTTCTTTTTATTCCGGGTAAAATAACGTTTGAGCTAAGCCCTGTGGATTACCTCGTTTCCACAAGCAAAAGCAAAACATCAGATGCGTATTGACGACGTTCACGCAGCCTACTGCGCCTCGGTATGTTGCTTGTGTTTATACCTTTGTAAAAACCAGTATTCACGACAAGCAACCCCGATCCTTTCACATGAGATTCCCTTGGGGTGTACTCTACAAAGTTTTATACGTAGAAGCCCTTACAGGGAGTACTCCCCAGGTGAGGCCCCCAGACCCCAGCCCAGGCATAAACTTTCCAATAATTGCCACTCCTTCTTCTAGTACTAAACAGTGCAAACTACATAATAAACCATTGAGTTGCTTAAATATCCATGTGCATGAATCCCTTTTCATCTGTCATCACACCACCTCCCCCCTCCCGTGAACCTAGGCTTTTACTAAAGCCTGCATCTTCTAAAATTGTTTATTCTACCACTGATGCCGCAGAAAACTAAATCATATTAAATTATAATATTATGCAGACTAAAATACAAAGACCAAACAAGCATGATTTGTTTCACAACGGGACAGATTAATTATTTTCCAGCATTTTTTTTACAGAAACACAGTACATGTAGTTATTTCTTATCATTCTGATTCAATGACATATTAGTTGTTGGTTTTCTTGACATTTCTGTGAAGTTATGCTGGTATGAGGACCGCCTTCGTAACAAGTCATCCAGATTGGAGAACAAACATTGCATTATAAATACCTGCTGACCATTTACAAGGAAAATTACAAAGTTGGCTAATGCCAGGGCAGGAGGGGGGAAAGCAGGTGAATTGTAATCTTTTCAGTTAGGGAGTGAGAAATTTTTTCCATATAAATAAAAATTTGCATATTTGACTTCCCACTTTTCTTCCCCTTTTTATACCTGCTACACCGGCTATCTGTCTAGGGCAGAAAACAAAGCAGCAAAGCAGGGCAGAAGAGTTGGCTCTGTTGGAAGGGACCCAACATTTGTCATATAAACACTCAGTAAAAGATGGCCTGGGAACCTACAAAAATGAGCAGGGTGGTATAACTTCTTGCCAAGAACTTCCCAAAGTATTTTTTATGTGCATCTTTCCAGGCATTTGGTTACTTGGGGAGCAGCACAAAGAACTGCAAACCAAATCTGCCAAAAAAATTATGTGCTGACTTAAATTCTGCAAACCAATTTCAAATGAAATTAATGAAAATAAAAGGCACAAAAAGCTACAAACTATGATTAAAATATTCAGATTCAAAGGAATTCCATTCATTTTTATACCTTCAATAATTATTCTACCTTCCCATAACAAGGTTGTTCATGGCAAAAGTAACTATTAAGCAAGGTTAGAATCACTCACAATAAAGTTGAAAATTATATATAACTTAACATATTTACAAATTATCTTATGTTAATCACTTTTTTACCATATAATAAAAGCAAAAGCAATCTCCATTACTGTTATACGTGTAGTTTGTAATTGCTTAACTTGTTGTGTAACTAATGGTTTGTATTTTCCCTTTATTCTTTTACCCACATAGCAATTCCTATGCATATACTGTAGTAAGTTCATTTCACTGATGCACATTTTCTTTTAAATGAACAATTGAGTTTTAAATAACTAGCTTCAATAATTTCAATGCTGCACTTCTGCGTAACATAAAAGTCAATCGTCAAAGCAATAAATTGTTGTGAAATAGAGTGGTAAATGTAAGCTAACACAGAGACAAAGAGATGATGAACATTACACAAGGTGCATGCTACTGACAGTCTAACAAATCAATTAATTCCCTTTTGATCTTTCCACAATTAAACATTCTTCTTGTCCGCATCTCCATAAGGTGGTGGTGCATATGGAGGTGGAGCCTACAAAAAAAGATAAGATATATATAATTGAAACTTCACTCACTACTCAAAAAAATGAAGGTGTACTTTACATTATCGATTGGTGGGAGTTAAAGTAGTCTTAAAGGAGAAAGTCACTCCAAAAAGCGTATTTTTTATCATCACCAACAAAACGTTTATATTGAGTTAAGTAACTGTTGCTCACCGAAGTTTCAGCTTCTAAAGTGCATTATATCCCAAGAAATTTGTCTCCAAAGAGGCCAAAAATTTGGCATTGGTAGCCACCATTTTGAAACAAATGCTCAGGGGCCAGGCCGGGCTAGGCCGCTAAGCGTGACGTCATCTTGTTCAAGAGATTTTGTTTTGGCAAGCGTGTTTGTATGCTCAAGGTCATGGCTGATGTTCAACCTTACCGTTTTGAGCG
>OZ026605.1:10731059-10771059 GCA_964020085.1 Micromussa lordhowensis
GGAGGAGGCTTATTTCTACGGAGAAGGGCAATTTCTACGGAGGAGGGAGATTTCCACGGAGGAAGCTGATTTCTACGGAGGAGGCTTATTTCTACGGAGCAGGGCAATTTCTATGGAGGAGGGCAATTTCTACGGAGGAAGCTGATTTCTACGGAGGAGGCTTATTTCTATGAAGGAGGCTTATTTCTAAGGAGGCTGCTTACACTCGTATGAAAAATAAGAACAATTTCACAGAGGAAGCAAGTTTTTATTCAAGATGCTGTTTGTTTTGAAGTGTGCAGCAGTGGCACTACTGGGCCACCGTAATAAATCAAGGATATGATCAGAATTCTACTCTAACTGTTGAAGCTTATTTGGATTATTGTCTCACAAGTTTGTTTACATGTTTTCTGAAGTCTTAAATTTTGTGGCTGATCAGGTAGCTACATGCAAAAGTACATTAAACCTCACTCACCTGTGGGCTAGGTACGTAGACGTTTTGTCCTGTGCTGTAAGCTTCTCTTGCTTTTGCATCTATATGAGTGCATTGTAAAATGACATGTTATGGATCCAGGGTATTTTTATGTTGAACATAAACTTACATAAGTCTGTATGCTTTAAATTTTCAATACATTGCTTCTCTTGGCAATTAAAATGCAGTAAGGGAATTCTTCAAGTCTAGCCCCTCGGGCTTAATTGCTCACAAACATATTGGACAAAAGGAAAAAGCTGCCTAGTCTGAATCCAGTATGAGAGAGTAAGTAAAGTTTTGGTTGGTCATATTGCAAAATTTGATCTTTCTTTTTTTTAATGTTCTTTGACTAAAGTTAATTTTTTTATTTCTTGTTCATTCATAGAAGGATGCTTCCAGGCTTACAAAATGTTCGCCATGAACTGCCAATATGAGCAGATAAACATTTACTGTGCCAAAAAAATATTTTGGCCTGGGTCAAAGCAACACTCAATCATGAAACTCTTTGATGCATAGAACCTAAACCAGTGCAAAAACAAAACATGACAGATATTTATATGTTCATTTGGGCTTGACTAGAGATAAGCTAGCATATGCTTGCACATGTGCATCTACGCATGTAAATGGGTATGACTGGGTCAATAAACAAGCTACAATAGAAAACTGATTGTTGCAGTTGGGGTGCATTGTTGAGTTACTGTATGATGCACACTGGAAGTTTTGAGAAAAGTGTAAGAGTCACTCAAGCTTCAACCAAGAGCACCTCTAGGTTATTGAGTGCTCGCCAAACTTCCCAATAGCATCATAACGCCTTTTTCATGCCAAAATTATGTATCACTTATTTTATAACACTGCCAGTAGAAAATTAATGGCAAATCAAAGTCAGCTTTGCTCAAGCCATGAGCATGTGTGCATCATTGAGTTTGATAGATGCTTAAAGATATTTAACTGAGTTTGATAGTCCAGCTTTGCTAGCTATGTTGTAGTCACTACTAACCTCCATATGAGTAGCTTGCATAACCATCAGAGGGTGGTGGTGCAGATGGAAAAGCCTGTCCTGGATAGGGAGGGGGGTTTTCCTGTTAAAGAGTTGTATAGAAAAAAAATTAGAAAGAATCAGCTCAACAAATGCCTCAGTGGAAATTCAGGGATGAGATTTGTGGAGGTCATACAGCCAGGCATTTAGCCAGTAAAAGTGGGCATCTAAATTGTGTTATAGGGTCTGCTCAAATGAACGATTTAAAAAGCAACATGCAACAAATAAAAAACATTGTAAGTTTAAAAGTGGACATCCACGGGATGCCTGAACACCAATTTGCCTGGAAGCCTGCCTACATGTATTATATAGAATTTTTAATATTATCTTAAAGTCAGCTTTTGACTTATTATTTAGGATTTATTTGTAATTTTTAAGTATTGTAAAGTTTTTGTAAATAATTGCGTAATTCAGCCTTTGGGCTGCGATGCAGTTTTAATAAACTATCTATTTATCTATCTATCTATCTATCTATCTATCTATCTATCTATCTATCTATCTATCTATCTATCTATCTATCTATCTATCTATCTATCTATCTATCTATCTATCTATCTATCTATCTATCTATCTACAATCCCCTGTTGAAAATAATTCAGAAATTTGGCAAAATGCGTTATATGACATTCACAACAGGATGAGTGGCTTTTCTGGAAGTTTAAGACTCTTTGGTCTGCTCATGTGACCATACGTGTGGGACTGTTTGTTAGGTTATGTGGTCTGCATAATAAGTTTATCATAGAAACAAAAGTACCAATAAAGGATCAATTCCATTTGATCAGGACTTGAACCATGTTTAAAGTAAAATACAACAAACTCACATTAGGCTGGTATGGTGGAGGCTGACCCATTACACCAACTGCAAATAACAACATGCCAAAGTTAACTTTGAAGGAAATATCACTCAGACAGTCAGTGAGTAGCCCATAATGTGTAGGAATGTTTTGCAATTTGATAAAACTACCGTATTAACATTAAAATTGTTGACTTATTCCATCCCATTTGTACAGTCCAAATAAAGGTATGAAAAGCCAGATGTGTGCAATAATGTCTTTCAATTTACTGTCGCACATGAAGCCAAAACCAGACAAAAATTAGACCCCACTCTCTATATCAGTTGTCTGTAGAAGTCGACTCCATAACTCAGAGCTCAAAAACCCTGGCAAAACTCAGACACCTGAATTCACGGATCTAAGACCTAAATTTAAGACACAAATGTACAAAATGGTGATGCAAGAATATTTTTATTCCCCAAACAATCTCTCCCTGACTTACCACTATGCTGTCAGTGGTAACAGGAAAGGAACTGCATTTACATGACAGACTTAATATCCAGTTACCAAATTTACAAAGCTCTACTGAGTTAGATGCATCCTACTATTATTTCTTTATAACAGTAGAATTGGTATCTGAAACAATACACTGTGCATGTACATAGGAAACATCTTGACAAATAGGACGTTGTGCTTCTGGTCCTTAGTAGTATACATGATTGTAGCAAAGCAAAAAGAGGAAAAGGTTGGCAATTATTGCACTGAGCAGCCACTGAGTACTGTAAGGTTCAGATGGGCTGTAGAGAGGTTGATACACATGTCAAGAGAAAAAACACTCCACTGTAACTAATTTGCTTCTGTTCAGCAAAAATGCACATCTCCTAAAAAAGATGGAACAAGCATTTCCTAGTTACAGGGCTTCTGGTATTTCGCGTGGTCGTGGAGCTGCAAATTTCAAGTTAATCTGCGAAATCCCATGCAATCCACAAAACACGCAAAACATTGCGAAATTCACAAACAGTTGTACCAAATACATTTCAGTACAACATATTTGAAACCTCTCTTGGCTGTTGGAGCAGTTTACTTACCATAAACTTGCAAATTTATGGTGAAACTTCATCACTGCAACAAGTAAACAACATCCAAAAACTACCAGGCGTTCTTGGATTAATGTTGTGAAAAACTGGGCAGGAGCAACAATGTAAAAAGCTTTGCCATTGGCGCATTTCATAAGGGCATTGTTGTAAATAGAGCAAAAGATGTTTTCCAAAAGTGGAATCATGGTGACCCAGGCGTTCCTAGCATAGACCGTGGAAACTGGGGATGAGAGTATGACAGCTTTCATGCACTTATATATCCTGCACAACATAATTTACAGAGTGTTTTGAACATTTTGGAAAGAATTACGCCTTATATGTTCATCTTACATAGAAAAATGTCAAACGTTTTTCGGAACGGATTGGTCCATGAATGATATTGCCTAAAAGCCTGCCAAATAAGCAAAGTTCATGCTTGTTCTCACAAGAAAACAAATGAACCATGTAGGAGTTCATACTACGAAAACACTGACAAAAAACTATGACTACTGACTTAAACAACAAACTATGATGCTGAGATATGTGCCTCAGATGTTGAAAAAATCAAGAATGGTCGTAAACAGAACTTCGTAGATGAGGCAACCAACATGCAATTGGATAAAGAGGACTCAATGAAGCAACTTAAACAGTAAATATCTAAGTGTAACTCTTGTGTTTTAAATATGATTTCTGATTGTGTTCAATAAGCTTACTTGTAAAATATGAATTGATATTACAGTATGAAACCCGAGTAAATGCTTTCCAGCAAAATTTGCCCACAAAACTCCTTCAAAATCAGCCATTTTTACCCATCATTTTTCAGGGAAATTTGCCCAGAAAATTCCCGTGAAATTTGCCGGGTTTTTTCCGCAAATTTGTCTCTGAAAATCCCGCAAAATTTGCCTTATTTTTCCGCAACCTACTAGAAGCCCTGTAGTTATGACATTTGAGCTGCATACTGTGGACGACCTGTTGATATACCATGTAGGTTCTGTCCAAACTAGACTTTTTCTACAAGTTGGTCAAACTGAATTGGTCTTTCCATTAATTTATATTCCAACTTCAAGCTCTGGTAATTCACCAATTAAAAATAACAGAGCTTGGTTTTCATATGAATGTAAAAAGCAATGAATTCCTATTTGCTTTGGGTTTGCACTAGAGAGGTTTTCAATTGAGAGTCATAAAAACCAAACCAGACCAGTAAGTTACTTACCAATTAGACTACTCAGCTAAACTCAAACTGTAGTAAAACCAAAACCAAAACCAAAGTAACTGCCTGATTACTTTCAACATTCAGTTGAAAAGTGGTCTTTCATGGTCAGTGAATGGCGTAAAAGATTTGCATCACTTTCTCATCCAACCACTTTGTACTGGCCACATGTGTTTGCTCTGAGTACATGATTGGCCACACTGACTGCCATGGTTTTGGTTTTGCAACACTCAATTTAAAATCTCTCTGACTAATAAATTCATATATCCTACCTTGAGGTGGATAACCAGCATATCCTCCAGGGGCTGGGGCTGGGTAAAATGCTTGTCCCGGGGCTGGATAATAGCCGGGTTGTGTTGGGTACATATTATTGTAGTAATTGCCGCCACCATTCATGAATGGAGCTTGCCCAGCTGCTGGTCGTGGCTGAGCACCTGGCCTGTGGGCTAAAAATACCACTGACAGTGAGCTAGGTTATTAAGTTGTTAAGTCATTGTTATTCAGAACATGATTTTGTTCACTCGCAGATGATTTGTATCATAAATTGTTATTACACTCCGCTCACCACTAGCTACAGCACGTTTAAAGTTTTCTGCAAATTCTATAGCTCCACCACTGTTGAAGGTTACCTTGAATGTTCCTCTGCCATGCCAGCCACCTGAAAATCAGTCAAAATTAATAGAGTTGATCATTGACTATCTACACCTTTTTTCTCTGCTCGCAATCGTTCATGTCTATGGCTAGCAATGATGATGACAATTATAAATTACATGAATTTACACACAGTGTGGACCTGAAACACGTTTAAAAGTAAGCAAAAGCATTCTGGTATCAAATATTATATCTACTACTGTACAAAGAATGCAGCGCCACATTAAGTTCAGTGAAAAGGTCAACAGCCTTGATTATATGATAAGCAAATTCTCACCATCTGGCTCAGAAATTACATCTCCTTTCACATAATTAGCACCAAACATAGGCTGTTTGACCTGTAAGATAATTAACATAAAGACAATTGCTTTGTGAGATAGTGACAGACAGACTAAATAAACATAATAATGTTAATGACATTACGTTATAACATCATGTAAGGTACTAATGTACCCTAACTGCTAAAGGGGGGAGGGTTTCTGACCTAGACAACCAGGTCACGTTTAGTGGAGAAAAAGTGATGACACTGACTTGGACAGCCCTTAACTTATCACCCATACTTTGCAACTTTTGGACCAGACAGAATAATTTTTGCAAATGAACATCAAAACATGAATTATTGAAGAAGAGTTAAGACAAGTCGAAGAAGCACTTCTGTCAAAACAAGGAACACTGGCAAATCAGTATGTCTTTTTCAGATTTTTACCCGGAGTTTAGTGACGAATATTTGTTCACTTTATTAAAGCTTATGAGCTACTTGTATGGCTCACCTCGACATTCCGAATACTATGGAAATTCATGGAAAAGGAACCATAACTGGATCCCGTTGTAGACGCAAATATGACCTGAAACATGTTATAGTGTAAGCTTACATGTAGCAGTGGTAAATTCAATGACACAGCTTTATGCAAATTTGATGAAATTTTCATCTGATAGACTTACAGAGTAGATAATGATCATTTCATGACTTACTTTCTGAGTAGTGATGAAAACATTTCCTTTCTTTGAACCTTTCAAGAAACCCGGAATCTCTTCACCCTCCAGTGTAAACTCGACGCCATCTTGATGGTACACAACACTGTATAAAAACACAGCATACCACACGCTTAGTCATCATAGTCATACCCTAAATATGAATTTGAAATCGTTTACATACTAGTCCCCATGAAGGGTTAGCCTTCCATTTGTACAAAGGGCTTTGTTCACGGCCATTTTCGAAGCTGTATCCCTTCGTATATTTTGACTTCGTCACGATATTTCATATTCCTAGATGACGTCATTTAGAGCTTAGTAGCCAAGCGCTTGGCTATCAAGCTCTAAGTGACGTCATCTAGGAATATAGCATAGACCATAGAGAATGACGTAATTCTCGGACCTTATCTGTCTTATCTACTTTCTGACATCATAGATACATTGTACCAAACATTAATTTGATTTTCCAGTTACTGGTGGAATTTTAACTTTGATCCGATGGAAACTGGCAAAAGGTAGGAGCACATGGTCTCCGGCAAATTAAAAGCTGATTGAAAATGTTAGACCATGCTAGATATGGTTCAGAAAAAAGCAAGGACAGGGAGGAGCGTAGCCTGCGAACAGCAGACGTATTTCCGGTCGTTCCTCCGAAAAATAACGACGTTATTTTTCGGACGAACGACCGGAAATACGTCTGCTGTTCGCAGGCTAGGAGGAGCGGTGCCTGGTAGCGAATTAGGATCATGCATCCCAGGGGACCACTGGCGACGAACATTCATAGCTAAAGCTATGAGAATCCAAGAAAAAAACTGGATTTTACCATGCTTTTCTCATAGTAACTTGGCTTGCATCTCGAAAGTCGTCGTTGATTCTAAAAAGAAAAAACAAAAAGTGAATTTCTTTGCAGATTTACTTAGGATTCGCCTGTACATATAAATAATACGTAATAGCGGCTAACAGTGATAATTAACAATTAATCCATGAGCGCGCGTTGGATATGAGATGATAGATAGCCAACGAGGCGCGTAGCGCCGAGTTGGCTATAATCATCTCATATCCAACAAGCGCGAGTGGAATAATTGTTTTATTAAAAACGCCCTCAAAATATAGAAAACTAGACTACAATTAAAATAAAAAGGCCCAAAAAATCATGCATACGCTAGCCATTTTTGTAGATCATGGTATAATGGCTCATGTACCATGAAGGCTAAGCCAATGAAAACTCTCGAATTGCATTATCCAATGACCCAGTTTTTAATAATGATCTTTATAACATAGATAGGAGGACCCTGCCGCGCGCTCTGATTGGTCAAAAACCCATGTTTTATCAGAGTATAAAACGTAGAAAAAGTGTGTTTTATTGTTTTGCGCGCGTAAAATCTATATCATAAAGCAAATAAAGAAGCCTAATCCGTGTATTACACTGTGATAAAACACTCCGGACATTTGAGAACACTCGAGAAATGTAGAAAACACTCGCCCGCGGCTTGTGTTTTCTACATTTCCTTCGTGTTCTCAAATGCCCGTCGTGTTTTATCACAGTGTAATACACGGCTTAGGCTTCTTTATTTGTTAATTAAAATACACAGCAATTGGTAGTGTTTTATATGTTTTTAAGGATAAATTTATTGTAAGGACGTTACATTAGACCAAAATTCAGCTGAAAATTGATTCATTCGAGTTTGGGTCAGTTTGGCCCGCGGGTTTGAGTATGTTTCATATTTTTCTTATCACGGCACTAGCAAGTCAATTATTTAGACTCTCGTAATTTGTTTACAGTTTGATCTCAGTATAATTTTCTACAAACATTAGAAAGCCATTAGCAGTTCGTGATGTTTCTGGCCCGGGGGGGAGGATTACTTAACAAAGTTTAATACGGGGAGGCTCCGCCCCGACGTCCAACCCCTTACCCTTTTATATATCATTTTGACAGAAAAGGTACCCCTTTTATATACCTTTTATTGAGAAAAGGTACCCCTTTCACATACCTACTTTAGAACACTGCACCCCTTTCTAAGCCGTTGTAATGAAGCTAATGAACAATATTACGGGAGAATATCAAGCATTACGAGAAGAAAAGTTTTGCAAACAAGTGTTATTCATTCAGTTCAGTTGTGGGCGGGAGTCAAGATACTCCGGACATCAGGTGAACAGCGATTGCTTTTGTCTGCGACCTTCATAAAACCGTTCCAGTGCCTTCTTTATCTTTATAGATACATACTTTTTAACGAACGTTAACGTGAACAAAACGAAATCTCAAAATGCAATAGATCAATAAGACATGATTGTACTGCTTTTGCAAGAAAGTAATACATCGTAAGAAGTAAAAAGAAAATCTCTGCTGATGCCTTAGGGAGCCAGTTTCAATTACACGTGGGTTACACGTAGATGGGTAGATATACAACACACATATTGTATATGTTCAATTTGTGTTCTTCTCTGTAGTGCTTAATAAATAAACTGATACAGCCATAAGTGCGTCTATTCCAAATATTTTAAGGCCCTTGTAAATACCAAAATGACCGATTTCCCTACCCTTTTATATACCTCAACTTGTGAAATCCCTACCCTTTTATATACCTGAAGCCTGAAAAAGGTACCCCTTTCGGGCGGAGCCTCCCCGTATAGGCCATTATAGGGAGTACCCCCCCCCCCCCACCGGGGTTTCTGGTTTTAGTGCGATTGGGCGTGTTTAAAACACGAAATGGCGAAATGATAGAATGTGGGATACGGTTTACCCATACAATTATTGAGCGCCAACCACCTTCAAGTCAGTGATATTTAGGCTAACCGAAGCGCTATTTAGGCTAACCGAAGCGCTGTTTAGGCTGACTGGAGTGACATTTCGTGTTTTAAGGTGTCTCCATAGGGTTTTAAGAGCGCGCGCACCGATGATGCGAGCTTTAGTAATGTACGCGCGCTAGCTGACGCGAGTTCATGCAAAGCAGCGAACAAGTCAACAATATAGCTCAAATTTCAGCCCAGAAGTAGAAACAGAGAAACCATTTAAAAGAAAACGTAAAGGAAACGATTTGGACGGAAAGGTCTTGTGTATATTTTGATGAGACTGCCATTGTCGAGTCGCTCATCGACAAAACAGCGTGGTTCGAAAATTCACGCATGCTCACATAGCGATCTTGGCGAGTTCCTATTCTGATGACGTAATTCTCATTGAGGTGAAAAAATAGAAAAATCCTTATCAGATTTCTCGAATTTCCTTCGGTGAAATTCCTTAAGATTTGGCAGAGAAGTTATTCCTTATTAGCTTTCATTGCTTTCAATTTATCAGAAAAATTTGTAAGACAAGGATTTCGCTTAGCCAAAAAAACACAAAAATGCTAAAAACGAAAAAACTACCTTGACAACCCCTTCTTTTTTCGATTTTAAAAGTTTCTTCTTGCCAGACTCTACCCGGTTTGAGCATATCGGAAAATTTTACCGAAGGAAATTGAAGAAAATTGAAATCAAAGCCAAGCAGAGGTCAAAAAATGGCGATGTTTGAGTAGTTTTAATTTGAGACTAAAAGCCTTGATCTCAGAGGTGACTGTTGAACAGCAAATTTTGGCCCTTGTTTGTTATGTTTCAGTAGCTTTGATTAGGAAAATAGCAAAAAGAACGAGAACATCAACTTTCGATTGAGGTCACTGGCGCGCGCTACGTGATCTTGCATAACCCTATTGAGCCACCTTAAACACGTCCCGTTCGATTTTGCGGAAAAACGCCTGCCCCGCCAGGCCCTGGGGATGAGACCCTCACGTTATTGATGGTATAGTTTATAGCCGATACATAAGGTATACACCGTCTGTGTTGCATGTGAAAACCGTGTGCCGGTCTTGTGCAATAATATGACTCGTGGAATTTGTCTCAAAAGCAAAATGCCTAATCTGTAGCTGTTTAACGATTCTAAAATGACAGTGTTTTCCAAAACGGCTAGCTTTAATGATTTGGTTCCTCTTTTGCCGGCACTGGACTTGCCTGCTACGCTTAAAATGTTGTTCTCACATCGGAACTTTGTTCACGCTCTCGCCGGCGCGGTGGTAAGTCGTATCCCATTATCATGGCACGATTGTCTTCAATGCTTACGTATTATTTGGGACAATTTAAAGGATTGTCTGGGGATTGTCAGGAGAACCGAAAACTGTATAAAAACAGGCAAATTTTTCAGTGATAACCGATCTATAACCGGCATTATCAATCATTATTAATCTTGTTCCCAGTGCGCCTTCAGCTTCGCCAAAAAAATCTGGGAACGAGATTAGATCATTATATGACTTGCGTTTGTAGGCGATATAACACACGCTAAAACCAGGGCATTATTCTCCCATAATGCGCACAGACCGATAAGCCAAGCAAAAATCCATATACAAACCGTTCGGTCGTTACAGGAAATCTCAAACCTCGGCCTTGCCATATTGACTTCGCTATTGCTCAGTCAATACGGCAAGGTCTTCACATAAAAAACCTCAGTCTTGGTTTATAAGTAGTTAGTATCACTTATTACGTGAATCATTTATAACTTACTTATTATATGGCTTGTTCTTGTAGCCGATATAAAGCATGCTCTGATTGGCCAATTGTAGGGCATTCTCCTGTAATGCCCATTGGCCGACTAAGGGCTTGCAAAAACAAAGAAAAAAGCTATATAATAAACAACTTATTAACCTATCGCCTGGTCAATTCCACCTGGTCTCAGTCTGAGATTTTCCCATAGAGACCCCACTCCCGGTTAACAAGTGGTTAGTAACAAAATTCTATATGGTGACTGGTTCTCCACGCACCTATTGTAGTGATTTGATTTAGTGTCCAGGGCACTTATTTACATTTGGTATCCAAGGGAAGGGTGCTTATTCAAGACTGGACACTTATTTGTGACAGGGTGCTTATTTCTTTTTTGAGAATCAACCAAATGTTTGAAACAAAACTTGAAGAGGACATGCCCAGTTTGGAGGAAATGCATTCACATGAACGTAACAGTTGGGAAACTCAGAGGAAGACCACTGTTTTTGTAATGCCACATTATTAAGGAAGATGAACCTCCATTGATACGTACTCTGGCAGCACTGTAATAATATATAATATTAGAATAGGGAAGCTTTTTGGAATAGGGGGTGCTTATTAATAAAAACACATTCTAAGGGGACGCTTATTCAAAAGGGGGCGCTTATTGGAAGGAGGGTGCTAAATCCAATCATTACGGTACTTGTTATGTTATCTATCTACATGTATAACAAAATTCTTCGTGATTTGATCATAATTGGTGCATGATCATGTGGGTGTCCAATTACAGGTACCGGTATCCAATTTGAACTTTTTTTAATTGGATACCCACATGATTCACACATTAAAAACAAGCATTTTAATGGATTCCTTCCCAATGTTTCCTACAGTTTTCAACACAGATTTGAGGGAAAACAATTGGCTCTGAAATCCGAATGAAAATAAAGTACTGTTGTGTATGTACATGTTGTGTGTTTGTAGATAATGGTGTGTGTTAAGTGGCCTCCTCTATAAAGTAGTCACTTTTGCAACCGTTAGTTGACTGCTTAAACCCAAAATGCATTCCTTTGCACATTCTAGCTGATGAGGGCTTCGCTCGTATATCCTTGAGTGCCTTAACACAATGTTACAGTCATTGCAGTTGAAGGCATGATTACCATGATTAAGGGCTGTCAATATTATACCCACACAGGGGCATTATTAATGGTCACGAGGGAAACAGTTTGTTTTGTTTTCCTGAGAATCTTGAAACATCCAGATTCAAGGGAAACATTTTTACTGTTATACTGCTGGGGTGCCACATGTAAGGAAATCATGGACAGGGCTGTCATAAAGTTTCGGGTCACTTGTAGCCTTGTTCTCCACACCTGCAGCAAACATGTTAGCTTTAACAGGTGTTTTCGGTTACAGCTCTTAATGACAGCCCTGATGGATAGGGATATGTATACTGGTTACGTGTAAGAACTGAGGTTTCTGTGTGAGTCTGAAACACCTGGTTTTCTATAGCAATAATGACAATAATTATTGTAATTGAAATGAGCAAATTACAGTGTGACATGTAATACAACAATCGGTATTTTGATAGGGAAGCGTGACAGCCATGACAGTGTTTTATCCGTTGGATACTGCAAGAACCAGACTTCAAGGTTGGTGAGATCATTCTGTAATATTGTTGTGAAAATTAGTCCGAAAATTGGAGAAATTACTGACTTAGTCAAACTACACCTTCTGAGGTCACTTAACTACATGTACAGTGAAATGTTTGAATGGTGATATTTAATTGGCTTTTCTTTTCGAGGGCACTTCATGTTCTTCTACAAATGTAAACAATAGTACATGTACGTGGGAAGGGGAGGGGGTCATTACTTTCAGAACTTTACAGCAATGGTCACAAACACCTACTGTAAATTGCAACTGTGACTGACGTACATTATTATAGAGCATAGTATGGACTTATTTTTTAGTTGAAGGTTAAATAATGTAGGCATGCAGGTTCTCTTTATGATTAATTGCTACAACGAGTGATTTGCAGCTGCAGGAGAGTGTGAGAAGTGGAAACTAAATTAAACCATGCTTTGGGTATTTGAGTGCAGGCTAATTGTTAGTGATTACCTGCATGATCGTGAGCAGGTGTATTGTTATGTAAATATATTGCTCTTGTTTTGCAGTTGATGATAAAAGACAAGCAAAGAGCACAGCTTATATATTAAAAGATATCATTCAAGAGGAAGGACTGTATGTATTTCTTAATTTTAATTGTGATAATTGAAGGATATATTGAAAGCTTATCTACCTGTTAACTCACAAAATTTTTAGTGGTGTGTCGTATAAGGTGGCTGTGTTTAAGGAGCCCACAAGTTGCTAAATAGAGCTGTAATTTTAGCAACTATGACTGTTTTAATAAATTATCCCAACTTACATGACATACCGGTAATATATATGTTGCAGGTCATTGATTTTAGTTTGATTCTCAATTTCCTTTTGTCTTCTAACCCTAATCCTGGCCTCAAGAGTCGTTATGTGCCCGATGAAGATGAATGTGGCCCTAATTGTGCATGATGCATGAATAATGAGGATTACTAATGATTATGAGGATTAAGAGACAAAGGAATTTTATTTTAACTGAATTTCATTTTGACCTTCAACATACACACAAGAATACACTCATAATATTATGATTGGCAAAAAAACTCAATTTTTTTTCATATGTTTGCTTTTTTTCAGGCATTCTTTATACCGTGGTCTCTTGCCAGTTTTATCAAGCCTATATTGTTCAAATTTTCTTTATTTCTACACCTTTAATGGTCTTAAGACTGTTTTTGTGGGCAATGGGAAAACATCTTCATCACTTCAAGATCTGTTATTTGGATATTTAGCAGGTAATGATAGTTTATAATATTAAAGGAACAGAAAATATTTTTTTGCAAAGTTACAGAAACATGAGTGGAAGTTACCATTTAGGAGAAGGAGAAATGTCTAGGGGAACATGTCTAGGGGAACATGGCTTTTCCAAGTTCTTCAAACATTTTAAGAATGTTCTGTAACTTAACAGAAACATGGGGGAAAATGCCCAGAGCAAAAGAAAGTGAGTCACTGTTTTTTTTATTGGGTAGGTACATGTACAGGTAAATCAATGACTCCAAATCCAGTGCACCTCCCCCTTATTTATCCTTGCCTGTGCAGTATGTCCCATCAACAACAACAACAGCACTTATTCATACCAGAAGCACAGGAGGCAAAAAATGAAGAAAATATGTAGATTTGAAACTTACAAATATGGTATTAGCTGCCTATAACAACCATACAGCTAAAGAAATTAAACAGCTATCTATAAGATACATTTAATTAAATTACAGGCATGTGTATTAAATAATAACAATTAATAACTTAATAGATAGAAATATAGATACATGTAAATATGTGTGACAAAGTTAAATCTAATATTACAACAGGGCAAGAACGAAGAACATCAACAGCTCATCTGTTCTGTGTTTCTATTAAGTTGAAGACATGGCTTTTAGAGTGTACTTTCTTACACTGGTTTTTTCTAAAATGACATGTTAAGAGATCCCAGGGGTTTTATCAAAATGACATTGATACAGTGAAACCGATGAGGACATAAATAATTTTGCAACAAGCTCTTTTACTCGTGCATAGTGAATTCCCGGTATAGCCAAAGTATTCTTCAGTCTGCCCAAAGTGGCTAGTACTGAAACCTGGAACAGCAGAATGCTGGAATGCCAGAATACTTAAACCTGGAACAAAAAATTACTAAAACCTGGATTGCATAGAAAATCCTAAAGGCTGGATTAATAAAAACTGGAACACAAAATTACTAAAACCAGAAACCCATATGAAACCCTTACACTGGATTACTTAAAATGGAACTTAGATAAAAACCTGTTCTAATCCAGGAATACCAATACACATGCTTCAAGTGAGAGAAATTGTGCACATGTGGTGATCATTTCTGCCATGATACTGTATCCACTGTAGTCAGGTGTGCATTTATCTAGAGACGGGGGAGAACTCAAAAGGAAAAGGTCAGGGTTACTTGTTGGAAAATTTGAATTAAACCCCAAAGGAGACCAATCTGGGCATGGCTTGAGCTTTATTTGACCTGTAAAATATACCACTTAAAATGAAATAACTTGATTACCAGCCACTGATCCAGAAAGGAGTGTTTGTAAGTAGACCGGAATAGAGAAACTGGTAGAAATCAAGCTTAAAAACGGAAATAAGTGTGTTTCTTTTATTATTATACCTTCGAATACTCCCTAAAAGGTACTTTGACAGCTAAAAATAGTGTTTTTTTGCCCTCAACACTCTAAGTGAGATTAGAGTCCACCTCTGAATTTTTCATATGAGAGCTTCCTCTCCCCACAAGATGAGTTTTCTCATTATTTTAGCTTGTTTCTTTTCATTTACAAGTATGATGTACAAAGGGTTATAGACCAGGTAATTGATCATTGCTTTACCAATCATGTTTCAGTTCCAAAAGCTAGCGGCTTGTCATCCATGAAGATGAGATTGAAGATTTCACATTTCACTCAGTGTGTTGACCGTGGAAATGTCCACTGAACAATCGATAGACCTTGTTGTGGTTATGGTTCAACATTTTATTTTGTCACGCTGGCAAGGAGAACCTTACATAACACTAATTTGATACAGCTTTTTTGTTGGAATACACTGAAATGGTTTCTGTAATTCCATTGAATTTTGATCACGAAATGCTTGAGCTTACAAGTGTTGACCAACGCATTTTGAGCCCAACCTCAGGAAATCCAGGAATTTTTTTGTGTCCTGCCGTTAGTATTCCAGATGGTTACCGGTATTTACTTATTGATTATTTATTTATTTTATAGTTTTTGGCATTCAGCGTTTTAGTAATTTTGTGTTCTGGGTTTTAGTGTTCCTCGTTTTAGTATTCTTATGTTCCAGATTTAAGTATTGCGGCATTAGGGCATTCTGGCATTCCGGCATTCCACCTTTCCAGGTTTCAGTACTAGCTCTCCAAACTTACAAATAGAACAAACCTCAGTGACGGACGTCATGGAAAGGGGGGTGGCCTTTGTGGCCTAACCAATCAGAGAGCCAGATTTTATTCACGTTACAAATTTTGACCAATCAGAATGCAGGATTTAGTTTCTGTGCACCTCATTTGCACCTCATTTGCACCTCATGTTTTCCTTCACCATATCGCTATACTTAACTTATAAGCCAGTAAGGCTTGTTTCCAATAGTGCACGGTTTTCAAAATGGTGCTGGAATGGAACATGAAAATCCTGCGTTCTGACTGGTTGAAATTTGTCACCGTGCCTCCCAGATGGGTGGGTAGGTGAGTGAGGCAATTGTCCCTTTGAGTAGAATGAAAAAGTGCTGTTTTTATAATGTGATAATAGACAGGCAGATTTTGGTCAGACTCTAGACAGTTGGGAATCATTTCAGAAAAAATGAAATGATATGCAGTACCTCTTCTAAATTGTCAAGACTGCAACCTGAGGGTTGATGAGTATTTTGTAACAAATATTTTGAAGGTTGTTCAAGTAAAACTGGTCAAACAGTCTTTTTGTTGCAGGCATTGTTAATGTTCTCATGACAACACCACTGTGGGTAGTGAATACCCGCCTAAAGCTACAGGGAGCAACATTCAGAACTAAGGATCTAGATCGCAATAAAACAACAAAATACAGAGGAATTATCGGTCAGTATTATTTGCAAAGATCAGGATGGTTGGTTTTGAATAGAATTTGTAAAAGGTTATTGGTATATACAGAGTTTTAAGACCTGCAGATTCAGTAACATTCTGGTTATTCTTGCAGTTTGATTGGTTCTTACTTATGATCAATAAGACAGACAGGTGCATAGAGGACATCATTAATATTTTGTTTAATTTGTTTCTTTACTATATAAAACAAGTAGATTCCATTTGGCCTTCCGTCTGTTCACAGATGAGGTCAATATGTGGTAAAGACATCAGTGACACACTCGGCTATCACCTCATCTGCCACTTTTTTGTTCTGACCACATTTTGATGTCATCTGTGATAAATTACTGAACAGACCTACGACAATATGGAATAACACACTGATGTTAGATAGTTTGTATGTATGTAATTGCAGATGGATTACTGAGAATTAGCCAAGAAGAAGGTCTGTCATCCCTGTGGAGTGGAACAGGCCCATCTCTTGTTCTTGCTGGCAACCCTGCTATTCAGTTTATGATCTATGAAGCAATAAAAAAGTTCTTAATGCACGAAGATAAAAAGGTAAAGAGTGCATGTACTTTGCCGTTGTAGTTACTTACACTAATGGAACATGATTCTACACGTCATTTACGCTCTCATTTATGGGAATTGTCACGGATGGGGCTAACCTCATAATTTCCATTTCAAGAGGTATTTTTTTAACATATTATTTGTATCTCCTGAATAAAGTTAATTGTATTGCATTGTATAAACCTTTTTGTAATATTTGAAATCTTGGCAGTAAAATCATTAACCTGTCAGCTGCCCTTATTAGACTAATTGTTAATTTTTCAGGCTCTTAGTGGAAAACAATACTTTGCACTTGGTGCAATTGCTAAAGCTGTTTCCACTGTCGTTACTTATCCCCTCCAAGTGGCTCAATGTAAGCAGAGGGTAAGTTGATATCAGGTTTTAATCCATGTACAAGGACGTGACTTATTTGGTGGTGAAATTTAATTAAAACTGAACAGGTGTCAATTGTTTCTGTAGTCGCATCACTTGGCCAGACGGTGATTAAGAACATTATTTTCTTATTTCTCTCAGTCTGGACACAAAACACCAAATGGAAAAGCAGACATCTTCTCTCTATTGGCCAGACTTACAAGGTATGACATTACATATGTTGCTAAAAAGAAATTTAGCTACCTTTCTTGTATGTCATTTAGGGTTATAAATAATTTCTCCATTCCCACCTTTGATCTTGTGGATTTTTCAAATCCTAAAGTTGCTTTTGTGTCTTTGTCTTCGCCTTCGTCTTTGTCTTTGTGTTTATAATTACCATAATATTGTTATTGTTTTTTTTATTTTTTATTTTCTTTTTTAACCCCTCCCCTCTCTTCCCTTTTGATTTTTGCAACCAAAGCATCGATCAACCGAGTGTATTACGATACTGATGCATTTTTACGGTTCCAATCCCAAACTTCTACCAAAAAAGAATCATGAAACAAATTTTCCTTTACTTCCTGTGGTCCTGCATAACCATCCGTAGCTCGAGCGCTAGGAAGGAAATTCGTGAAGTAGAGCAATTTCCAGTTAGTTCTGTTTTCTTCGGCTCATAGTCATTAGCTTTGGGTTTGGTATTAATAGTGAACTTGTGTTTGTCCTTCAGGGAGCAAGGCGTCAAAGGGTTATATAAAGGACTGGAGGCTAAGCTGCTGCAAACTGTATCAACTGCAGCCTTGATGTTCGTCGCTTATGAAAAAATCGCAGCGTTCATTTTCAAATTACTTCGGAGAACCCAGAGATAATCACTTAAATGATGAATATTTTTAAATATTATTTAAAAAAATATAGAGCGTTTTATTTCATCTCTAAGAATTAAAAAATAGGTGCGCAAGGAGTACTTTTATTTCGTACTTACCTGAGAAGAGTATTCAGAACTGCACCCCTGTGCTAAATGTTACTCCATGTATAGTATTTACACAGAATCACTTCGCTCTTGATAATCCAGCTGAATTTGTCGTCAATTTTTAAGGTTCTTATAAACGCCACTCATCTCATTATATTGAGGGTTTCCTTTGCCGCCTTATCCATGTAGGGATCACTTTTTGTTCCAACAAAAATATATTTAAAATAAAAACTGGGTCAGTTATAGCAACAGAAGTGCAAAACGTTCCACGAAAATCCAAACTTCTCGGTATTTGCGTCGATTATTCCCAGTCCTGCAGTTTTCGTACTTTTCTTCGGTTTTCGAACCAGGGAAAAGAATCACGGGAGAATCGGAGTGGTCGAGAGGTTACTACTGGCCGTGTCTCTCAACTTCAATCTTTGAGTAGAAAAAACAGAGGCTGTCAACAGTTTGAGACCTAGTCCTCCGTCAGATTTAGGCGTCAGCAAATGATCGTTCTCTCCTAATCTAGCACATTGCCGGTTTTTATAATTGTTTTTAACAAATGTACTTTCAGATATTTTTATTTGACTGTTGTAAAGAACACATTTTAACGAAATGCTGTCTTTGGTTGCATGCCGCATATCCTTTGATTTGCTTCATAATCTGAATTCCTTTTGAAATAAAATATTTTATAATGTCAGGTTTAAGTCTATTTTGTTGAACTGCTCCAAAATTTTATGCGAGAAATGGCTTTTTTTTCAAAGGGATTATAGATTCCCCCCTCTGATTGCAAGGGTTCGTAATGAAACCCACAAGGGTTGCATAATGGCCATTGCGCAAATTACAGTGGACCAAGTTTGAGAACATTTCAAATATTCCTTTTTTTCGGTGATATCACCTTTTATTATACATTGTAGTTACCATCTGTCTTCTCATTGGCTAAAAGCCTACTGTTAATTCTGGGGAACAGCGCAACCTACAGATTATTCACTAATCTGTACCTACAGATTAGTGAATAATCTGTAGGTTGCGCGCGCAATGCATGATTTCCAAGGGTAATCATGTCAACTTCGCGCGATTCGTGTTGCTTGCCGTCAGTGAAGAAGCAGAAACATGACTTCCAAGTTTTTGCGTTCGTTCAATGTATAATAAAACAATTATTAGATTCGGTTTTTGTGATATCCAGAATAATCAAGGTCTCGGTAAGGGTTATCAGCCTTCGGCTTCGGCTGATAACTCTTACCTCGACCTTGATTATTCTGGATATCACAAAAACCTCATCCAATAATTGTTTAAAAACCTTTCAGTGAACCTTCTGAAGTCAATCGATCAGGCTGCATTCTTATTGAGCATGAAAAACCTGCACTGATACAATTCTTCCACAAGGGAACACTCCATATAAATGCCTATGCTGGGAGACTCCTGAAGAGCCTGAAAGTGGTTAAGTTTGCATGCTGGAGGTATATACTAGTATATATATAAAAAGGTAGGGATATTAACCGAAGCCTGTCAGAAACTAGTAAGAAAACTACGCCCTTTAGGAATGTCTCAAACAAACACACAGAACAGTGGACCCACTGTAGCTACACTGAATGTATAAAAAAATCTATATTTACCCACTGTGTCCATTTCACATTGAAATTAAGGAAATTGTGCATATCAAACTCATTGCGACATTTGCCCTATGTCATATCGGGTGGCATCAACTTCCGGTAAAATAGAGCTGAAAACACACTATTTTCTGCAGAATTTTGCCTGTTTCTTTCAAAGTAGATGATCTATCACAAATGCACCACCGGTATTGAGTTAAGTGCTATCTAAGCTACTAGTGGTGAAAAACTTGAGTTATTTGGTCAAGATTTCGATGGGGCATTTTTAGATTTTCGTGCTGCGGTTTGAGTGTAAATTTACAAAAGCGTGACCGGTCCTGAAAGAAGCGGATCGAGAAAGACTGGCCTGGCTCAACAGCGCATGCTCAAAATAATTATGCACCCCCAAATTCAAAGAGTTGAATTAATTTGCCGCGTTTTGATATGTAATTTGTTGGGATTCGTGCAGATTTCGGTGGGGCAAAATGGCTTCGAAGGTTCCTCTTGCTTTCTTTCTTCTCCTCGCTTGCTGCGTGACGGTTTCTGCCGTTGAAGATAATTTTCAAGGCGAAAATGGTGAGGAATTCAGCCAAAACTGACCGAGTGCTAAAGCAAATACAACAGGCTCAACATTTAATTCTATGCGTACCTCGGGATCATCTTTTCTGCCGGACCACAACTTTCTCTTGATGCAACGATACAATTGCCCGTGAAAAATGTTGCCTCTATCCTCCAGCGAACCTTCCTTGGGGAAAAACATTTTCTCCAATCGAACCAACGGAAAGTAATTAATTATTCATGACTGAATCCCACGAAATTAATTTTTAGCCGTTTTTTCGTCGTATCCACTTCAACAACCTCCACATCATACAAATCCCTGTCTGTCGCGGAGCTGACAAAATTCTTCCACAAAACGCCGTGGAGGACATGATATTCGCTTTGTTAAAATAAAGGTTCGCCTTTCCTGTCGAAAATGGCATACAAATGTGAGGGTTTGGACCTTGGGCAGAGCTGGGCAGAGCCTCCCCATCTGAAACTATGTTGGGCACCACCTCCTCCCCTCCCCACACCCCTGAAAAGAGCAGTAAAAGGATGCATGCCACAACGATAAGGCGCAGTGGTTAGAGGGTCTGACTCTCGGGGGGGGGGGGGGGGGGTGGGAGGAAGTCCCATATGAAAAGCTCGGAGATGCTCGTAAGAAAATTTGAATATTAAACCCTTAAAGGAGACTCCTCTGGGCGTGGCTTGAGCTTTATTTGACCCCTAAAGCATGGTTCACACTTGTGCGATAAGCATAACACAAGCGACATAAGCTTATGCTTGTGCTTATGTCGCTTGTGTTATGCTTATCGCACAAGTGTGAACCAGGCTTAAAAGATACAACTATAGATTATCAGCCGCTGTTCAGGAAAGGAGTAATAGACCGGACTCGAGAGAGTGTTGGATATCGCGCCTGAAAACGGAAATAAGATCGTTTTTATTATTATTCCTTCGAGTGCACCCTAAAGGATACTTTGGGGGCTAAAAATGGTGGCATTTGGTCTTGAGCACCCCAAGAGAGACTAGAATCCTTGATTCATACCCCTAAGCGAGCATCACCGATCTTTTCATAGGACAGTGCCCCCAACCTCGTTCCCAGGGTTCTCTCTTTCCCGTCCCGTCTCTCTCGCACCTGGGGACGGGAAGGAGAGGACCCTGGGAACGAGGTTGCAGTGCCCCAGGGGTATGACTGATGCCGTGACGTCATTGGTTGGAGGCTTTTCCCACACTCTCGTGACCGGTTGAGTTGATCGACATCTCATAATGACTCCTTCACTGACCCTTGTATTTATCATCATTTCACTTCACTATTTTTCGATGCTTTAATGATTTTGCTTGACTCGAAAATGAACCACAACACAGAGACCTAGTACATTGTTATGGGGGTCATAATGTTACATAACTGTACATCGTTGAGTTCTTTATTGACGTCAAAATATCATGTCATGTGCCTTTAAAACTTTAACCTTTACCCCTCCTCCGGAAAACAGTGTTTACAGAACATGCTGCATACCACGCGTGCACTTCCGGTTATTTCGTGAGGTCACGTCAAGTGAATGAAGGCATGTAGCATTCACGAGGCCATATTAACATTTTCACGAGTTCTGAGCATGACTTGGTTCACGTTTCCGGTTGATATTTTATCGTTCTTGATCTCTCCAATAGCATATAGCTGTTATCAGGTTATACAATTAACCCTTTCACCAAATTCGTAACAGCTATTAATGATCACATGATCTATATTGATGTTGTTATGAAGAAGGTGATTCCTAAACTCAAAATAAGACAAAAAAATAGGTAGACATTTTTCGACAGCCGCCACTGTCATCGTCATAACAAATGAATTACACAGTTGAATATAACGTAGTATTAAACAGAAATTGGGCCAAGTTAGCAATGTGAGTTTATAAAAACTACGTGAGAAGTAGTCCAATTTCATTCTAGGGTCATGATTCTTAAAGTGTTCAATTATAATTTAATTCTGCGAGTGGGCAAGCGGAAATATGTCGACGGAATTTTATAATTGCACAGTTATTACTTGTAAATTAACCCCTTTTACCTGAGGCAAATTATAAAAAAAAAATGTTTGTTTTTGGATCATCAAACTGCCTTTAATGCTCGCTCAGCATTCAAACTGCGTCACTAGCACTGGAGGATGTCAATCTTTTTCTTCCTGTGTTAAGATCTTAAGTCCTTTCCTTTTGTCAACTTGTTTTCCTGTGTACGTGCATGTAAGCAGGTTCTTGGAGTTGACCTGCTGCCAGTTACATAAACTGACGCATAACGTTTCCATTCCAAAGCTTAGATCAAGCTACATGGCTACCTGTCAATTATTATAGTTTCAAATTAAGTTTAAAATACTTTTGCAACATAAATATATTTTTACACTGGTGGTTTTTCTCCCACTTGAGCGTATATTTTTGTTTCCTGTTTTTGTGCTCATTTTTTTGTTTTTTAATGGTAAAGCAGTGTTTAAACACGACATCTTCCGCCTAGTGTGAGCATTTTGTACTTACCGCAAAGGAAATGCTCTTCATTCATGAACAACAAAAGTTGCCCCCACATACGTCAGCAGAATATGACCAAAGTCTAAATCCTATGTTTACACTGATTGAGGTTGATTCTTGTGATATAGAGCGTGTCAAGTATGCAGTCGAACATTCCAGAGTCTTCCAGCGGATATCCTGTCATCCGTGAGAAATAAAGTCACATGTCTCTAATCTCTCGAGTATTGTTATCTTATAAGCTTGTAAACAAAGCAAAATCTGCATTTGACGAGTCAACACAACACCGGCAGCATCTCGGCCTGAGTTCTGTGCTGACTGTATTCGCGGCATCGCCATGAACAAGTGGATAATATCTCGATATAAGGTTCGATTTAAAGGTCGCGATGTCGATGTATACAGTGGCTTCTACGATATACTGGCTTGGATTGTACAAATTCAGTTAGATTCTTTATTCTTATTTGGTTCAGTGTTGTTAGCACTTCAAGTTATGTGGAGGAAATTATTTCCAATTTCGCAGCAAAAAGTAACGAACAGAGACATCTCTGTCTCGTCAGAAGACTACAACTCTCGGACTTTTACCGTTAGAGAGCTACAGCAGTATGATGGTATTCAAGAGAAAAGAATATATTTTGCCGTCAATGGGAAGGTATTCGATGCCACAAACACAAAGGACATTCAATTTCTCGACGGACCTTTCAACTGCTTTGCGGGTCGAGATGCCAGCCGTGCGTTAGCAACCTTTACTCTAAATGAACAATTGAATAACTTATCTGAAATGGACGACCTGTCGGACCTTAATCCTCTGCAAATGGATAGTCTGTTTCATTGGGAGATGCAGTGCTCAGAAAGATATCCACGTGTAGGAACACTTGTTCGAAGTCATCAACCACGTGCTCTTCAACACGCTTGCATTAGAACAATTTGCGCTACTTTTAGCGAACTGAAAGGTGCATTGAGAGAGAAGGCGGTGGATGAGTTACCTCTGCCAAAACTCCTCAGAAATAAAATGATATCGTCAAGATAGGATCTGCTGGTGTGAATCCCGTCTCTAACCAGCTGGCTGGTGCCTCAGAGATAATCAATTATTATGCTTAGTTGCTCTTTTCTGAGCATTTGTATAAAAGTGGCTTTACGCTGTAAAAAAAACGCCAAACCTTTTTGTCATCTCATGTAACGGATAGTGTAGATTTTATTGAACAGACAATCAAGCTTGAATGGCTTTGTTTTGTTTTGTTCCCGGTACTATTTATATATCGCAGCCTGTCAAATATTTTGATCTTGTTCAAGTAGTCACAGGCTTTGTGCCATTTTATTCATTGTTAACATGGAATAATAGTGGCAATTATCCAAGTCTGAATGATTGTAAATTGAAACAAACGACTCAACATAAAAGGAAAGCATAGTGCCATCAAGAATGGTTGTAAGTCGCAACATCATAAATAGCTTGACACAGCGAGCCGGCAGCTGCACCACAGGTTAAAATAGCGTTGGCAAATTATTTTTAGATGTTTAATTTCAATGACAATAAAGAGAGAATGAAAGAGAAGCCTGTCTTGAATTCTTGCGCAAGGCTTAAACAAAAGCTCCCAGTAATGTCTAGTGATGAACAAAAAACAGAAATAAATCTTTAGCAGTAAGCCCTTTTTGGCAGATCAAACTGATTACACCGCTAAGCTTTCTCACAGGTCTCCTAAGCTCCTTGGGCGCCGTGATTGCATAACAGCGTAAATAAAAGAGTTTGTATGGGAATGTAATAATATATATGGAGAGGAAATTTCGTTGGGATCCACGAAAAAAAATCAACTAGCACACAGTAGATGCAAGACGTTTTTAGTGAAAGTCTTTTATAACATTCCCGAACATAACTTGTGTGGGATGCCTGTGGTTTTTCTCAATTAGTTCCGGTGTTTTCATCGCTAAGATAGATAAGGATAACTGAGGTAACTTTATTGTTGGTTAACACATGTGCATTATTTTCCTCCACCAAGACTTCCGCTGTCGTGTTTGTCGTCTCTTGCGTCACGGTAAAAAAGAAAAGAGCGCTTCCGAGTGACTGCAAGTTTGTGTGTACACAAAGGAAACTTCTTCTCCAGGCAGACCGGAAGTAAACCTGGTGTGGGAGGGAGTGAGCTTTCGAGCATTTCTCGTCTTCTTTTTACTCTAACAAATTCGCTGCCATACGGCGGTTATTTAGTTTTATCAACATGAACTAAGATTGCAAGTGTTCCACTTGCCCGCCGATGCAGCCGGCTACACATTGTTTAGAAACTGATACCTTAGGTCGTTGTACCGGAGGAACAAGCTGGCTTGGATTCACGCCACGCGTCACTCAAGTAACACGGGGACTGCACATGCAGGAGTTTACCACATCACTGCATGAGTGAACGAACAATCGAACGATGGCCATCAACGTAATATTACTAACTTTTCAATAAATACATGCAGTAAATGCAATAACTATATGCAGAAAATGCATAGTGACTGTTGTATATTCACCAGCGCAGCGTAACCATGGATATTAATTCTAATTCTACTAACATTACAGTCGAACCTCTCAAACGATACAGAAGAAAGTGACTGTTGTTGACAGGTGGTTGTTATGGGTAGCTAGGGATGTAATACGACACCTTTTTTCGGGGGTGCGACATTTTTCGTCCAAAAATTCTTCCTTTAGCATATGTAAATCAGAAGCAGAGACCCACGATGCGCGGTACAGTTCACGTTTGGTGACCTTTTACAATAAAAAAACCGCTGGAGTTTTGTATACACCGTTCGTCAGTCATTGATGAACTGTCGGTGATCGAAAGGTTATTGTGCAGTTGGGACGCGTTCTAGTGGCCGTTTGTGGAGGGGTTGAAATAAGTATGAACGTATGGACTATCCGCCGAGATAAAAAAGTGGCCTATGTAGAGAGGTTGTAGATGTTAAAGGGCATTTGAAACCCTTCTGCGCAAGTGCGGCAGTTTGATTTCTTATCCGACGGAACATTTTTCAAAGTTGTTATTTGTGAGAAAAATCCTTCTCCATCGACCTTGCGAGGCGTGTGAAAATAATACCGCTATTGGAGGACTGTTAAGTCATCTATGAAAGATTTCAACGGCATATTTTGTGTTTTGAGTTGAATACCGTCGAGAATTACGCTGTCCTCGAGCAGGGCCCGCGGAGCGGATTTTCAAGTGGGGGGGGCTAACGCGAACGCGCAAGCGTGAGCCAACTAGGGGGGTCCGGCGACATGCTCCCCCGGGAAAATTTGAAATGTTATTCTTCTGAAATGGCTAGAAATGCATCCAAAAAACGCTAACATTAAGTTAATTTTTAATTGTTTTTAATGAAAAACAAAGAAAAAAACGTATTACAACCTCATATTTTAACAAAATATCATGAAATAGATGTATTGGCTAACTTCTAAGCTAAACTCAACAGACAGAAAATTGAAATAATAATTTAATCAGCCAAAAAAGTGGGGGAAAAGCCCCCCCAGCCCCACCCTCTCCGCGGTGCCTGTCGAGAGGGGGTTTTCGAAGCGGCTAGAGACGAAAATTTCGAAAGAAAAAAGAAATGGCAACGAAGAAAAGATAGGAGGACGAACATCAGAAACTATATAGCTGCAGATGTGCATGCAAGTTGGAAGAAAGTAAAGTGTAGGGGGCTTGTATTCAACGGACACAACATAAACATGATAAATATTCTTTACAAACAAAAAGTCAAAAGCCCGCGGATAAAGAGATTTTCGAAAGGCACGTGAAACTCCAAGCTGACTCGCGGCGAATTCGTGGCGCGCGTGACAGTATTAGGATATTTATTGGTTAAAAAAATTGGTGTCAATCAAGACCACATATGCGCTTTATCGTGACAATGGCCCTTTTAGAGGTGGCTGTTATTGGAGGTTCGACTGTATTTAACAAACATAGTTCATACTGCCATGTTCATGTACAGGATAAAAACGAGTTAATAAAACTGCGGTCTTCGAGGCTTGCTTAAATAGTAAAAGTGACCTCATGTCACGTATTGATGTGTCAAGACTGCCGTTCCATTCTGCCATTCCTTGATATAAAAGCCGCTGTTTTCCATAATAATTATGGCGGCGGCCTCATGGTTAGTGCGTTCGACTCCGGAGCGAGCGCTCCGGGTTCGAGCCCTGGCCGGGGAAATTGTGTTGTGTTCTTGGGCAAGACACTTTACGCTCACGGTGCCTCTCTCCACCCAAGTGTAATGCTGGGGGTAACCCTACGATGGACTAGCATCCCATCTAGGGGGGAATAGAAATATTCCTAGTCGCTTCATGCTACTGAAACCGGGATAAGCTCCGGCCTGATGAGCCACTAGGCTCGTATGCAGACTTTACCTTTACCTACCTATAGCCCATGAACAGATTCTCGATCGATTGGGATCTCCTTGAGCGAACAAGAAGCTATTAAAAATTAATAGGGTTACATTTCAGGGAATGATTAGGAGTTGGAAAATTTGGGGAGACGTAGATGCTGTCCATGAAGACCGGGGTAATTATTGCATTGTTAATGATAACTCCTTTTATCTGCATTTTAATGATAATTATGAAAAATCTCAAATCTGGTTGGTTATGGGCACGCCTCAGGCATCATTACAGACCGAAGTGTCAGTTACCACCACTTTGTTTGTCTACCTAGAACATGTGGCCAACTACGAACTTCACCCTGAGCAACTCTGGTTGTATTGTATCATCTTCATACATAAAGCCAACACAACGTCGTTTTATCAGCTACTTTAAAATAGCTTCTTTAAAAGAAACATGTTCAAAAATATTCCCCTGGCTGTCTCGAGGACCGGTTGGGGGATACGTCGTGTATGGGGCACAAATTGTACTGCAACATCCTGGAACACGCTGCCCAGGTCTCCCAGGTCCCTAGCTAACGAAACAGGAGCTACTCGACTTCTGTGTTTCCTGGTGTGAACTGCACGAAAAATTACTGAAATCATGGCTACTGCTAAGTTTGACGATATATTAATGGGAATACTGCAGCACTGCGAACAAGTAGAACCTTTTCTTGATGCAATTTTTAGCTTTTTAGCTCGAAGAACGGACTTCTTTCAGGTGATGCACGATCCAAGTGACAAGATGGGATTCCCTCCAGGGGTCGCCGAGAAAATTGTTTTGAAGGTAGATTTTAAAATTAAGCTCAATACCATAGTTGTACTTGTAAGGTGACGCTTATTTTAACAATGCAATGCTAAAGAGGAGGCAAATTTTCGTAGTCTCCGAACTGTAGTAAACAAACATATTAATTGGTGACATGTTAATAGACAAGAGTTAGGGCCTGTTTACATGGAGGTGGGGGACCCCAGGTAGGTGAGGTAACCCGCCTAGGTGGGGTAACCCGCCTCTCCATATAATCTCTCATCATGTTTACATGATAGGTGGGGTAACCCGCCTAGGCGGGTTGCCCGGTCTGCCAGGTAGGGTAACCCGCCTAGCCGGGGTCGCATTTTGCCATGTAAACGACTCAAGGTGGGGTAACCCGCCTACCCAGGGTCGAGTTCATGTTACATTTGCAAGCGCGCCAAAGCGCGTAAAAATTTGATCCAGAACAATATGGCCGTTAACTGCCTCTGGCGGAGGCTTTGTATCATCAAAAGTGACAGTAAAACGCCACAGCATTGAAATGCTGCAGCGAGAGAAGAAAATAAAGATAAAATAACACTGACCGCCAAAAAATGCTTCGTTCGTCCGCCATTTTCAATGTTTACATGCCTAGCGACCACGCAACAACGTCAAGTAAAGTCACCCCGGGACCCCGGGGTTGTAAGTTTGCATGTAAACGCTGGCAATTTTTCGACCACGACTAGGCGGGTTACCTCACCTACCTGGGGTCCCTCACCTCCATGTAAACAGGCCCTTAAAGACTTGTAAGGTAATGCTTTTATTATAAATAACATGTCCTTTTATTCTTATTGATGACTTATAGACCGTTTTCATAAATGGCTGCCAATTTAAAATTCTTTTGTTTGCATTTAAATTAGCCTTACTAACCTCGTCTCAGTGTAAAAATTCTTTTGAATTACTGACTTCAAAATGAGGTTAGTAAGGCTAATTTTAATATTGTCAAAAGAATTTATAATTAGCCGCCATTTATGAAAGTGGTCTATTAAAGGACATAAATACTGTTGATTGTAGCCTTAATCGATAATATTATATCACAGGCGTAGCCAATCCATAGAAATCTATATCGGAAATAAATTTATTCAATCGATATCAATCGCTGATTGCTCTCGATTCATATCTGCAATCGATAACAATCGAACTCACAGGAAAATTTTTTATCAATTGCTATTAATTGACAAAAATTGCTAACGATCGATAATTCCTGTCAGCAGGAATATCAGTTGTAATTATCATAAAAACTACAATTTCCTCGATTGTGATTGGTTTAAAAAAACTCCTATTTTCCACTAATTCACTTGCCAAGTTGTTATCGGACAGTTTGTTATTGGACAGTTTGTTATCAGACACTTCTATAAGCCAATCACATTCGAAGTTGTAGTTTAAATCAATCAATCACATTCAAAGTTGTAATTACATGCGTGCGTGCATGCACATGCTTGCTTTTGTGTTTTTTGGCGCCTAATTGCCGGTAGCAGGTGAGTGGGCCTTAGAATGTTTACATCTCCATAACTTGGCTATTCTTCTTTCACAGAAATTGTAATTTTTATGATTAATTGGTTATAAGACTTTGTGTCATCCAATTTGGTCTGTAATCATACGAGTGATAACAAAATCGGATGACTGCACAGCGGGAATCCGATTTTGTTATCACTCTTATGATTACAGACCGAATTGGACTCCACTCAGTCCTATTACCATTACTTATCGGCTGAAAAAGAATTGACAAGAACCCCTTATCATTATTAACATTATCACTTTCATCACTTTCATGGGGAGGTGATAATGACAAGATGATGACTTAGGGGAGGGGACTAAAAAGCATTCTTTTCCCAAAGAAGTCCACAGACATAAATAAGTTATTTGCCCTCTTTGTGGCTGCTCTTGCACTTTCACGCTCACTCTCACTCACTTGCTGATTGCTTGTTTGCTCAGAGAAAAATAACTCACAGCAGACTACAGACAGACAGAATACTAAGCAAATGTTTACTCCATCCTGTCAACCTTTCAAAGCCAGCCTCTTAAAAAGTCATTACTAACTTTGGGTTTATATTTTTGTTTGTTGCTTAGATCTTTAGAGCCTATCAACAAATGGTTACAGGTAGTACACCAAGAGCAAGTAATCAAAGACAGGACAAAAATTCAGAAAAAAGCCGTCCAAAAGCCAGAGATGAGATGCCTCCAGTTTGTAGTTCAACTAATGAAATCACCGGTGATAATGTGAGTTGTTACTTGTACATGGCTATTCAGATAAGTGAAGCAGGGCATCAATCGGTTTTTGATATATGGAGTTTGGCATTCATTGCTACTTTTGTGCATTGAATTGAATGGATTTGTGGATTTCAAAAATACAGCAGATCAGCTGTGAATTTTTTTCCAAATTCTGTAGTCTGCTTGTCATAATGTTCAGTTTAAACATTCCAAGTAAGCAATGATCTGCAAACAGAAGTGTAACCAATTAATGAATGGATCTGTTTACACTTCTTGTTCAATAACTGCAGGGGAAATATCCACAGATGCAAGTTTTTCAAAATGATACCTCTATTAATGGTTTTCAACACTGTAAAGTTGGTTAGTTTGGTAGAGGTGAGGTATGAAGTGCGTCAAATTTGTCTGGCATGTTGTATCAGTGGAGGGTAGAATACTTAAGGATCTACAGAACATCAGCTATGTGCTACTGTATGACAATCTTGGTCCCTTCAGTAAGGCTTGAAAGTCACCAGAACTTCAGCTGCAATTATTCTGAATTGTGAATCGTCAGCTACAAAAATCGTCCCTATAGAGGAAGGTTTTATGTGCCTCTCTCATTGCTCTCTGAAGGGTGCTACACTAGGGTTGCTTATAGCTAGCTCAAATCTAATTGAAAGAAGTGCATTTTACGAAAGATGATTTTGTCAGTGTTTTTGAAATCAACAGTTGCAACTTACCTAACCAGTTACATGCAAAATCCTAGGTATGTAATTCAGATAGTGCTTTTATACAGACATGTAGCAGCTAGGTTAAATGAATGCTACGTCACTTGTAGGCTGGTCCATCGGTTGTCATGCCTGTAGAGCCATCAGTTGTACCTCCAGCAGTCACTGCACTTGAAGTAGAAACATCACCCTGCACTGACCAAGCAGAAGCTCAACAGCCACAAGACATACCTGAAGCCACATGCAGTGCAAGTACAAGCTCGGCATCAAGTCCTAATCTTGCCAGGTACACTTTATGAGAGTAATCAACACTGCATGTATATCTCAAGATTATAACTTTATTGACTGCTTAGTTATGCAATTGACAGTCACTGAACTTGACTTTTTTTTAAAATTTGGAACAGACAGTTGGTTGCATCTAGTGTCTTGTACAGATGTTTGTACAGATATTTTAATGTGCCTTGAATAAACTACATGTATGATCCAACAATGAGACCTGTTATATGATGATCCTCTTTTATGATGATCCTCTTTTATGATGATCCTCTTTTATGATGATTTTCCTTTTACATGTATGCCAAGTGCATCTTGTGTTCTTTGTCAGTTAAGAAAAGACTTTGTCCATAATTAAGCACAACTTTTGTACTTCTAGTTCCTCTCAACCAAAGGAAGATATCAAAAACAGTGAGAGCAAAGGGCTGATTCCTGGCAAGTCAGCTGATTGTTACAATGGAGCAGTTCTTGATAGCTATTCCTGGTCACAAACCATAAAGGATATTGAAGTAAAAATTCCAGTGCCAAGTTCAGTAACAAAGGGTCGTGATGTTGGTGTAGAAATCAAGAGTTCCCATTTAAAAGTTTGGCTAAAAAGGGGTGCCTCTCCAGAGTCAGGTACAGTATTTGTGTCAAGACAAGATTATTGTTACAGTCCACATCTGAAATGTTGAAATTTTTGGTATATGTACTACTGATAGACAATAGTATCCAGCTTTATTTCCAACAAATAACACTTCCAAAAGATAGCCCATAAAAATGCAGGGTTTTATGTGAATTTCCTACCAGTGCTAGCAGTCCTGCCTTTAATTTCTCCACCCCCCCCCCCACCCCCCAACCGACAAAATGTTTTACTCAGCGAGATTAGTCCTTGAATATTACTGAACTGTCCTCAAAAAGTCACAAATCATAAAGGATATTGAAGTAAAAATTTCAGTGCCAAGTTCAGTAACAAAGGGTGACTCGTGCTGTTGGTGTGGAAATCAACAGTTCCCATTGTGTCAACTGAAGGCAAGGTTATTGTTGTTGTCCACATCTGAAATGTTGAATTTTTTTGTACATATGTACCACACATGTCCAATACACACAAACAGATACCAATCGTCAAAAAACCCTCACCAATGGAACCATTGGTACCAATGGAAAAGGAGGCAGCCGATCGGTGCTCTATTTGTAAACTGAATATATTAACACCTGACGGCCGCGCGTAAACTATTTGTCGATTGGTACCATTGGTACCAATGGCACCAATGGAAAAGGAGGCAGCCGATCGGCGCTCCATTTGTAAACTGCATATATTAACACCTGAGGGCCGCGCGTAAACTATTTGTCGATTGGTACCATTGGTACCATTGGTACCAATGGAAAAGGAGGCAGCCGATCGGTGCTCCATTTGTAGACTGCATATGGAAAAGTAGACAGTCGATCGGTATGCCATTTCTAAACTACGTTAAGTATGCGAGCCCAAAAGCGCTAAATGTAATGTATGTTCTTCGTTCTTAAAGCGTGCGAGCCCAAACACGCTAAATACAATGTATATTCTTCGTTCTTAAAGAGTGCGAGCACAAACACGCGCTGAATACAGCGTATATTCTTCGTTCTTCAAGCGTGCGAGCCCAAACACATGTTAAATACAATGTATATTTTTCGTTCTTAAAGGGTGCGAGCCCAAACACACGTTGAATACGATGTATATTCTTCGTTCTTAAAGCGTGCGAGCGCAAACACACGCTGAATACAGTGTATATTCTTCGTTCTTAAAGCGTGCGAGCCCAAACACGCGCTGAATACAGCGTATATTCTTCGTTCTTCAAGCGTGCGAGCCCAAACACACGTTAAATACAATGTATATTCTTCGTTCTTAAAGCGTGTGAGCGCAAACACACGCTGAATACAATGTATATTCTTCACGGTTCTTAAAGCGTGCGAGCCCAAACACACGCTAAATGCAATGTATATTCTTCGTTCTTAAAGCGTGCGAGCTCGAACACACGCTAAATACAATGTATATTCTTCGTTCTTAAAGCACTCCTAAATACAATGTATATTCTTCGTTCTTAAAGCGTGCGAGCGCAAACACACGCTAAATACAATTAATGTATATTCCTCGTTCTTAAAGTGTTCGAGCGCAAACACACGCTGAATACGATGTATATTCTTCGTTCTTAAAGCGTGCGAGCGAAAACACACGCTGAATACAGTGTATATTCTTCGTTCTTAAAGCGTGCGAGCGAAAACACACGCTGAATACGATGCATATTCTGCGTTCTTAAAGCGTGCGAGCGCAAACACACGCTAAATACAATGTATATTATTCGTTCTTAAAGTGTGCGAGCGCAAACAGACGCTAAATACAATATATATTCTTCGTTCTTAAAGTGTGCGAGCGCAAACACACGCTGAATACAATGTATATTCTTCACGGTTCTTAAAGCGTGCGAGCCCAAACACACGCTAAATGCAATGTATATTCTTCGTTCTTAAAGCGTGCGAGCTCGAACACACGCTAAATACAATGTATATTCTTCGTTCTTAAAGCACCCCTAAATACAATGTATATTCTTCGTTCTTAAAGCGTGCAAGCGCAAACACACGCTAAATACAATTAATGTTTATTCCTCGTTCTTGAAGTGTTCGAGCGCAAACACACGCTGAATACGATGTATATTCTTCGTTCTTAAAGCGTGCGAGCGAAAACACACGCTGAATACAGTGTATATTCTTCGTTCTTAAAGCGTGCGAGTGAAAACACACGCTGATATATTCTTCGTTCTTAAAGCGTGCGAGCGAAAACACACGCCGAATACAGTGTATATTCTTCGTTCTTAAAGCGTGCGAGTGAAAACACACGCTGAATACGATGCATATTCTGCGTTCTTAAAGCGTGCGAGCGCAAACACACGCTAAATACAATGTATATTATTCGTTCTTAAAGCGTGCGAGCGCAAACACACGCTGAATACGATGTATATTCTTCGTTCTTAAAGCGTGCGAGCCAAAACGCACGCTGAATACGATGTATATTCTTCGTTCTTAAAGGGTGCGAGCGCAAACACACGCTGAATACAGTGTATATTCTTCGTTCTTAAAGTGTGCAAGGCCAAACACACGCTAAATACAATGTATAGTCTTCGTTCTTACAGAGTGCGAGCCCGAACACACGCTGAATACAGTGTATATTCTTCGTTCTCAAAGCTTGCGAGCGTTCTTAAAGCGTGCGAGCGCAAACACACGCTGAATACAATGTATATGCTTCACGGTTCTTAAAGCGTGCGAGCCCAAACACACGCTAAATGCAATGTATTTTCTTCGTTCTTAAAGCGTGCGAGCGCGAACACACGCTAAATACAATGTATATTCTTCGTTCTTTGTGAGCCCAAACACACGCTATATACAATGTATATTCTTCGTTCTTAAAGTGTGCGAGCGCAAACACACGCTAAATACAATGTGTATTTATCGTTCTTAAAGTGTGCGAGCCAAAACACACGCTGAATACGATGTATATTCTTCGTTTTTAAAGCGTGCGAGCCCAAACACACGCTAAATACAATGTATATTCTTCATTCTTACAGAGTGCGAGCCCAAACACACGCTAAATACAATGTACATGTATATTCTTCGTTTTTAAAGCGTGCGAGCCATCACACGCTTAATACGATGTATATTCTTCGTTCTTAAAGCGTGCGAGCGCAAACACACGCTAAATACAATGTATATTTTTCGTTCTTAAAGTCTGCGAGCGCAACTACACGCTGAATACGATGTATATTCTTCGTTCTTACAGAGTGCGAGCCAGCTGCGAGCCCAACACACGCTAATACAATGTATATTCTTCGTTCTTACAGAGTGCGAGCCCAAACACGCGCTAAATACAATGTATATTCTTCGTTCTTAAAGCGTGCGAGCCAAAACACACGCTGAATACGATGTATATTCTTCGTTCTTAAAGCGTGCGAGCGCAAACACACGCTGAATACGATGTATATTCTTTGTTCTTAAAGCGTGCGAGCGCAAGCACACGCTAAATACAATATATATTCTTCGTTCTTGAACTAAAGAGTGCGAGCACATACACACGCTAAATACAAAGTATATTTTTCGTTCTCAAAGCGTGCGAACCCAAACACACGCAAAATACAACTGTATATTTCTCGTTGTTAATGCGTGCGAGCCCAAACACAGGCTAAATACAACTGTATGTTTTTCGTTGCTAAAGCGTGCGAGCCGAATGAATGATATTCCATTGGTACTAATCGTACCAATCGTACCAATGGACAAGTAGAATGCACCACCTCACGGCCTGAAGCCGAAGAAAATATTCTAAGTCCCTGTAATGATATGCATTTCACCAATGGAATACCATTGGAAAGAATGATATTCCATTGGTACCAATCGTACCAATCGTACCAATGGACAAGTAGAATGCACCCCCTCGCAGCCTGAAGTTGAAGGAAATATTCTATGTCTCCGTAATGATATGCATTTCACCAATGGAATACCACTGGAATGAATGATATTCCATTGGTACCAATCGTACCAATCGTACCAATGGACAAGTAGAATGCACCCCCTCACAGCCTGAATCCGAAGAAAATATTCTAAGTCCCTGTAATGATATGCATTCCACCAATGGAATACCACTGGAATGAATGATATTCCATTGGTACCAATCGTACCAATCGTACCAATCGTACCAATGGACAAGTAGAATGCACCCCCTCGCAGCCTGAAGCCGAAGAAAATATTCTAAGTCCCCGTAATGATATGCATTTCACCAATGGAATACCATTGGAATGAATGATATTCCATTGGTACCAATCGTACCAATCGTACCAATGGACAAGTAGAATGCACCTCCTCACAGCCTGAAGCCGAAGGAAATATTCTAAGTCCCCGTAATGATATGCATTTCACCAATGGAATACCATTGGAATGAATGATATTCCATTGGTACCAATCGTACCAATCATACCAATGGACCAGTAGAATGCACCCCCTCGCAGCCTAAAGCCAAAGAAAATATTCTAAGTCCCCGTAATGATATGCATATCACCAAGGGAATACCATTGGAATAAATGATATTCCATTGGTACCAATCGTACCAATGGACAAGTAGAATGCACCCCCTAACAGCCTGAAGCCGAAGGAAATATTCTAAGTCCCCGTAATGACATGCATTTCACCAATGGAATACCATTGGAATGAATGATATTCCATTGGTACCAATCGTACCAATGGACAAGTAGAATGCACCTCCTCACAGCCTGAAACTGTAGAAAATATTCTAAGTGCCCGTAATGATATGCATTTCACCAATGGAATACCATTGGAATGAATGATATTCCATTGGAGTCTGTTTGTGAGTATTGGACAACCCTCATATGTACTACTGATAGACAATAATATCCAGCTTTATTAAATTCTCAACCTCGGATAATGCAATTCTACCTTTCTGATTGGTTCACTAGATCTCGGTTACCAGCCGTTATACCTGCGTTTGACCTTATATGGAAATGAATGCGGCAAATGTCGCTCAGCATAAAATTTTCAGCATTTCGTTTTGGCGCCTGGAAGTCACATCACTTTCTGGTCGTTCTTAGACTTTAATAAAATTTAGCAAAAGCGAAGGTTGAGAATTTAATGAAACAATCATTCCATTCGTGCTTGTTGGATATGAGATTGGTTATAGCCCACTCGGCCCTATGGGCCTCGTTGGCTATTTACCATCTCATATCCAATGTGCGCTCATGGAATAATTGTTAATTATTTCCAAAAAATAACACTCCCAAAAGATAGCCCATAAAAATGCAGGGTTGTATGTGAATTTCGTACCAGTGCTAGCAATCCTGCTAATTTAATTTCCCCCCTACTGACAAAATGTGATTCTGAGCAAGACTAGTCCTTGCACTGTCCTTGTCTGAATAGTCCTTGGAAGAGAGGTCATCTGTATTCAAGCATAGGAGTCAGTGCAGTTAACATAGAAAATATATAACAACATACATTTTTAAAGCGATCGTTTTCACTTCTTTTACTCTCAGCGGACAATGTTCTTCTTGATGGAAAACTTCAGTGGTCAGTAAAATGTGAAGATTCCATGTGGCTACTTGAAGGTGGTAAACATATCATTGTTAGTTTGGACAAAATTGAGGAAAGATTTTGGACAGCTGTTCTGGAAGGAGATGCAGAAATAGACAAGACCAAGGTTGATACAACTCGAGACATCAGTGATTTTGATGAACAAACACAGACTGATTTTCAGCATGTAATGTACGATCACCATCAAAAGCTGCAAGGAAAACCAACCAGTCAGGAACTGGTTAGTGTTCAAAGTGTTTTAGAATAATGTACTGTTTCTTTATTACTGTTGACTCGCATCCAGAGACATATGCAACTCCACTAGAGCTAAGTTTTGGCTTGGTCAGCAAGGATCATTTTTTGGAAAAGGACAACGTGGGGAAGAAGGTAATCGTTCATGTCTCAGGGAAAACTTCTCCCCATTTAAGTAGGCCTGCACTTGTAGTTGTCAGTTTGTAGACAAGTGGTCAACTAAATAATATTTACATACTTAGGGTAATGGACAATTCTGTTCTTTGCTGACTGTGATTGTCTTCTCTTAACTCAGAAAACTCATGAGCTTTTGAAGCAAGCATGGAATGCCAAAGGATCACCTTTTGCTGGCACAGAGTTTGATCCATCAAAAGTCAATATATCACCTAGCTATGGGTGACCGCGAATGCTGTTTGTTATGCTAATAATATGCGATGTGACATTCATTGTTATGATAAGTTTTAACTTGCTTGTGTTCAAAAATGAAAGAGGATAAGCTACTCTACATGTAGCCGGTTCTGTAGATTTTCCAGAACTATATCCAAGCAGAGAAATATAAGAAGAATTATGTAAGCTTTATATTGTTGCCTGCCGATTTGCAATACTTAGTTTTTGTGGTGTATGTCCTAGAAAATACAGGCAAGTTTCCCTGTTATGTCAGTTAGCCCTAGAGATTGGATTAAGCTGGAAAGCGTTAAATTGGAGACCGTTTGCTTACTGCTGTACATTATTTATTAACAGAAACAAACTTCGCCCATCAAGTCTCGAAAAGTAAAATAAGAATCTCGTGTATTCGTATCGATTGTTATTTTGTGAAGTTAGTCACTAATTTGGACGGAGACTGTCAATGCATTCTCTTCTATTCAGCACTTTAATTGTAAGATGTTAAATTGTTAGATAATAATTTTTTCATTAAACTGCTGTGTGTAGTAGTGTTGTAAATGTATAATCATTTGTTGTATCACAACTCATCACAGGCTATTTTGGACTCAGATTACTTTCAAATTTTCCTTAGCTTTCCAATTTTTGTACATAAGCCAATTTAAACGAGAAGCCGCTCTTATTAAACTTCTGAAACATGACACTGGAACAAAGTGTGTATGAAACTTTAAACCATGCCAAAGAGAATACAGCCAATCAGAATACAGGAAAACCGTTGTATATTCAACGGTATTACACCCAACATTCCCATCATGCACCGCGTGTATGTCACATTGATCTTGTGTTGACCACTGTATTTTCTATGTTATGTCATAAACCAGGTATAAAATAGTTATATAACGCTCTCTCGTAGTGTACCATGGAATTTCCTGGTGTACACGTGGTAATATAAGTGACTCGTGAGATATTCCATGGTATACCACTCGAAAGCGTTGCATAACTAGTATTTATATCACGGTACACTTATTCACTCGTCATGATGATAGATAATTAACCCCCTCGTCTGTCAATATAACTCAGTCATGCGAGTCGCGAAAGCAGCGCCTTGTTTATAGTTGCTGTGAATTATAAATGTTAGGGTTGCCTGGGGATTCCACTGAAAACAAAGAGCTGAGGTAAGAATTATGTCGTACAAGACTGCTCAATGATGCTTTAAGTTGTAAGTTTTATTAACTAAACCCAGCAAAGTGTTGCGATACATCATCTACATCGCGTCATGCAAAGACGACTACACAAGCAATGAATTTCTTTCAATTATTGTCGGTCAGCTAAACTAAGTTCCTCTGATGCATGTTTTACATATGAACAACTATGCCATATTTTTGGCACAAGAAGTCAAATTACAAGTTATGTTATCTCAATTTCAAGATGATTTCCAGTCCGCACTGCATACTCTCGAGAGTTTCATGTAAAACATCACAAATGTAACACAACTACTTACACGAAGTAAATTCAAAGTTTCAAAACAATCGCGATTATGGATGCGAAGCGGTCGAAGATTTATGCTTCGTTTTTTCACATATAACTTGATAAAACAACTTCGCAGCTGTAAAATTCAATAAAGCTGTTGGAAAAAGAAGAGGAAAAAAGGCCTCAAAGATAAGGTATGTGGTTCGTATCGATTCGCATTCCATGGAGTAGAAACCGTCTTCTAATGTTTATAAACATTAGGGTGCTGAGACTGTGCAGTACGGACTGGAAATCATCTTTAAATATTGTGGGAAAGGCTTGTCACGTGTCTTTTCACTGTGAACAGTTCAGACTGTAGAATGCATGCTGAGGGCGTTTCCATTATTTTCAACATTCTTATGTTGTTCCAGCTTTTCACGGTACTTGTTAAACAAAGCTTGCACTTCACTCATCATTTCCTTTTCCAGTTGATCAAGAGGTGTCTCCTCCTCGGGTTCTGACAAAGTTATGTTCTCTGTAAGCTTTTTTCCTCCTGCAATACAAAATTCCATTTAAAAGTTGCTTATTTACTTGGCATGGATAGTCTTGATAACGGCTCGGTGATCTATTCCACAA
>OZ026605.1:10776059-10783559 GCA_964020085.1 Micromussa lordhowensis
GGCGGAAAAAAATAAAAACGCAGCTTTATTTCTCCGGTTAGGCCTACCGTCCACGCTAATCCGTCACGAAAACTGAACTTTGCAAAACCGCTCTTGAAACAAAATCAATCTGAAAGCGCCGACTTCGTGTTTTAGTGTGGAGGGAAAACATTTTGATAAAGGAGCTTGTCGAAAATGATGACATCACGATAATATGTGATTTCCCCGCCCAAATGATCCTCAAAGACAACTCCAAAATGACCGCTGGTTGATGCGTTTTCAAATTTCTCCTGAAGTGTGAACGGATAACATTTGATGCAGAGTGAGGAAGTCGTTTTCAAATGTCTTCGGGTGTAGTTTGGAGGAGGCCTAAGTGAAAGTTAGAATCATGGTGTAATGCCACTCACCAAAAGCCACAGAAAAACGCCCGCCAATATTGAAAGTAGAATAGTCAGAATCAGCACTGGCCAAGCTTCAAATACAGACATCAAGAGCTTCCTTGGATAACTCTCCCGCTTTCCTTTAGGAACAACAAAAGCTATACTGGCAGGGGGTACTAGGCTGATGATATTAAGATCCTCATTTGTTGCCTCCTGCTTATCGACTATCACTGGGAAGATCACGTGTGAGTCTCGTGCCTTGCGGAGAAGCTGCTCGGGATCAGTCTCTGGTGGTTCATATATCACTTCCCAGCAGTTTAAGCTGTAGTTACCGCAACACTTGCTCAACATAAGTCTTAACAGAGCTGTAAAAGAACAGATAGGTGGAGAACATTTTGCGACCCAGTTCATTTTGGTGCTTACCATATTTGGAGGGTCTTGATGACGGTGCTGCCATCCAAATTATCAGTTACATTTTCGGTAATTTCTTAGCTATCTGTTAACATGTCCGCCCATTTCTCGGCTATCAGAAAATTCTGCAGACTTAAGATCTCAGCTATCAGTTAAAACGGGTCATTTTACAGTTGACAGTTAAAAGTTTGAGCACTTCTGGGTGTCGTGTTAGGTGCCTTGCCAAGACTCCATTTTCAGCACTTTTACAAGTCTCAAGTCTCAAGAAATTGCGTGACATTTTTCATTAGGATTCCGTTTTAATTTCCATGTAACACTCAATTTTACTGTCAATAAACCAATCGGATGTCAGTAAATAACTCGTACGTGTGGACGAGTAAACCCTTCAGGCGAAATGATGAATTGACATTTTCTGTGTAAATCTGTTGACATATTCCGTGGAATTTTAGTATAAGTTATTAGTCATAAGTCATTTAGCATAAGTCATTAGACAATTAGAAATTCAACAGTTGAAAACTGAGTGTTTTTTCGGTGCTGATACTTTTGGACATTTTAACAGAAGCAGCGCCGAGAAAACGCTCAAAATTCATTTAAAACGTGGCGCCGCTATACAGTTTCTTACCGTATTGTGCTCTCAAAGCGACTGTCTATGCAGACATTTGTACGGTAAAATCCTAGCCTAACATTTGAACCAAGTTCTCATTTTATAGACTTCATTTTTAAAAGCGTGAGATTCGAAAATCAAATAATTTAAACTAGGATTTGTATTTGCTTAGATTGCAGTCATTTAGAAATGATTATGTACATATTTTATAGAAACAATAGCAGTACCAGGAACAAAAACATTTTTCTAAAGAAAATAAGAATCTATTAAGAGCCTAATCTCCCAGCAAATAATAATAATATCAGAACCTTCTAAGGCTAACTTGGAAAAGTACAGGTTGTTGTATGCGGCCTCGCACTAATTCCCTTCTTTGCCTCCCCTCCCCCCTTTTAACGCCTGCTACACAGGCTACACATGCGCCGAACCGTGACCGTGAATAATCGCGAAACAGTGAGTTCATTGATTTCTTGATTAGAGTTAGCTACACAGTTCTGCTCAAGGTCAAGTCAATCACATACACGCTGGGGTGAAGTTTATTTTGTTTATCTAAAACTCAACCTTGTATGTTTATATCCCAATTATATCTGAACCCGGTGCCCTGCCGTTAACGAGAAGATTACTACGATAGAATTGAATAAAGCCTCGCTATGCCTAAGAAGATTGGAGAAGGTTGAAGAAGGTTGGAGCAGCTAACCAATAGATTATATACCAAGATAATCTGGTATAATACCCGTTGAATCTGCTGTTCACCGACTGAACTTCATATCAAAATGCCATGTTGAGTTATCTCTCCCCTACCCCGTCATTTTGCAATCCAGGCTACCCACATGTACACACACATTTCCCATCGCTCTCACACTAAAGAATGCCTGGTCGCCGTTCAGAAAATGTTTTAAATTACCTGGCAATATTCCTTTAGTAACATTTGTTCCTTGAAAAGAAAAGGGAGGTCGAACGAGCCATGAAACATCGATGCAAGCCGGACAGATTTCTGGTCCTTCGCGACACGTTTTGTTGACTGACGATGACGGACATTTTGCTTCAATTTTTTCCAAGTTATAAAACAGCAAAGCCAAGAAAACATAGCAAGCAAACACATTAAATCTGTACATTTTGAGTTTGACGAAGACGATATCTCTGTGGGTTGAGCTGATTTCTCGGACCCGGCGACAGCGATGTTTCTGTGGTTAGCTTGCTGCTTGGTCTGGGCGACTGAACAATGCAGTTTGGCGTTACTTTTCTCAATCCCTTGGGATGCAAGATCTAAGCAGAAACAGTTTTATGCGTTCTCAAAACACAGTAGGAAATGCGTGTTGCATGTAGTAATTTATACTGATTGAATGAGCAAATACAAAAAAGGAACACGAGTTTAGGTTGAATACATTTAAAAATGCGTTGAGCCGAGACAACAATAAACAGACACTTACCCGGTATAATTTACACTCTAGCATGTCACGCAAATAATAGGAAGGGGACGTGAGGCTTGAATGCACCACGAAACCGCAGAAAAGAGAGCAAACACCGCAATGCAGTGCAATGGAATGCAATGCCTGGGTAAGTGGCGGTGTCGATGGTGTGAAGGCTAAAAGCAAGGCAAAAAAGAGCGGCATAGCGCGAAAACAACAGCACGATTCACAAATATGGTTGTTGAAACAATCAAAATTGCACATTTAAACATGCATAGTTAATATGAGTTGTACATATACTTTCACAAGCGCTAGCCTATTTATCAAGGTATTTCCACAACAATACATGGTTCAGCTAAAGAAAATATAATAACATCCAAAATAAAAACAAAACTTATTTTTTCAAACGAAATTTCATGTCCAAAAGACATTGCTTGGGAGATAGATCAGTAGTTGATCGACACAGTAGGATCAATGCCGTTAATTTTATAAAATAACTGAGCCATCACGCGCGCTCTCATTGGTTGATAGGTGTGTTTAGTTGAGAGTATGTAGACACGGTTGTGACGTTTTAGATTCGCGCGTATTTTTGAAAATAATTTTATAAAAGTAATATAGCACTTTTCCCGTGTTTTCATAGCCTCATCTTAACACTCGGAGGGTTGGGAGAATTCTCGAAAGTTATGCAAACCCTCGACTACGTCTCGGGTTTACATAACTGTCTCGAATTCTCCCGACCTCCTCGTGTTTAGATGAGGCTATGTGAACACGGTAAAAGTGCTCTATTGTTTAAGCAATAGAGCACTTTTTCCGTGTCATCTACACACGAGGAGGGTTGGAAGAATTCGAGACAGTTATGCAAACCCGAGACGTAGTCGAAAATTTTCCCAACCCTCTGAGTGTTTAGATGAGGCTATATAAACACGGAGAAAGTTCTCTATTACTTTTATAAAATAATTCTCAAAAATACGCGCGAATCTTAAACGTCACAACTGTGTTTACATACTCTCATCTAAACACGCCTATCGACCAATGAGAGCGCGCGTAGTGGCTCAATTATTTTATAATGCTTAAGCATTAACATCTAACTCATTAAAAATACTATATTTGTCTGTTATTTTATTAAAGAATTTTAAACGCAGCCTATCATATAACTGTCATGAGAAAAGAAAGTGTATTCATTTTCGACGTCATTCGATTGCTACACGAAAATTGCTGTTTGCAGAAAAAATAATTCCAAGGTAAGTATAGTCGGTTGACAATATCAATTTTATCATCGTTTATTTGAAAGCAATATTTGTCGAGGAATGATTTCCTACATTTCTTTTCAAAGATCACAACTTTTGTTTCCTTGGGATTGACGAAGAGCATCCAATCGTTACAATATTTTGCGAGAATGGAAAGTGCCTTTTCTAGGCCTTGGCTGTGTGAGAGACTAACACTAAGTCGTCCACATAAAGCAAAGAACTAGGGAGCTTAAGCAATGACGACGACGACGCCAAGGACGACGCCTAGTAAAAAATAAATCATATTTCATCAGCGAAATTCGCGGTTGTCAGGAGCCATGTTTAGATCTGTTCGGTACGCCAATGTTCGGACGCCCGTGGTCAGGCTAACCTTGAAACGACAGCGTTCAAGTTCCAAATGGAAATAGGAATAATTAGCTGTCGTCGTCCACGTTCAGTAGACGACGCAGAAACATGGTCATTTCACGTTGTTATTTTGCAGAGGATGGCAAAAAATGTACAAAGATAAAGAACGCACGTGCACAGCCATTGTTTTGCTCATTAAACAACGTTAAACCTTTTGTTTAGAGGCGTTCTCGCTGCCGTCGTCGTCGTCGTTAGCCGTCAGCTAATGTGATGGCATCTGTGTCTTCTCGGTGTAGTAAAAATGGGATTTCAATTAATCATTTAAGTACAATTGCATAAGATGGACGAATAAATACAACCTTCCCGTACACTTTTCTGGCAGTCAAAAAACTCTGTCCCCATGCACAAAAACACTAAATGTGTCAGAAATCTACAACATGCAGAAACCAAAGCATTGCCAGCGGAATGACGTGTGTTGGCCAAACCCATCTGGGAACCAGCATCTCGAGCAAGCAGAAGAGACCGAGAGAGACCTGGCGACAGACAGCAGAAAAGAAGATGCGGGCAGACAGAGCCATCTGGTAAGTGTTGCTGGGGAGTGTTGCTGGGGATTGTTGCTGGGGAGTGTTGCTGGGGAGTGTTGCTGGGGAGTGTTGCTGGTGAGTTTTGCTGGGGAGTGTTAGCGAAGAATGCGAAAGACAGGCAGCACTGGCAGTTTCTGGTAATGGCTTTTTACTGCCTAAGGCACGAAGAGGATTGAGCGAGTGATTACCGAAGTACGCATGAAAAATTGAGCGAAAAAAGAGAAAGTTACGAAAAATAACCCACTCGTTTCTATCGTACTCCACGTTTGCTAAATTAAAGCTCCAGAAGGTTTCTGTGAGTCCTCGCTAGGAGGGAAATAAAAAACATAAAAAGAGTATCAAACATGGTGTTTATCGCCAGGTTTCTGAATCATCTCATTCTCTTATCCAACAGGCCAGGAGTGAATGGAATAATTTCAATGGACTGGATGATAGATGTTTCAGTTTGATTTAAACGAAGGGATGCTACGAAAGGGCGGCAAGATTTGTTGCCGTGTTCCCCTTTTTAAGTTATTCTCTTGAAAAATGGCCGGAACAGGCGAGCGAATCCGATCCTGATATCGAATTGATATCGCAACGTTACTCGCTATGTTAATTATAACCCAGAAGCTTAAGCTTCTGTTCAAACCACGTTTCGCCGCACAGGGTTTATCAGAGAGCAACGCACTACTTGGGAATGAAAGAGCAGGCGCTGATCAAATTGAATATTCCTTATATTCTGTGCTCTGTGCTTTTTGGAGAGCAGTAAAGATTATAGCTCTTGCCTGACTTAGCACTTAATTCGTTGTTAATAATAGCATGAGTATTGCACTGTGCACTGTCTACTATTGACGATTTTCTGGTTGTTTTTGTGCCTTACTCGGTTTCCCAAATGAATAAACTTACCCGTAACAATTGTTTTCTTTTTTTCCTAACTTTCTTTTGAGATCGCCAAATGCGAGAAATCGCCAAGTCGAACATGAAATTTTTGGAAATTTAACGTGACTCTGAACCCCCTTCGCATAATTTTTTTAAACTTGGTGGGTAGCTGACCATTTGGCTATTTACACAACGCGGTGGAGGAGTTGAACTAGGCCCACTCAGCTATTAGCTGCCTATTCAATGACCTATTGTAGTGAAAAATAGAGTATGTATGTACGGTATACCTCGAAGCTACCGAGAACAAATCCCGCAGATAGCGGCAGGGTGGAGCATTTGAAGCAGGGACCTCCAGATTTCAAATCCCAGCGCTCTAAACCACTTGACCACGCCGCCTGAGTTTTCTATACTTGGGTTTAAAGCTTCGATTGCTATCTATCATTTCATGTCCAACGCATACTCGTGGAATAATTGTTAAATATGTAAAATAGCAATTCAGTATTAATTTTAGACGTGCAAACTGAGGTTTCCCGTTTTCGCATGTTCGCGTGTATGCGTATTTCGGCGACGAACAACAGGTAAAATCGTGCCTGCAATTTACTGTGTTTTGAGATACGGAGATGAATAATGTTGTGACAAGACCGGTGAACTTCTACACAGAAAGCTATTGATATTATTTTTAAGTCATTTTTTTCAACTATCCTCTTTGCTAACTGAATTTTTTTTTTAGTTTACCGATATAGCAGGGAACTTTTTAGCCCCAAACCGCTGCGTGACTTATTTCTTAATTGCCCGGCAGTGCTCTGAAGTACTTAATTGCTTATAGCTAGGGGCCCTGAGTGCTTCACCCACGAAGCACAAAAATGACTACTTTGAAAAATTGAAATGAATAGCATGAACAAAAAAATTTAAATATAACTTCATTAAATTTTCATTAAGTAAGATAGGTTTTTTGCTTCAAATTAGATAAATAGACATAACGCTTTAAACAAGTCCATCACTGTACAGTGTGAGATGAAACTGATTAGATGCGTGTGAATTGAAGTGAATGGGTTACAGCCGTTATAAATATTAAAAACCACTCTAGCTTGCACAAAATACAACCTACTGTTACCATAAATTACTTTTACGGCTTCAATTACTTTCAGCTTGCTTGTCAAAAAAAGGTGCGACTACTAAAATAAATGAGTCTTGGCGCTTATTGATCTTATTTGGCTAACCGTCAAGACTGAAAGCAACAGATGGCGAATCCTGCGGACAAGTGTGAAACTCAAATTAAGCCTTTAGATGGCACCTATATCTTTTTACAAAATAAAAGCCGCACGAATCACAGTAGGCTGGATGTAGCCGCTATGAATATTTAGCTTACCGTCAAGAAATCCTTCAATGGTAGAGTTGCCATGCTTGAACACATACGGCCTTCTGGGAAGCCATGTAACGCGCACACATTTTGCTGGGCCGCATGATGCCACTACTGGGCAGTTTCGAGAAAGCTGTTCCTCACTGCATGGCGATTCAAAATGACTAGTCGCCTGATTCACATTTAGCAGAAGAAAACAAACAGACACGAATAGGGCTTTTAAGTTAAGAGTACCGGACCGCATTTCCGTTTCGGTAAGACTCGAAATATTCAGCAATTGACAAAACAGTGGATTTAAACTGTGCTAAGTTTAAGTTGCAATACTC
>OZ026605.1:10786059-10826059 GCA_964020085.1 Micromussa lordhowensis
ACTCTAAGTTTTTTTTTCGGGTGGGGAGGATCCGTAATGTAAGTGCAGGCACAGGGTTACCGGCGAACAGCGCGAGAGCCTCTGCCAGATACCACGCCCAACATGGCCGCCATCCGTGGAGGCAATTTTCTGTGGGCTACTCGCTGAGGTGGCTTGTGTACCTTGTATCAGTAAAAATGGCGTGCAAGATTTTGAGGTTAAGTGATGTCAAAGGTTTAGCTAAAACATACTTGAATGCATGGAAATCGGGAAAAGTCTGTTGCTTTCATGAAAACCGTTTCCCTACACTGGGTGAAAAAACAGATTTGACGCCAGACAAAGGCTGTCCAAATGTGGTTCAAATATGATATTTGTCGCATTTGACGGTATTTGACCTAAAGACAAATATGACATTTGTCCTGAAACTCAGAAAACTTTGAACACCATAAATGCAATGTTAATGTGTTGCAAGGCCAACAAGGAGGAAACAAAACCACAAACAGTAACAGTAATTAGTTTGTGGTTTTGAGATTTGCTTGCATGTCCTGGACTTTTTTGTGATTGGTGACTTAAGTCCTGCAATATTTCAGGCATTCACAATTTTCTGATTTTAGCTGGACATGTATGTGTGGTTCAGAAAATATCCATACCTCCCCAAGAATGGTTCTTCTGTTCATATCTTCCCACCCCCCCCCCCTGGAATTTCCAGTTTTGCTTCATACTTTCCCTTACAAAGTTTGGCTTTTGAGACCCCCTCCCCCTCAGAGTTTCCAATAACCATCTTTGGGGTGGGTATATTTTCCGAAACCACACCATTTGTTTATTGTAACATGATGCAAGACCACACTGCATGTACATCAGTATAATATACCAAAATGCAAATTGCATTTCCTTAATTACAGTGGTTGTCATCAATGTCTTGCAGTGTAGATATTGATCGTATATAATCATACTTAAGGTTATACTGTTGCTGGTGATACAATACAGGTTTTTTTCAATTTCATGTCGGTTTCTAAATTATATCAATCAATTAACTGTCGATCATCATTTGTTATCAATCAGTATCGATTCTCAGTTTCATTGATTGGTCATCACTAGATATAGCAAAACATGTGCCAAATAACACATTTCATGAGCATTATGGATTTTCTATGGAGAAAAACATTTCCAAAAGAGTATTTTCTGGTAGTTTAAAATTTTTATTGAAATTAATGTCAACATCCTCCAAGTATTTAATCAGAGAATTCTGGGATAAGTATGTCATTATAATCATAGATGATTTTCTTGTTTTGCCAGCTAGAAGCTGCTGGTATGTAATGACATTAGGGTGACTCATTGAAGCTAGGTTTTTCTTTCTTTCATTATTAAAGAGTAATTTACAGAATTGTTATACTGTTTGTTGATGACTTTTATAAACAATTTTAAAGAATAAACTATAACTTAGGTAATGGATAATTGAAAGTTGATTCCTTGCTGTTATTTGTTTATTTATTCACTACTTCCTTTTACTTTTTTTCTCTATTGAAATTACATAACAGCTCCGCTCTAAGACCTCAAACCCAGACATTTACCTGAAAAAACACTCAATAATCAATGAGGAGAAAGACATATAGTGATTAAGAAACCACTGTTTTCTGCTTCAAATTTATTCAGTTTTACACTATATTTGTCTGTGTGCAAATATGGTGGTATATTTAAACCGCATTTGTTACACATTTGTCTTAGACAAATGTGATAACATATTTGTCCCAACTTTAGCCTCTTTTGTCTCCCGACAAATGTTATATCAGATTTGTCTAACATTTGTCTTCTAGCCAAATACAGTCAAATCCATGATTTCATCCAGTGCTAAGCGTCTTTTGTTCACCTCCGAGTGGTTGAGCGATCACTATCGAATTCAACATTCTCAAGATCGCGTAAGTGGTGATGAAGAGATATAGCAGGATATAGCGAAGAAAAAATGTGCTCAGGAAACTCATGGCTAGTGAAACTCTGAACAGGATCGCAATTCAGTCTTAAAAGAGACAAGAACAAGTAAGTTTTTTTAAACGTTTGTCTGCTGTGCGAACTGAACAATTTTCTTCGTGAAATCGTTGTGAAATCGAAGCTCAAGTCTTAAATTGAGCTTAATCTTAGCATACATTTGTTTAAAGGAAAGTAATGTTTTTTCTCTTTTACATCTGCGGTGATGGGTAAATCCCTTTGCAGATTACATATATAGATGTAGATGTAGATCTAGATAACAATATTTCAGTGGTGAGAACCAAACGATGATTAAGCTTATCCTTTTGTTTACTTCGTTTTATGAACGGGATTTTTACAGAAGCTCTAAATTTAACGTTTGCAAATAATAGGAAAAAATAAATATAAGATATATAGATTGCAAGGTTTTACTTGTATTTAAGTTGCGATTTACCTTGAAGAGACAGCTCTTGAAGAAGACAGTCCTGCTGATCCGAATCGTTCACCATTTATTGTTTTAGGACATGCAAGACTACCCCTCACGGGTTTCAGGGGGGCCTTCGAATTAAAACAGTTTTGCTTCTTTTCTTGGAAAATATAAAACTAGATCGCAAAAAAACTAATGCAAAATGTAGCGACATGATTAGCAATGAGTTTCTGTGAGTTTCAAGCTGTCAAATGAAGCCAAAGCTGATAAATTTATCGATGTACGAGAAAACGACAAGGATGTACGAGAAATCGACATACATCTGGCAGAGGTTCTGTGCCTGGTCGATACATTCGACTTTGCGCCTGCAAACACTTCGCACAGCGGATTTATATAACGAATGTTTGAACCAACCTCGTTCCCAGGGCTTTTCCCCATAAAGGGAAAAGCCCTGGGAACGAGGTTGCGTTTGAACTTCTGCGGAGGAGAGAGTGTTTGTAGGCAGATATTTGCAGGTCACGTGGTGGGCTCGCGGCCGATGAAAAGGGAGAGAAAACTGCATCGAATGATAATTGAAATTTCCCGTCGAGCATCTCCTCAATCTGGTAGAATTCATCGACTAAACGTTTCATTGGCAAAGTAAACGACAAATGAACAATTTTCGGTTGCTGGCAAACTACCAGGACAAAAATGTATGACGTTCTCTTTCCAATCGAGTTAAAAAAAAAAAGATAACTTGGTTTTATCAACTGGTTTCATAATGTGAATTGGCCACCGTAAAGAGATTCGGAAGCTGACGTTTCGAGCGTTAGCCCTTAGTCGGAGCGAATGGATTCGAATTGGATTCGCTCCGACGAATGAGGTGTCGGGTGGGGGACACCGACAGAAAACTATTCTTATTTTGGTATCCTCGCGGTCAGTGCCTAGAGTATATATTTTCCCAGCACACAAAGGATAACTCTTAACACGCCAAACAAAGCTGCTTTCCCAGGGGAACACCCTCCATTGTGGGCCTTAAATTGTTTCAAACTTTTTAATATTGACATTGAACTGGTAGGAGCTTGCACGGAAGACGTATTTTAACTGCAATGCAATGTATACCTATGGAAATCTGGTAGCCTGCATCACACACACCCTAAGCCTTTGCCCTAACCCTAGCGTCAAACTTGCACTGTTTAAACTCTCAAAACTAGCCTTAACCCCAATACAAATTGTAATTCTAACCGCGCCTCCTTTTATGTTTATACAAGACATCTCAATAAAATGTAAAAAATGCGTTATATTGTGTGCTATATTGACCCCAAGTTGTCATAAAGGGTCTCCAGCAACGATATTCCAAGGAAAAGAGCTAACTTTTCCTTCAATAGTTTATGAAATATGGAGAAATTTTACATTTATTACGCGATAACTAAGCATGGGGCAGTAAGACAATCACATGATAGCCATCAGCCATCCTGGCTTAAAACGATGCATGGTAAATTTGGCATGGCTTCTGCCATTTGTTCTGTTAGAGAGACTAGTGACACAGAAACTCTTAAAACGCTGAAAATGTCCTACTAAAGCAGTGTTAGGCGCGGTAGTTCGCTTAGAGGTTAGGGTTTTCTTCTTTGTTCCATTTATGAGTGAAATTTTGAACTTAACTTATCCCCTGAATATCATGCTGTAACTCTGCGATTTCTTGGTTTCTTTCTTTGGTTCACTGATGAGAATGACCATCCTCTCTTGGTTGGTTACAAAGGTTTTGGTTGGTTGGGGTGACGGCTTTTATATATGACCGCACTTGTCTAGAAATGGCTTCTGTTTGGGTAAACAATTGACAAGGGCTACAAATTTGCCAACAAAGACAAAAACAGAGTGAAAAACAAACCATTTTTTCAGACAAAAAAAGCGCACTCTTTGGATCCGCACCTAGCTATATAGCCCATATAAGGGAGTATCTCCAGATGGGTAGAACTGGGTGCTGCTATTTCTAGATTACATAATTGCTTTTGTCTGTAACCCATGAGTCCTGTGCTCCTGGTATACAGCATGCGTAGCATGCTCACTTTCGGCCATACTTACTTTTAGCCAAGAGACCATGATCCAAGAGAACAATCCTCCAATGATAATCTTTTTCAATCTAATTTTAGTGGTCATACTGTGTGGCTCTTTTAGTAACGACATCTGATTGGTCAATGACGTTATAACATCAAAGGTTTGGTAAATAACTTGCTCCTGGATTTTAGTAGCGCAATTCGCAAGGAAAGGGGAAGGAAAATCCTGCCTTTCCGGCGCTTTGAAAGAGCTTTCCAAGAGATTTTTTTCGCTTTAATTTGTTCAGTGCTCAGTTTTCGAGAAACGACTTTCGAGCGGTGCAATTCTTGTTAATAGCCATAGGGAATCAGCGGTGTCAACAAAATCTGGATCGGACCGGACCGTATCACGGATCGGATCAAGGAAAAAATTCAAACTTCAAGATTCAAAATTCAAATTTTTGGTGAGCAAATTACGCTACAGTGAGTCGGCGATTATGCTAATTCGCTCTGCCGATTGTTGTATAATAGAACAATTTGTTTTCATTAATGAACGAGCATTTTTTTCACTGTGTTTACAGTATATACTTATTAAAAGAGCTGGGGCGCGTGTTTATCAAATTATCAGGATTATTTTTAGACTATTAGAATAAGATACATGATGATTTCGATCAGATCTAGACTGATCTGCAAAAACCTGTGTAATCACTTTGGTCGTTAGTTCAATATGCTTGTGGAATGTAAATCGATAAGCGTTTTACGAATCAAATTCAGGTAAAGAAGAAATTAACAAGTAGAAGAAACTAGTATTAATGTATACGACATGGACTACATAAATCGCCCACGTGTACTTCAGTAACTAGTCCTCGCCTCATTTTTTGCCTCTTCTCTCACGTGTGCTAAAACGATATTGAGTAAAGGAAAAGTAGCAAATGAGATGATATAAAAAAGAAATAATAACTGACTGATGAAATGATGCCTACCTCTCGATTGCCTTCGTCCACGGCAGCGCGCACTGCACGACACTCCTCTGTGAAAGCGACTCCGCAAAACAGTTTTCAGCGGGGCCTGCGCTCCATTATGTCATGCAGACTTTATTTTGGCTTGAAACACAACATTTCTTATTTTCATTTAACGTATTTTAGTTGTTCACTTTTTTTATTTATTATTATCTTATAAACGATTTGATTTTTTGGGGGGATTTTTTTCCTTTAAAACGCTTTCTTTTCTGTGATCCAATCCGTGATCCGATCCGTGATCCGATCCGTGATCCGATCCGTGATCCGATCCGTGATCCGGTCCGGTCCTGGTTTTGTCGACGCCGGGGAATCTTATTGTCATCTACATCCACATTTATTGAGTCAGCAGAAACTGAATAAAAAATTATAAAATAATCTAATTAAGATATCAGATGAAATAATGAAATACTCATCTATAATGTAAATATACATAAATAATAATAAATATAACAATAATAAATTACTAGTAAAATCTAACCGACTAAACTCGTAAGTGATTATTTAATTTAGATTTTAAAATTTGTAAAGATTCTGAGGTTGCAACATCAGAGGGGAGACTGTTCCTAAACTCATGAGATCCACGGACTCGAGTTTCTGCAGCTGGTGTTAAGTACTTAGATTTTTCGACATGAATAATACCATTTGTAATTTTATACATGCTGCATAAGCGGGCTTGTTTACGGCGAGAGGCCAGGGGATTCCCATTCCAGATATATATTTTCGAAGTGGTCTCTTGCTTTTTTGTTCCGTGCACTTTTAGCTTTTTTCGCGCACGTTCGTCCCCAGATCTTTTCCCTCCTGGAAGAGTGAGAATTACTGGGTACAGCTTATCAATGTTTATATGAAAACCAAGATGGCTGCCATGGGATTCCGTGAGAAGAGGAAGTTGGCACAAAAAGCCGACATTTTTATTAAATTTGAGGCAAAGGAGCGATATAATAACATAAGACAGATTTTGAAAAAGGATCCTTCATTACGGAATGACGAAGAGCTGCAAATGATGGCTAATTCGCAAGAAATAGTCCAAGAAATAGAGAAGAGATCTTTGCGACAAGAGCTAGCTAAGCGTCGAGTTGAAGAGGTATGTTGTGAAGCTGTTTCAATTTTCTATTTCTTTTACATTTTTAAGGGTGTTATTTTTAATTTCTCCCTTTCTTTGGATATAGGTGCTTGATCCGCCTGATGTGTTGGATGAAAAGACCACTGAACTGGCTCAAGCAATCGCGAAGGCCAAATGTCTGGTCGTTTACACTGGTGCAGGAGTTAGCACGGTAAGGTAAACTAACGGACGTGAAGCAACCCTCTGAGTTAAGGTCATCTATTCCTCTTTAATTTCTATTGTGCGAAGCGTAATTATAATGTGATCTTTTTCTCCCAGGCGGCCTCGATTCCTGACTATAGGTTAGTTAACCTCTTCTATATTAAAAATTTATAGTGATACAACGGCCTCTGTTGATAGAGGTTTACAAGATAATATACTCTTCATTGATATGTCAAATAGACTGAGTTTTGTGTAACATTTGTAGAGGTCCTGATGGAGTGTGGACTCGCCTGTCTCGAGGAGAGAAACTAGGGTAAATCACTTTTACTGTTTTTGTGCTAGTAGAGTATATATTATTAATTAATTATCAGAGCAGCAGGTTCTCTGGTAAACAGCAGGTTCTCTGTTAATTGCTTAAGCTTCTCAGGTCAGATATTAAATAATGAAGCTTTTGGTGGTTAACTTCAAGGCTATCAGTATGATACACTGAAATGTGTTGTAGCTTTGTGGTGTAGCGTTTTTAGGGCACTGATGTGAGAAAGCAGTATGCTTGATAAAGCTATACTTCATAGCTTTTCCTATCCAATGAACCAGTCCAGAAGACAAATTCCCCAGCCAGTGGAAAAAACGTTTTTAAATAAAGTAAAAATAGTTAAAAATAGTCAGCTCAGCTCTCGTCACTGTGGAACCAGCTGTGGCCAATTTCTCTCAACAAGTTATCTCCACAAAATTGTAATGTGTTAGTACAGTGTATATCAGGAACTTACTACTAACTTACTAACTTGGACCTCAGAAAAAAAATGCATGAATTTCTACTTCTTACCATGACCAAGCATTGGTGTCTTACCTAGCACAACTTGTACAAGGAATTTTAATGTGTGTTTTATGCCTGTTACTAATCAAACTGATTGGTAATCAAACTTAATGGAACCAAAATTGTTGTGTTGGATTGTGTTCGATTTCCAAACTAATAGAACCCATTTGAATTCAATCAAACTTAATTGGAGACAATTAAAAAAATCTAAAATACCTTCTAAATACCACCTCGACAGTCTGTTAATTAATAAATAACTTGTAATATCTTTATTGAAATAACATTTGAGCATGGAAAATACATTAGTTTTACAAATAAAAAAGATGGACAGTAAAATGGACAATTAAAGAAAATAAAGTTCAACAGACAATATAAAGTTAATCTTACTTTACTGTAGTTCCATTTCATTTCATCGCCGGGATAAGCTCCGCCCTGATGAGCCACTTGGGTCATATGCAGACTTACCCTACATACATGTTAAGCTGGCAATCTTGTTGGAGAGAACGTATGCGAGTTTAAAGCGAAGATTGGCTTCCCATTCCCCTCACAGCTTTGGCGTTGGTTTTAATTGACTATTGTTTTTCAATCACCATGCCATCCAGTTTCAATTCGAATTGAACCTGATTGAACTCAATCCATCATCATTGAACTACATTAACTCAATCGAATGCAATCAATAATCTAAAAAATTGTCAAATTATTTCTTTAACTTATGCTTCAGGACTAAAGGTTTACAATAGCTTTATCTCGCTGTCAAATTCAATTTTTGGGAAAGTTTTTCCCATAAGGTTCATGGTATATGTATGCTTCAGTAGTCACCAGACCCTGTGTAGAGTCTCAGCACTTGTATCATGCCTGATGACAAGTGAATGAAACCTCAGGCAAGAGCTAATCAAGGCCATCCAACAAATGTGAAGTCTTATCAGAACCCTGTGGCATTACAGCATGAGAACAAAGAAATGAGGTACCGGTATTGATCAATTTTGGTTTCTTTTCTCAGCTCATATAACTTAGCTGATGCTGATCCAACTTTAACTCACATGAGCATCACAAAGCTTTATCAGGAAGGACTGGTGAGTACTCTCCCTTAATTATGTACATTTGTATAGTTGAAGGTTTTGTTCAGTCTGTGTTGATTACTTTGCGCTGTGTAAACATGTTGTCTGCTGTGTCTGTTTCCTTGGTGCTTTGAACAGGCAAGTTGGATCCTCAGGAAAGTGGTCTTCTTTAATGTTCCTCTGCTGTATTCTTCTTGTTTTCACAGGCATTTTTAGTAAATAAAATATTAAACAAAGTTATCTGGAGCTTAAGAAAGCATCTCCCTTTTTATCTTGGGGTGTCCAACCAGTGAAATTGTTACTTAATAGTACCAATAAATATCAAATAATCAATTGATATTGATAATCGATGAGCAATCGATGAAGAGGATTTGTGTGACCTTTTATTGATTGGTCATCAATTATTAATGGCAATCAACTACGTGATATCGATTGGTTGCAAATTTCATCAAGTTTTAAAATATCAGGATATTGGGAATAGGCACTTAATGTACATGTACAAGTTTGTAAACAGTTCTAATCAAACAGCTGGGCCCAGCATCACAATAGAAAGAAAGCGAATAAGCAACATGTTCACAGAATATTTCAAACTTTGTCCCTTGAAAGCCAATACTTAAAGACTTTAAAACATATCTTGCAACAGAAATGAGCCTAAACAAAATATCAGCACATGGCAAATTACAGCTCAGGTGTCAAACTCTGGGAGACGATGTACACATAACAGCAGAAACCATGCAGACCTTTGACCTCTAAAGATTTGCCATAGTACTGTCTAATGCCTCCACTCCACGAAAAATTCCTCCTAATAACACAACTTATTATTCAACAAATTGTAACACTATCCAAATATGGTCATGATGCTCTCGATATCTGTCATCCGTAGGTAACAGATATCCAGCAGTATACGTAGCTTCGTACGTGGGAAGAAAAAGTGAAGTGAGAATGTCGACAGAGAGATTTAAAAATGTTACGATTTAGGATTTAGGCTGTTTTGTTATCAATTTGTTGAATAATAAAACAATTATCCTGCTCAATCTCGCGGAATATCGTCTGATTTCTAAGTATCAGACGATATTCCGCGTGATTTCGCAGGATAATTGTTAAATATAGTGCCCTAATCATTAACATGTGTGTAAAGCACAGAAAGCTGTAGAAATTGTGTAGGCCCATCAAACCCGTTTTACACTGAACAGTGGTACAAGCACATGCAACAATACAATCATGGTGTATGCTTTTTGTTTAGAAGTCTGGATGGGACTTTCTTTTCTAATGGCTAGCAATCGATGAACAGCTTTTGTTTGACTATTGATAGATCATCGATTGACCAATACCAATCAATGCCAATTAACTCATTTTATTGATATGGCAATGTTCTTGTAGCCAATAAAACACACGCTCTGATTGGCGAATTCTAGGGCATTATATACCACTTATTAACCGAGAGTGAGGTCATTACAGGGAAATCTCAGACCGAGGCCTTGATGTATTGACCGAGCGACAGTGAGGTTAATACATCAAGGCTGAGGTCTGAGATTTCCCTGTAATGACCGAACGGACGAGGTTAATAAGTTGTTTATTATATGGCCTGTTTAGCGCTGGAAAAAAAACCGGAAGCGCTTTCCAATATCCGTTTGCGCGCGCGAGAGATCATTTGAGGCTACGTTCACTGAACAGAGAAAACCCTGGCCGTGCGATCGAAACCAGAAGGGACAGTAAAAACAGTTTCTTTGAAAATGAGACAATTTTTGCCTTTATTACGCCAAGATCTAGGTCAAATTTAACATTGAAAATTTTTTTTATAATGCCCGCTCAGCAGCCAATCAGAGTGCGTGCACTATTGTAGCCATATAATAATCTCCTGTAATGCCCAGAGGCCAATTACGGACTTGCAAAACTAAAGCAAAAAGCCATGCAATAAACAACTTATAGAGTGTGTTCATGTGACATCATCAAATTCTCAAATCCAAAACTAAAGAACCACTACCTAATAAAAGGTTTTATCCTCATCAGGCATAAGAGGGACTAAATTTATATCTGTTTACAACTTTCCAGCTCAATAGCATCCTTCTTTTGGAAACCAACACATTGAAAGTTATGGTCCGTGGTGCATGGCATAAAGCTAAGATCTCGTTTGTTGAAAATTATACACTTATCTTAGCCATTTTAGGAGTTAAAGTATTACAAAAAGTGCTTGTGTAAATGTTTTTTGGTTCGGTTTAGATAATCAGTTGACTAGATAGCCAAAGTAAGTTCCAGCCCCGCATTGTTTTAAAGGTGGACAACACTATCCACCGGATAAATTGCTATGCAGCAGATAAGCATTAACAAAACAAACCATGTTATCCACTGGATAGCGATTTATCCGGCGGATAGCGTTATCCAGCCTTTGAACAACTGGGCCCAGATATTTACATTATTTTCTGGCAACCATATTGGAAGAGCAAGGAGGTCCTCCAACATGGCGGCTCTGTACTAGGTTCTATAATTTTGCATGGAACATTTCTACAAATACCTCAACTTAAACTTGGAGAACTGTCTTCTTTAATATTAAAGTTTCTTGACTTTATCCACTGAATGGTTTTTGATTTTATTTGTTATTGCGTGACAATGAACACACTCTACTAACCTCGAACATTGGGTCTTGACAAGAAAATCTCAAACCTCAACCTTGCTGTATTGACCTCGCTATGGCTCGGTCAATATGGCAAGGTCTCAGTCTGAGATTTCCCTATGACCTCACTCTCAGTTAATAAGTAGTTAATATCGATTGATTTTATTTTTGATCGTCAATTTCCATCTGTGGACACCACAGATTGTATCAAAGAGTCTTATGTATGGCAGTGACATCAATAATTTAAGATAATGTTATTGTTATCTTTAGTTAAAATTGGTTTTTATTTTTGTTGTTCCTTATCATTGTTAGAAAAAAAGATTTAAAGCATGTTTTTGGTTTTCAATTTTGCTAAGTTTGGTAGATTATTCCTCTTTGACAATTTCTACAGGTCAAGCATGTTGTGTCACAAAATTGTGATGGACTTCATGTCAGAAGTGGTCTTCCACCAGAGGCATTGTCAGAGGTCCACGGGAACATGTTTGTTGAGGTGCAGTAGTAGTTGCAATGCTTATGATGCTGCAAATAACCACGATAATAATAGCGACAAGTTACAACAAAGTGTAGTTACCTATTTAATAAAATGTTAATATCAGAATACTGGTTACCTGGAATAACCACATTTAGTATAGTACTTTTCACATATTCTGATTGGTTAACTCAGAGATGATTAGCAAAGTACTATTCACCTCCAAGCAGAGATTTTGAAATTTCCCACCATTTGTCAGTTTATTGTCAGAGAAAAAGTACTTTTTTGGTCCACTAGTATATTCTAAAAGGAAATTAAGTTATTCACCTCAGTGTTGGTAAGAGTGGTGGATATATACCTCACCACTTTGTAACGCAGGTAAATATCCAATGCAATTCACCTCCACTTCTGTGATTAATATTGTTAATTATTAAAAAAGGGATCATTGGATCATGCAATTTAAGAATTTCCATAGCCTGCGTAGCAGGCGTTCCCGTACAAGCCGAATGAAATCGGACCGCGCAAAAGATCTTTTCGCGAAAAATTGGGCAAGAGCAAAAAGGTCGAAGGAGCGGGTTGGGGGTCCTCTCCACTTCTTCCACATTTTGCTCTCGTCTCACTTCTCGAGCGGCCGAATTGCTCTCGCCCCATTTTTCGCACGCCTGAATACGAAAAAGCTTATGCGCGGTCCAATTTCATTTTGCTCGTACGGGAATGCTTGCTACGCAGACTAGAGTTTCCATTGGTTTAGCTACATGTACATGTATATCGTGGTTTGTGAGCAATTAAACCATGCTCTATAAATATGGAAAGTGTAGTTCTGTAGTTCTTTGGGTCATTTTTATTTTAATTTTCTTTTACTTTTCTATATTTTGGGGGCATTTTTAACACAACAATTTTTCCACCCACGTTTGTTGGATATGAGATGATTATAGTGAATGAGGCTCTATTGATTGATTCATTCATTGATTGATGTACATATTTATGTTTCATGGAAACAGAAGAAGAATGCATTATTAATAATTCTTAATATGTGTATTTCTGGCATTACTTTTCTTCACACTGAAACACCATGAACTCTGATCACGAAATGGTAAATGAAACTACATGACTGTACCTATTTCCGAATTGCTGCATTTGCTTTTGTAGGACAGTCATTCTCAAAACAGCTGACTGTATATATGTTGGCTGGTGAAATCAGGCAGTGGTTTGTTTCAAACACTTCTGATGTTTAAACAAATAAGCTACAGGTGCTGATGTCTCCACAATTTTGTACGTATAGGTCTGCACAGAGTGCGAAGAAAATGACAAGATATACTATCGCCTGTTTGATGTGACAGAAAATACAAGACTGAGAAGACATCAAACAAATCGTTATTGCCATGAATGCAGTTCACAGTTACGAGATTCCATAGTTCATTTTGGTGAAAAGGGTAACCTGAGATGGCCATTAAACTGGGAAGGAGCTTTGGAGAAAGCAAAAATTGCAGATTGTATTCTTTGTTTAGGATCCAGCTTAAAGGTGGTGTATATTGCTTTGATTAAATAATAATTGAGTTTCAAGCTGCTTATATGAAGATTCATTTTTGTGGCATTTTTCATATCATAGAGTTCACTTGCATCGCTGATTTCAAGACACAATTACTGTGAATGGAATTTGTTTAATGTTTTCGGGAGTAAAGAGAAACCTTGGCTTGTTAATAAAGCACTAAAGTCTTCTTTGTAACTGTATCTTGATAGTTTATTTCTCTTATAATTTTGACTCCATTTCGTTGAAGGTGTTGAAGAGATATCATGCTTTATGGGGGATGAATAGAGTGAAGACGAGAAGACCCAACTTGTATATTGTTAACCTTCAGGTAACTCTAGCCATTTCATTTTGCGTCCTTCCTGCCTTTTGTAACCTTTTTATTCAAAACATTTAGAACATGGAATCGTCTGTCATAAGGATGCCCAATAGTTCACATGCTATTAGGTACAAAATTGTGTAATATTTAAATCTAGGGCATGTGCATAAGCCAAAATTTTGATGTTTTGTTTTGTTTTGTTTTTTTGCGATTGCCTCTTTCGATTTGCCTCTTTCTCGCTTCCTCTTGCGTTTCATATTGCTTTCTTTTTACTTGGGTGTTAATTATGGGCAAAGCCTGGAAATGGGACCTTGATCAGTAATAGGTATCGTGCCATTTTACGACCATTTTTGCACCAAAACTGATAACGTTGTTTTTCAATTTGCTACGTCGGAATGCCGTTGATATCCAAAACCGGCTTTTGTGCGGATAGATCTATCCATGCTCTAAGGAATACCTGGTGACATTTAAATCGACGACATCACAAGTGGTACTAAATGGCACGACCATTAAGCACAAGTATATGTGTGCTTAGGTGTCACAGGGTTAATAGCGCCGGGGCAGTACAATCCTCATGCGTTATCTGAGAATATCCAAGACGTCAGAGAGAACAGGGAGAACACACAAAAAAGTTTGACCGTAATATCACACTGATCTTTCAAGAAACAAGTATGGCTCCCATGGATGGGGATTAAGAAGTTTCAAAAGTGTATTATAGCCGTGGTAGCCTTGTTTTTCAACGGTGCCAGAGATAGCAAAACAAGCAACAGTGCTATAGGCTTCATAGAAGTACAGTTGACACCGTGGTACCAGTAAAAGTCTTAGCATCAGTAAATATTCATGTATTCGCGAGGAAGAGCTTGAGGACTTTTAATAGAATAGTTTTCATATTGCCCAGGAAGCATTATTTTAATCTGCTTAACTGTCAAAATGGTGAAACAATTTTGTCTTAAAATGCACTGCATTTTTGAGTTATTTTTTTGTAAAAAAAATATCTCTTAGTCGGCGCGACGAGTATGTTGTGGACGGGTCAATGGATCAGTGAGAGATGTATGTATGTCACACCAATCAGATCGGATCTACTATAAACAGCCAATCAAATTTCTTGTTTTAAAAGTAAATGGTATATGAGAAGATTTGATCCCGATACAGTTCAGAACTGCCATATTGATTCTTCTATAAAAGAGGAGGAAGTATTTATATATTGGGTTTACTTCGGCATTTTCTGTGAGTTAGGCTTAGGATTTTAGTTATGGAGGAGATAAGCCTTGAGGTATGAAACAGTGCGTGAGGTAGTTGTATGCAAATGGCGAGATGTTTTTATTGTTAGTTACAAAGGTAACTTGATATTTTTGTTTTTCACAAGGAGTAAATTCAATTAGACGTCACGCATCGTTGCTTCTAGTTCTTACGAAATGTTTTAGAGAAGACGAGACTATTTTGATTTGAAACAGTTCAAACGTTTACAATAGGTACAGGTAACGGTTGCTGTGTTCTTGTTGCGTGCAAATATAACGAGATATTTTTATTTTTTCGTTACAAAGGGTAATTTGACACTTTTGTTTTTCACAAGGGAGTAAATTCAATTAGAGCTGGCAAATCATCACCACTTGTTCCCACGAGATGCTTGCTATTTTTAGTTACAAATGGTAACTTGACGTCACGCATCGTTGCTTCTAGTTCTTACGAAATGTTTTAGAGCAGACGAGACTATTTTGATTTGAAACAGTTCGAACGTTTACAATAGGTACAGGTAACGATTGTTTTGTTGTTGTTGCATGGAAATATAACGAGATATTTTATTTTTTAGTTACAAAGGGTAATTTGACACTTGTTTTCCACAAGGGAGTAAATTCAATTAGAGCTGGCAAATCATCACCACTTGTTCCCACGAGATGCTTGCTATTTTTAGTTACAAATGGTAATTTGACACTTTTGTTTTTCATATGGGAATGAATTAAATTAGACTGTCAACGTGTCAGAGGTGTTTTTTCTCTTTCTTTTTTCGGTAAACTAGTGTTGTTAACTAAATTGTCACTGTAAACGCTCCCTTAAATGCTCCTATCTTCATAACCTTTTAATTAAAAAAATAACTCTTGCACGCCTTGCGTGCCTATGTTTTATTTCAGTGGACACCAAAGGATGATCTTGCAGCTTTGAAGATAAGTGGTAAGAATAATCTCACTTACTAGTCTGATCATTGTTATTGTACCTCTTTGAATGACACATCTCGTCCGTGCTTTGCAGCTGTGCATGCGTTGTTTGCATTCTGCGAGGTGTATCCCAAACATCGACATCTTTATCTTTTATCTTCCAACTCACTGCATCTTCTTGCAATATAACTAAGTTCCATATTTTCACTGTGTTTATAGGTCGGTGTGATGAGGTTATGAAAAGAGTGATGGACAAACTGAATCATGTTATTCCAGATTACAAAAGGTTAGTGTTAGTCACCTTATCCAGTGATCTCACCAGTTCCCTTTTAAAAGTCCCTAACGTAAATGTTCACTTGATCTCAATAATAAGCATTTTATGTTATTTATGAAGTATGAGACAACCCGGGTGATGAAGTCATTTCTGTGATGTGAAAGAGGGCCGACCATGGGAAAATGTGGCTCGATTTGAAGATCTCTTTTATTTTGCCTGTTCTCGTAACGTAGCCGTTTTTCTTTTGCGTGTCTGATAGTAAACTTGTGTTTTAAAGTCACCAGCACATTCACAAACAGGGCATTATTTTTTGTAAATTTTTGATTTCCACAGGTTTGTGGGTGATCTTTCTTTCTTCCTCGCAGATACTAACCATTCTTGAGTCAGCGCTAATTTAGGCTAACCACCAACAATACCAACGTTTATTTACACTGCACTATAAGTTAATACAATTATTTATATATATTCATGTAGTGTCAGTAACTGGTCACCCAAAATAACTATAAAGCTAAACTAGTTGGGTCACCAGACAGCCTAATCAGTGCACCATATATGCTAAAAGGAGTGCGATATATTAGTGACACTAGTTATGCCACGCTTTCGAGTGGTATACCATGGAGAGTCACTTGTATTTTCTTGGTATACGCACGTGCCTTTTTTTATACCATACCATAGAAAATATACAATGGCTAACACAGTCTATGCGACATACGCGCGGAGCATGATGAGAAGTTTGGATGTAATACCCTCGAATATACAACGGTTTTCCAGTATTTTGATTGGCTGCATTTTCTATGGCATGGTATAAAAGCTTCTATGTGGTGTTTCGTGCAATATCTTTATTGATACAGATACATGCAATATCTGTATTCGTGCAATATCTGTATCTGTATAAGTCTAGCCTGCGTAGCTTGGCGGTTTAAGCAGTTTGAGAGCGCTAAGAAAGCGGCAAAGCCGCTATGCGAAAACAAGCGTTGAAGCCGTGAGGAGCCTTCGCCGCTACGCAGGCTATATTTAAGTCACAATGGCTTTTATTTTCTTGTTAAACGAGCGAGTTCAGAATCACATGGGAACAATCATCTTTTACGTTTTGCAGAAGCAAAGACTCTCTTTTTACACTAGCGACGACACTAAGGCCTCATGAATTGGACACTTTTAGTAGCAAATACTTAACCATGTCTGTGGCCCAGTGTCCTGTGGACCAATCTCCTGATGACGTGAAGAAAGAATGTCTGGTAGTGGAGGATAGTAAATGTAATAACAGTGAGGAAAGTAATTCATTCAGCTGTAAAACGGAGAATAGTGCTCGTTCAAGTCCGAAACGTCCAGGTTGGTTTGGCAGAGGTTATGCAAAAGCTAAGAAACCGAGCAAGAAAAGGCGACTAAGATGATGACTACTCGCGGGTTCAACCACCAACATATATTGTTACGAGAGTACTGAGTGGTGAACCCATGAGCGGCCTTTACAGAATTGCTGCAATTCGTCAGTGTTGGAGGAAAATATTGAAGTTTGCTACTTAATTTTGCTGTCTCGTTGTTTGGCTATGAGAGGACATACATGATTGAAACAGTATTGGCTTCATGATTTCCCCTTTGGGTAATGTTTATTGATTATGCAAAGGGGTGTGCTGGAAGAAAATTCAACAACACATCAGGCGTAATTGATCGAGCCATGGTTCGTATTTTGGCTCCACTGCGTCTCGCCAGGTTAACGCAAAACTTAAATGCAAAAATTGGAGAATGTCTTGTAGTAGAAACACACATTTGAGTGTGCCGTACACTTATTAGACAGGGTGTTTGCCTGGGGGCACTTATTTGAAGCTGGGTGCATTAGCAGTGTGATGTTCAAAGACGGCCATTAACCAAGCCCTCAAAACTCTTCCCTTTGGAAGGTTCTGGTCGAGGCGTGAAGGCATGAAAACCGAAACGCTAGGAGCTTGTGCAAACAATGCACAACGGTAAATGTAACACATCTTTAACGGCTCAACGGGGAAACGGATTACCTTTTGCGAAGTTCCGTTTCTCCCTGGAAGTTTTCAGTGAACTGAAGTGGAAAGTCGTGTTGCCAACCAGAATCACTGGAAGAGTTAAGTAAACGGAAAACAACTCTGGTGTCTAAAATAAGTTCTTTTTAGTACGTGGGGTATTAAAGATGGGCCGAGAGTATATACTTACTCCTAACTTCGCACGGGCGACTGGGGACGAGGCAGCACTTATTCAACAATACCATAAATATATACTATGTATATGGACTGAGAGAAAGAAACTACAGCTTGTCTAATGCACTTCCCCATCCCAACCACCCACGTTAGGGCTCTCACTCGACCCCAACGTGTGTGGGGGACATGGATATTATTGTTATTAATTTATTTATTGTCACTATTACTAAGGCAATAAAGTTTAAACTGACATTTTGATTCGTATCTTGAGAGTAAGTTATTTGTCTGGAACCAGGTCTATTTTCTTCTTTGTCCGTTCCCAATGAAAGAGGATGTATCATTAATTTTGTTGATATCTCTATATTTAACAATTATTCCACGAGCCTACATTGGAAACTAGGTGATAAATAGCAAACGAGGCGCTAAGTAGTTTGTTGTAATCATCTCCAATCCAACAATTGCGAATGGAAAGATTGTCTTATTAATTCTTCAGTCGACGATATAATGTGGACATTTCGGTAGCGATGTTATGAAAAGGCTGGAAATTTTTTCCCTTATTTGAGTTGAATGAAGCGCGCTAGGAAAGCGAGCAAGGGAGACTTTTCTTCTTAAACATTCTTCGCATAATCACCTCCAAAGTTGTCTACATTCAGAATCGACCAGTGTAAAAGGAGAAGACCCAAATGTAAGGTAAGAAACTTTACTGGTGCGCTACAAAGCTGAATTTCATGGCCATAATCATTTCCCCCAAACTGAACTATTTTTTGTTAGTTTTTTAATCTTCCCCTGAATTCAGACTTTAGTTGCTGTTCTTCTTGGTTCTTTTGCTTATGAAAGATCACATATTTGTACTGCGGGGAATATATATGAAGACACGATTGATCATCGTAGTTATACACACAACTTAAGCAGTTGTGAAATTAAACCCTGAAAAAAGTTCAGGCCTGAACGGGATTCGAACCCATGACCTCTGCGATACCGGTGCAGTGTTCTTCCAACTGAGCTATCAAGCCACCTGGTAGACTTTCAGAAAAGTCCTTCGTCTTGTTTATTTCAGTACCCGCCGGACTTCGTCGCTCGGACGGCCGCTTCTACCCCGCTTTTCGGTCTTTTCGGTCTAACATAACAAAAATTAAAATTCAAGAGGTCGACTTGTGGCAAGTCGAGCCACCTGGGAACTGCTCATATTAGTCACATTGTGAGCAGCTCCAAGATGGCTTGATAGCGCAGTTGGAAGAGCAATGCACCGGTATCGCAGAGGCCATGGGTTCGAATCCCGTTCAGAATTTTTTTCAGGGTATAACTCACTGACTTGACCTCACTCCCAATGTGTGGCTTCATAGCCCAGTTGGTAGAGCATCGCATCGGTATCGCGGAGGTCACGGGTTCGAATCCCGTTGAAGCCCTGATTTTATTTCAGGCTTCTTCTTTCCAATTGCTTAAATTGGAAAACACACTGCGATGATCATTCTTCACTTTCATCTACAACTGCAGTTCATATATGAATTATTTCGCATATACATCACATCAATTCAATCCTCACGGGAAGATATGAACTCACTGAATTGACCTCACTCCCAATGTGTGGCTTCATAGCTCAGTTGGTAGAGCATCGCACCGGTATCGCGGAGGTCACGGGTTCGAATCCCGTTGAAGTCCTGATTCTTTTCAGGCTTCTTCTTTCCAGTTGCTTAAATTGGAAAATGTACTGCGATGATCATTCTTCACTTTCATCTACAACTGCAGTTCATATATGAATTATTTCGCTGATATACATCACATCATAACTCTCCAGATTCGTAAGTTCTCGGATTCAAAATTCCCACTTTAAGACTAGGTTTACACTGGAGGAAATTGTTCCGGATTCGAAATAAAAACTCCCCGGTTTGGTCATGTCTCCGGAGATTTTGAATCCGGAATTCAAAGTGGGAACTTTGAATCCGAAAACTTGTGAATCCGGAGAGTTATGTCGTGTAAACGATTTTCTCTCGAATCCGGATATTTTTTCGCCTGCGAACTTTAGAGTTTGCGGTAGAACCAAAATGGCGGATCTAGTCGTAGTCATATTGATGCCCGTCGATAGCGGTCGCTGGCTGCCTCATTCTGTTACATGTCCAGGCAATCTTTTATAATGGGTAATGCCATATTCCTCAGAATTGGAACCCAAATTATCGACGCAAACAATATTGACGCCCTCGACACTTTATCGGAGATGACGATGGCTCGATCGAAGGACTGGGCGATTCTAGATAAGACCCGGCCAAATGCCTGGGGGGACTACGTGATTGACAGCAACGTGTTCGGCGAGTGGAAAGAAAACTTCAGACTATATCAACCTAACCCTTTTCTTTTGGCGACATTTTGTTTCTCGTTGTCGAGGCAACGATAAGCTTGTTAACCATTTCATCATGAATGTCCCCGGAGTTGTCGTCGTGTGTAAACGGTTAGGAATCCGAATATCCCTTCAGTGTAAACGCCGACGAATCCGATTGCTCTAAAATTGATGAATCCGGAAACATTTACGAATCTGGAAAAATCTGCTCTAGTGTAAACCTAGTCTAAATGCTTGGGGAATGACCACCCTGGAGCTCCACAGAACGCAATTTTGTTCACAAGAAAGTTCATAACAAGTTGCCTATTACACAACAAAAAAGACTTACAACCATTCATCGCCTTTCTTCAGTGGACTAGTGGGCTTTACTAACTACTAACTTCTAACTTGCCGAGAAACGAGTTAAAACACTTTTTTTCATTTTCGTCACATACTTGACGCTATAGCTGCTACCGATCTTCAGTCTCTCGACTGACTCGACACATCACTGTCCACCACTTGGAATTTAAAGCATCCGCCAACCGCTGACTACCAGATGACTTTTCCTCGTAGGGCAAGACCCGAAACGTATGCTAAATAGTTGACTTTTTGGAACAATTAAACACCAAAAAGTGCTGGTTTGTTTTAATTTTTGGTATAGCAATAAATTGCCCGAAATCAGGTAGGTTACCCCTTAGTACAGCCTTAGCCATACGAGTTAAACGTTGATTTCAGTTTTTAAGCATTAAACTTGAAGTACGCACCACTTTACTTACAGCATACAATGGGACATAAAACCCAGCATCCTCCATCAGTTTTGAATATGGGAAACACTATGGGACACGTTGCCAGGACGTGAAGCGAGGAACCCCTTGGTGTATACGCATAAGACGCATGCTGCAGGGACAGGACGCAAGCTGGTGCATGCCAAGTGAAAGGAAAAGGGGATGCCCAAAATCGCTACAGTGCTTAAATTAAGAGAATTTACGTTTTTCGATCAACCACACGTAAATTTGTTTCCTGTACGCCGACAGACCACAAGTTCATAATTGTATGTTAACCCGTATGTACACCACTGTACGTGAGTCAACTGACGGTCTAATTTTTTTTAATGATTGGCTCGGCATTAACATCATAATTTACAAGTGAAGTCGTCGTTGCTCAGCATTATCTTAAATTTACAATGATCATGTGCACTTCCATTACTCTTCACTGCAGTTTTCAGTGTTATGATTGGTGCATGATTTTGCAGCCGTTAAATAATGAAAAATGTGTCACATTTTTTCAAATCATCGCGTATTGCATTTTCATGTAACTTCTTCACAAAAGAAACGTGTCTTCTAGTTCACAGCAGGTCACGTCTTCTCCAAAGATGACTCAGGGAAACCTCGTGAAGCTTCGTGGCGCAACCAAGCTATTTTATAAATAGGATTATATTAATACTGTGTCAAAATTTTTTTTTCCTTTTTACAAATAGTTCATGTCATTAAAAACCTCATTAAAACTTACAATCAAAGAGCCACACTAAGACTACGTGTATCTATACAACTTTGATTTCCACTACACGAGGTGAGACTTACATGATGTCTCTGGTTTTATCTAAATATTTGATGTTTACTGAACAACAACACTCGCAGGCTCAACCTCCTCCTCGTGGTTTCTCGGTGACGTTGGTACCGCAGCAGATCGAGGACGACGGTTTGTCGGACTTCCATTGCGAGGAGGCTGGGGACTAGTTGCTCTCTTGGCCGATGCTGCTCTGGGAGATTTGCGGTTCTGACGCGGAGAACCCTGGAAATAAACAAATATACTTGTGTCAAGTTCAAGTGTATGGCAATGTCTCAATAAACTGACTTGCAAAACACTGAGAACTGTACGGAAGAAGGGCCTATGAAGGCCTTGAATAAGTAATTCTCCTTAAAAGCAATCGAAACACTGAATTGCAGTTCTACCAGTCTACTAGTCCTAAAAGAGTTGTACGTAGTTTTGATTTTGAGGTTCCAAATTATCAAAAAAGATTGATAACTTTGCTCATCTTGTCCACTTCAGTACTTTGTTTCTCTATTTCTTAAAGCATGGTTTTCACCAGCGACGCAAGCAAGAGCGCAAGCACAATGGCAAGCAATCAAGTGAAAACGAAATTCAACGCAAACACAAGCACAAGCAAAATCACCCGATCCTTTCGCCAGACTTGAAAAACTGTTCAGGCGCGAGGTAATCTGGATGCAGTGTTTTCACTGGCGAAACATAACCACGTGTGGTAAATATCCTTGTACTTGCGTTATTTCGTTTTCACTTGCTGCAGTGCAAACGCAGGCATAAGCGCAAAATCACAAGAAAAAGGAAAACTTAATAAGTAAGAATTATTGTGCTTGCGTCGCGAGTGAAAACCAGGCTTTACTGAGTTTTCATTGATTTTTATCAACAAACGGATAGCGCAGTGTCACCAGAAAATAAGTCAGTGAACTAAATAGAAAATGGCGGAAAACAGAGGGCGAAAAGAAAGCGCGACAGCGAAAGAAGAACTAAATGTAAAAAAAAAAACTTCAAGTGATAATGAAATCCACGTACTGGCGGCAAGTCAGGCATTCGATCCAATCCTTCAAAACGTCCTTTGTAAATATGTCCATCTTGACCAATCAGTTCTGCCTCATCCCTATCAAACATAATACTCTGTAAGTAATTGACACGCACAACCTTTTCATAGCTGCGTGAAGGGCTTCATTTTTCTTGACCAATCAAAACTAAGCAACTTTCCGACGGTTTATGCGACCGTCTTAGCTTCCTCCAGCAAGACAAATCAAACAAATTCATCAATTACGCTAACTGAATGTACTTCTTGTGGGATTCGGACAGACAAAGACGTCCATGACACACTTTTAAATAACGTGATTAAGTGAAGCAAACATTTCGTCACACCGCTCAGATGGTTTGAAGTCAGCATGTGTTTCTTACCTCTGAGGAATTGGTACTGGCGTGTCATCCTCTCTGTAGTAATAATATTGACTGAAAAAAAGAACAGAACAATTCATTCATATCCTTAGCCTCAATCCCAAATCTTGTGGGATTGTGCTTATTAGGTTTGTTAAATTCGAGGCAAGGTACGGTTTCTTACCCTGAAATCATTTCAAGACCCATTTTGTGTCTGGTTTAGTCTAGCTCGACTGAGCCTGCTCGAGTTTTTTTTCAGAGTCATTTTCTAAAAGAAAAGGTTTTTCTTTCTATTTTCTGCTTCTTCTACCCGTTCTCAACCTCAACAAGACATTTTTCTACATTTTCTTTTGCCTAGTCACGTAAAATATTATCTAAACTCTCATAACGTTCCGCCATTTTAAAAACATGCAGAGGGAAAATGTTTGTAAAATTGATGTCAGCTATGCGTCTGTCTTCTAATAGATTATAGGTGAGAACCACTCAAAATGCGTGAACAATCTGACTTCTTATATAATCTGTTGCAGATAGTGAATAGCGTAGCTGCGCGTGTTGCCACTTAACAAAATGGTGGCCGCGTCTTTGAGTCTTCGAAATGTTTGTGAAGAGGAGTTAGATAAAGTATTGTTCAAACGACTATAGTAGATTTATACTAAACAATTAGATTATTAGCTCTCGAATTACATGCGTGATAGCTGACTTGGGCTGCGCCCTCTTTCGTAACATTTTGGGGAGAACTCGAAAAAGCTGTGGAAACACTCACCTTAACTTTGGCCGAGTATAGTGGCTCTAGTACATCAATAACTCAATAGAAATACCGAAAATGTTTCCTAATTCTAAATTGTAACTCACTTGAATCTGGCTGTCCTTCTGTGAGGAAAAGTCACTGTATGACTCCCACCACATGCTCGAGCTGTTGTTGTGGCTACTTCTTGTTCGTAGGTGTACCCACTGCGTAGAAACATTGGTTAACAAAAATTACAAAACGCAAACTAGACCGCACGATACTGTAACATGGTTCAGAAAATCAGGAAAAATAAAAATTTCTTGAGAAAAACTGAACTTGCAGTATGATTGCACAAATAAAACCTCTTCAAGTGGCGGATGATCGTTCTGACGGTCGGGACATTGTTTCTCTATATAAACAGATCGCTCCGTCACACTGATTTGGTCCTGCCCGTATTCAGTAGCTGTAACCTCGTACATTGCTTAAACAGGGAACCATCCGGCTATACAGAGAGGCTAAGATATTCAGCCCGCCAATCAGAAATCCCAACGGGCGATCAATGGGCACCCTGACATTTGATTGCTTAATTAACCAATGTGCCATTTTTACCCATGGCTTGCGGCAAAATTTAAAAGCTTTTGCAAATTGCAAACCGACAACGTCCTTTGTAAGAACTGTACGCCTGACTGCAATACACTCAAAAAGATATTAAATATTATAAGATATTATTAAATATTTAACAAATAAAGAAGCCTAAGCCGTGTATTACACTGTGATAAAACACGACAGGCATTTGAGAACACGAGGGAAATGTAGAAAGCACGAGCCGCAGGCGAGTGTTTTCTACATTTCTCGAGTGTTCTCAAATGACTGGAGTGTTTTATCACAGTGTAATACACGGCTTAGGCTTCTTCATTTGCTTTATGATATAGATTTTACGCGCGCAAAACAATAAAACACGCTTTTTCTATGTTTTATACTCTGATAAAACATAGGTTTTTGACCAATCAGAGCGCGCGCAGTGTCCTATCTATGTTATAATATAAGATATTATATAAAGTGCGAATGTTCAATAAAAAAACAATGAAAATTTTGTCCACGTTCTCGTCGACGGCGCCACTGTGGATGCTCACCTAATGCTCACCTAATGCACTTAGAAGGCTTGCTGGTCACGATAAGAGGCGTCAATTTATTACAGATTTACAACACACCAGTTCTCCTTTTGATACATGCGCAGCCGTTACTGCGTCTGCTATAGTACAATAATACCAGCGTTCAATGGGACACTCCTTTTTATACTCTGGTTTCGTATATAAACTAAAAAAAACTCAAGATACTGCCATGTTTCCTTACCCTCGATGCATCTGACGTATTTGATCAAGTTCAAAAGTTGTGTAAGGACGACCCGACCGGGATGGAGGTAGACCAGGAGTCTGGGGCAGAGCTGGATTAGGACTACAGGCAAAACAATACCAGTTAACAAACAGAAAAGATTAACACTACACATACATGACATAGAATGTTGGACATACATTTTACTACAATGAAGGTCACAAAAAATGAACGATAGGACGATCAAATAAATAAATAAATAAATAAATATGAAGGAAACGTCTACTTATATCACTTTGCTTTAAAGATTGTATACACAAGTCTAGTTTTTTCAAGTGCATTGTGTTCCAGACAAAACCTTGTTTGTGATATCTAAACTTCAAACAAAAGAAAAAAGAAAGATAATACTCACTGGCCAGGTATCATATCAACAGGCCTGTCACAGGAAATACAGTGAAACCTGAGTAACGCCCTGCAAATCCAAAAAATTATCATCATAAGCACGGTATAACAATTTAACAACTGTTGTTACAACACAGAAAGAAAAAACAAGTACACTGAATTGCTTACTTGCGGAATCCTGCAGCAGGATCATCAGACAGAGGTAAATCAACATGTTTACATTTCATACTCTTAATCCTCTTTTCTACAAAAAAGGAAGAAACGCATATGGTAATGTTGTGTTGGAAACGTGGATGTCAAATTACAAATGCAAAGGAAAGGGATCTTTAAATACGCTCTTGATAACGTTGCTAAGGAAATACGATTGACGTCATTGCTAAGATCATCTTGAATATCAAATGTAACGCTAAACAACTGTCACTTACTAATAATGACTGTCACGCTCTATATATTTCTAACAGTTGCTTATTACACGACAGCGTTAGTTCAGAGTGTCAAAAACTACAATTAGCCAATCAGATCTGCTCTATTGGGGGTCAGCACTATCTAGAGAAATCTCTTGATTATCTCCTACTTTTTGCCCCCGCAGGCCCGACTGGGCCAAAACCCGAGGAGGCATTATAGTCTCCCCCGCGTATACGTATAAAGAATGTGTGAAATATTGGTGTAGTATGCGAATCAATCCCGATTTGAAAAAACTAGGCGCGCACGGTGGTCCCGGTTAATTCTTGCAACCATGAACACGAGGAGGAGATTTTATTTGCTGTACGAGGAGGAGAGGATCTTGCCAAAATATATTTTAGGGCTGGTATCTGTCATCACAGCGATTTCTTCATATCTTGAATTCAAAGGTCATTCGGCAGTACTAGATTGAACTGTTTGGTACAGAAGTTGATTTGTCGGACACAAATCAGCAACGGGGTCGACAAACTCGACCCAAACACCACACGTATAAAGATCACGTTTATTTCGATCGCTTATTTTTACTGAGTAATCTTACTTGGCGTAGAGCCCATGCGATGGCTGGGTTGACTGGAAGGGATTCAGATGTGAAACTAAATGTTTTGCGGCGTTTTCTTTGAAGACAAAAAGCATGACTCTAATTTGCATATATGGCGACTGTAAAGCGATACTTCTGTTTACATCTCGGAAAATAAATCTCGACTTCTGTTCTGCTTTCGAGATACGGTAGAGTCCTCGTATATCCAGACAAACGGTTTGTTTCAGTATCAAACTAGAATAACAGAGTGGTTTGATATATTTTCCAGAATGCACTTCGTGAGAGTATTTGGTAAAGAGTATCATGTGATAGAATGAGTTAAACAGAATATTAAGTCTTTCGATCACATTTATGATAAGATGCCTAAGTTACTTGAACAGTATGAGTGATATAGTTTACTAAAAATATAAAATTTCAGTTCACACAATAAATAATAGTTTCCTTTAACGCAGTGGAATTTTTATAAGAATTTTATATCCTTGACGGGTAAAATAGATGCGGGGGCAGATTTAGTGTGAACTATTACTAGTCTAAGAGAATTAACTTACACGTAAAAGTAAATTTAAAGATTCTTTTTTTCAATGAACGTCCCACGGAACGAAACGCCAAGTCGCCTCTCAATCAGAATTTAAGAGCAAGAAAATTTTACGGTGTTCTTTCCAGTCCGTGATTGTGGGATTTTTTTCTTCTGTTATCCAATCTTTTCTAGATTACTCTGGACTTTACTGGGGGAATACATCGGCTCCTGGTCAGTTCACTATCAAGACTTTAGGACCGATAGCTTCCCAGAATGACCCTCGCGCTAAGCTCGATTTCCACCGCTCTCTCATGTAATCGAGCCTACATGACAAAATATATCAGGAAATAACGTCAGTGCTCACCAAAGTAATCCTTAAGTGGATCGAGTTCCAATCTGTCAAGCTTCTGATCGATATCACCAGCCAACCGAGCTAAGGCCTCACTTAACGCTGATTCCTGCAATAGCAAAAGACACTTCACACTATCAGGACCAATATACAAGCAGAGTTCAGATAGAGACAGTGGTTGACAAGAGCATTCCCTCAGTCATGTTTAAGCCAATAGTTTACATGCAATTGGTCTTGGCATTAGATAACTCTGCGTTGTATCAAAGTAGCTGTTACATACCTGGCCTTCCAGCCTGTGCAAGAGTTCCTGCAATGACTGATCCAAGCTTCCAATACTCTGATCAAATTTGGTTCGATTTACCAAATGATCTAATGTACGTTTGTCCGCTTTCTGCAACAGCAATAACAAAATCATGTTAGGCCCGGTTCAGACGCCGTACTTCACATGAGCCGAATGGAATTCAATGAATTGAATTCACGTGAAGTACGGCGTCTGAACCAATTCGAAACGGCTGATTGAATCCAGATTCAGCCATTCTTCACGCCGGGCTCAGCCTGGAATAACGGCTGTGGACCGGCATTGATTCAGACGCCGGTCTTCACATGAGTCGTGTGTTTTTAATATATTTTGAAAACGTGAGTATGGGCAAAAATATAAATTATGCGTCAGCGCATCAAAATGACGTGTTTCGCTCGTCAGGGAAGAAGCCGATATGTGCAGTTTGTGTTTTCCTGTTTTCGTGTGCAAACTTGCCATCTTGGTAAACAATATCAAAATTAATGTGCATTCATCATAGTTTTTGTGCTTGTGTTTGAATTACGTGTGAACATTGCACATGTGAATTAACCTGAATATTGCAGTCGGGCTTTTTGCCCAAGTTGTGTTGTATTTCATGGCATACAAAAAGGTTGGAAATTGAAATTGTATGTTGAAATTAAGTTCACGTGAAGCACGACATTATTTTTGCCGACTTTTCTTACATTTTTCACAGGGCGGCTTAAGATCTCGCTGGTAGTTGTAGATGTTACTATGTTTACGGGAGTTCAGCACGTATCAGCGCAGATCGAAATGCACTTTTATCTCCTATTGAATTTAGTCCGGCTGAAATTGAGATCGACGTTTGAATCAATTCCTGTGAAGTGCAGCGTCTGAGACTAGGTTTACGCTAAAGGAGATTTTTCCGGATTCATAAAATTTTGTTCGGATTCAAAGTTCCCACTTTAAATTCCGGATTCAAAATCTCCGGAGACTTGACCAAACCGGGGAGTTTTTATTTCGGATTCGTCCACTAGTGTGTAAACGGCGAAATCAATCCGGTACTAATTTCAATTTCCTCTAGTGTAAACCTAGTCTGAGAGCTTTACTAGTTAGCTAGTAAATATGTTGACACAGCATTTCACCATTAATGGAAAACTGGATAATCCTATAAGCGGCAATGAGCATATGTTACAACAACAACAAGTCTTCATACCACGTCCATTTCCATGGCAACTTGTTCCTTGTCAGCTTTAACCTCCTGCAGTCTGTCAGCGTACGTGTACAAGGCCTGTCAAGAACATTCAGTATTTCACTGTGTTTAGTGTTTAACAGTTACAAAACATGCACAACACTGAAACTCGATGTGGTTGAGGAGTCGGCATATTAGCGGAGCTCCGGCGGCCGAAGGCCGCCAAGCGGAGCCCCATACCCATATTAGGAAACTGAAGGGAACCCATGAACTGATTTTCTCATGTGTATCATGGCTAGCGGTATTGCTCGTGGGCGCGTACGCACGACGACGACGGCGACGGTGGTGGAGTCGCGCAACATGGCGGCCACAATTGACACGTAAACCAAAACGAGGCTTCAGTTTTCGCGGGCTTTCCTTGTAGGTTGACAGAGCACATGTACCCTTGGTTTAAAGCGTCCTTTGGACATCCATGTTGCAGTCAATTGACACCTGTCAAAACAAGGAATCCGCTGACCAGTATCACGTGACCATATCGCGGGCTCAAGTTCAGGGCTCATCGACGTCACGTGTTTTTTTAAAGTTGACCGCTGCCCAAGTGCTGCTTTTTTCGATCAGATCGCGGGCTCATGTCAGGATTAACTTGCTGTAAACAGCGTAGGGTTGGTAGGAAGCCGGTTAACGCTAACCCAGGATTAAAATTTAACCGAATTATAACCTTTTCTTTTGTACAAAGTTTTTTCACTGCTTTTGTTTTGCGTATTTTGCTTTCATTAAAATTCAAAACACAAAAACAATATACAGAAAATCTCACCGCAAAGTTACAAAACTCAAATCAAAATTCTACTTTATCCTCGGCTAGTTTGATCGGGCTCTGAACAACCCGGCCCAGGAGCTACGCTTTTAGGCTGGCCTAAATCTATATATTAGCCAAGAACTCACATCAATATGTTTCTGTTTCCTGTTGTGTTCCTCTACAAGCTCCTTTGTTGTGTTGTTGAGTTTTTCCTGTTCTCCTTGAAGTTCTGTTAACATGCTTCTTAAGGCACTAAGCGCGCCACCATCCTAAAAAAATAAAACATCTAAATAACCTGCTGATTCCGTTCAAGAAGGCACAGTAATGAATCCTGCAATCTGATTGGCTCTTAGCACGGTCCAGATTTTCCTTTCTTTGCCCAGGACCATGGTTTATGTGTGGAAAAGGTCAACAATTATAAAAATGATTTGAGAGAGACGACAAAATAAATAAGCTATTTACCGGCTTAGGGTCGGTACATATAGTGAAAAACTGTGACCTCGGACTTAAAGACCGCGGTCACAATTTTTCACCATACGAACCTTCCCAGCCGGCAAATAACATATCGTTATTGAGCTATTTGATATGGAAATCCATATCAAAAAGCACGGAAAAAGCAACACTTATCCTGCAAAACTGTTCAAGAGGATTGCTCTCCAACTGTAACGATTAGAAGTACACCCTCGCCCTGAAAGGAATGCTGATCCATGCTGATCCATGACAGCGCGTGGTTACTCCCCAGCATTTAATTCTTTGCTACCCATTTATACACCTGGCCTGGGTGGAGAGGGGCAGTGTGAGGGTAAAGAACACAACGCAACGACCTGAGCAAGAACTCGAACCGCCCGTTCCGGAGTCTACCTTACTTCCGAGCAACACATCTCCTGAGCTGGCTCAAAATGACTATCAATGTTTAGTTAATTCTCAGCTCCGACTATTGCATTTCTAGCTTTTTGATTGGCAAAAAAAAAACTCCGACTATGAGCCAATAGTCGGAGTTTTACGTCATATGGAAAATAGTGCGCCCAAGTTTAAAACTTTTTCGCACGAAGTTTTCAGTTTCAGCCCTCTATAATGGCCGAAATAAAAATCGGCGACAAAACCCGGTTTGAGAATTTACTAAAACAATTATTCCATTCGCCCTTGTTGGATATGAAGTGATTATAACCAACTCGCGCTGCGCGCTCGTTGGTTATTTTATCACTTCATATCCAACTCGGGCTCATGGAATAATTGTTATATAGATTATATGGATGGTACAGGCCCCAATATAGCACATAGACTAAACGATCCCAGGTGTAAAAGAGCAAAGAGTTTGAAAAGCGGACATTACACCCTCAACCAAAATTCTAAGAAGCAATCCCCTTAGGACTCAGTGCAGTGATCCGCAAGCAAAAGGAACATTAGCACCGACCGTCAATTCCAATCAGCACATAAGATCGTAAAAAGTAATGTGGAGTCAGAATTGCGCTTCTTTCATTGTGAAACCGTGTAACCTTACCCTATGCGAGTTTGATTTTGACTTCCTAATCATGTTATTGTTGTTTAATTTCAACGGGGCTAAAAGGATGTGTTGTTTCAAGAGTTTTAATAGTTTACTTTATTAAATTAACTTGATTAAGTACATGTAGCTGGTACCTTTACTTTTCCGGCATTTGAAGACGAAGATTTAGGAAGCGTTTCTTTCATCTTCTTGTACTTTAACAGTAAATATTGTTATATCATACTTCAAGTTAGTGACTTCATCTACACAAGACTTGCATATTTACATGATTCCAAAACATGCAGCAATCATTTTAAAGCTTAAAAGGTGTTCAGTTGATAAACTTTAAGTCAGTGTGAACAAATTAAGAAAACCCTTTATTACGCACTTTTTAATATGTGTCCTTGTGTCTCACAAGGACTGGGAGCTACCGAGTTCACGAATTTGATTGGCTGAAATCCATATTGACCGCGGTCTAAATTTTCCATCTAGGCCGGCATAAGACCGGTTACAACTTGCGGTGAAAAAGTTCGGTCTGTACTCACGACCTCGGTCAAGCTTCTCCCATGCAGACCGACTAAGCTCGGTTAATAAGAACTAAATATGAATGATCTCACAAGGCCACCTTGAATTTTTATAGTCTAGTTACAATTTACTTGATCAATCAATTGATTCATGTATCTTTTACTGCTGTTTTTGTAAAATCACTTCCCCAATAAAAACAGTCGGCCAGTTTTCTTACTTTTACAGCATTTAAGCCTTAAAAAGAAGATTATTAAAAGATTTAACACCAACCTTATCAAGCTGGTTATTGAGAAGGCGGAGACCATCTCTTAGAGTTCTGATCTCGCGTTCTGTGTCTTCTTTTAATCGATCCTCAATTCGCTGCAGTTTTGACGGTAACTTCAAATTTTACGGAATGGAAATTATCAATTTAGATTCCTTGACAGGGGAACACTTTGTTACTTTACACTGAAGTGATGTTACCTTTTTACGGATATTTAATATATAATTCACTACATGTTTTAATTAGCCTAATGCCTAATGCACAAGCAACTTATTCTAACACGTATAGATTTAAATGCCATCTTCATAGGAACTTTTAAAATTCTTTTCTACATAATTAAAAGTGATGCATCTACTTACTAGCAATGTTCTTTATCAGCGTTCTTAATTGTTTACCTTCTTTTTAAATACTTTTAAATCAAATAATCGCTATTTATTTTGTAAAATAAGGGGACGGCTTAATTGTTGAATTCATATTAGAAGACGGAAAAGTCGTCTCAGACGGAATTTCGTCTCACAAAAACCCGACTAGTGTGAATTTAAAAGGACAGTTAGTTTGAATTTAGGTGCTGGTCATCGAAGGAAAACCGTAGATGTTGGGTTCAGAAAAGACTGGGGGCGAGTGTAAGGCGAGCTTACATTAAAACTAAACTCGATGCCATGTTGGATTTTCTATCCCAGAAGCACTTGGGGGATCTCCGGTCCAGTCAAATCCTAGGACACACAGAAATCTCGTCGTGATTTTCACGGAATTTAGGACGGATTTTCGTCGACGCTGACGAGTTTCCTGTCCACCTTTTTCGTCGGTTTGGCCGTGGAAGTAAGACGGATAAATTGAGACAGGAAACTCGTCACACACCAGATTCACATTTGACGAGTTTTCCGTCTCAGACGATTTTCCGTCTCTAAAATGACTTCGGCTATTATCATTTTATTTGTTCATACGACATAGTTTCCACTAAAAGGAACGCTACCAGGAAAATGTAGAGACGCGTTTATTTTATACTATTATTAATGTTAGGTATATAACATGAAGACGTTTTTACCTGATCATGTAGCTCTTTAATTTGACTGCTTGTTCTTTCCAGATACTTAAGTTTGTTAAGTTGATCAAGTAGGTCATCAGGAATCATTTGAAGCTTGAACAGTAAGTACAATATGAAAATTACTTCGCAGGCACATGCATTTAATCACAACGCTTTTCTCCATGCCATGTGTTGAAGATAAAATATTATTTATTTTAAATTTTTCTCAAGAAAATAGACGATTTCGTCTAAAAAAGCAAGTTAACTCGTTTATATTCTCAGTAGAAATCAAAAGAACTTTTGTCTTAAACAAATTTTTCGGAATATGAGAACATGAGAAAATATCTCAGAAAAGATTCCCTTCATTCGTCAATAGAGTTCTTAGGTTTTAAGTACTAGGACCTTTTAATTCTGTACCTGTTACATGAAATTGTCGAATTACGACATTATTATAGATTTCTTTCTAAGTGATGTCAATGAAGTATTATGTAGTAGATTATGTCGTAACGACATTGCCTTTTTTAGTGTTGTTGTTGTTCAGGTTTTAGTACATAAACATTTTTAATATGCAACAGAACAAAAATGTATTGCTTAAATTTCACATTATTATTAGCTTTCGTTTTCATATGTACAATTTTGTTGTTGCTTTATTATTATTGGTCATGTATTATTCACCTTTTCGTTGTGGTAACTCAGCATATCAGATACATCCTTAAGGCTTTGCAGTTGCTCTCCCATTCTTTCGATCTTATCACAATTACAAAACGTTAAGAACAGTGTCACTAGAACGTTTCAACTATTCAATATTAAAACAAATTACTCATTTGACGTTTAGCTTCACGTCAAAAGTTGTTTTTTTTACATGAAATTTCACGCGAGTCTACTGGTGCTTTTAGTGCTTCAGCTGCTTTTTATATCGAAGTCAAACAGAAGTTTAATGCCAACCAATTCAATCATGAGAAATCACGTGCAAAAAGATAAAATAACATTATCACAAAACTATACTGTAATTTCTAAAAGGTAACTAAAATTTTAACTTCTTTAAAATTTTTAGCTTTTAATGTGGACTATTTCAGAACGGATGTTATGCCCATTGTTGCACTTTTCTTGTAAAGAAAACACTGTCAAAGCGTTTTATTATTTAATGTGTGACTTTTATTAAGATGTTCTTAAGATGTCGCTGTATCATTTAAATACTTTATGTACCTGTTGCTTGTTATTGTTGAGTAGTGTCAGTCCTTCTCTCAGTGATGTTAACTGGGATTGAAGATCAGCCGGAATGGTTTTCTTGAAATATTATTTACAACGTATGAGCAAAGTCAAATTTAAAATGTTATGTTACTGTTCTCATCGTTGATTCATTCTTTATCTACGGCTTTTATTTATGTTTGGCTTATGAAAAAGCTCAAAGCACTGCAACTACATTTCTTGAGTGGGATTTGTTAACTCTCATTTCCTCCATTCGACTGCAGTTCAGTTGTTCCACATAAAAGAATACTAAATTAGTGTCACCGACAGCAGGTTAGTATGAAATGAGACTTTCTTTTCTACTTTCTTCGTAACAAAGGTATGTTTTCATCTTGGAACATAATATGTTCACAGAAAAAGAGCGTATTCTGAGGGATGTTGTTTTATGTTTTTGTATGCAATCAGGATACACACTTAATACAGAGGGTTTCACATAACTTTTGACGAACGGGTTCCGAAGTTTGTTCGGAATTTCCGAAGTTCGCTACGAACTTGGCAATTTCATTACGTACTTGTCAATCAAATTGTGAACTTGGAAATGAAGTTGTGAATTTCATGCCGAACTTCATTGGGAAGTTGACAACGTTCATTGCGAGAGAAGTTCGCGCCATTCGGTGAAATTGTCTCGGAATTTCCTTAGACGTTGTGGTCACGTCGATTAGGAATTACTAGTTTTAAAATGGGTTATAATACGTTGCAACTGAATTTTCCCAGATGTCATCCGATGCCTGCTTAAAAATAGATTACAATTGTCGTGTTGGTTTTTTCTCGGGTAGCTTCAGATAGAACTTCCACGCATAGTGGTTTAAAAGTACTTTACATTTAAATATATCAGAGATAAAAAACCTTTTTTACAGGACATACGTCATTCTAGAAATTGTGCGAAAAAAACAAAATATTTCACTGTCGTGTTGTTGAACTTTTGTATTTGCATTACCACTGTAAACCAGATACAAGTCGCGCCATCCGTCTGTGATGTGGAGTCCCTCTGTACCTCAAATAATTTACATTTCAGAAGTAAACATCACAAAATAAGCCTTGCTTGGTTGAGAAATGTTTTGACTTTGTTTAAATTCATTTGTAGTTATATTACCAAACCAATTACATCGAATGACGCAAACTTCGCTAGCGATGAACTTCGCAACTTCCCAACGAAATTCGGCGTGAAATTCACATACTTCGTTTCAAAGTTCATGATTTGATTGACAACTACGTAATGAAATTGCCAAGTTCGTAGCGAACTTCGGAACCCGTTCGTCAAAAGTTATGTGAAACCCTCTGTAAAGCCTGCATGTTTTGCATAAATCAGCCAAGTTGATAAATATAATACCTCCTCTTTCCATCTATTTATTGCGTCAAGTCCATCTTTCAACCGCTTTAGTTGTTCAAGAATGTCATCTGGAACATCTGCACAAATAAAAACAGTTCATAAAGGAGTTAACAGCGGAACATTAAGACCATTCTACAAACTGTTGATTGATCAATACTGTATATGCCGAGCATTGCTGAATGCTACATGTATACAAATTGTAAACTTCTTAGATGAATGGTATCAATTCATTACATTGTAAAAGCTATAGTAATCATGCAGGCTGAACAAACAAACTTTTCTCTTAAGGTATCATATGAACACAGGGCTACTACAATAGCGCTATTATAATGGTCTTTATGACTTACATCACCATTCTACGAATATCAGTAGTATGCACATTTATCTCAGTACTATTCCATATCACTTCATTTATTTATTTATACATATTTCTTTATTTTATTTTTGCATTGACAATTACAGTTACAAGCATATTTCCTAGATGCACTCACACTAAAAACACTAAATAAATAAATAAAATAATTAAACAGGAAATAAATCAATACTAAATCAATACATTAAATAACTGAATTAATAGATACACTTTAAATTGATGTTTAGTTAAGAAAATGCATTATTTTTTCCAATTTTTTTGTAATGCTTATGGAGCCTGTCATTTCTTTTGGCAATTTTTCTCTCTATGTGATAAACTAACTTGATTTTTTCAAAGAAAACTCTTAATGCTGGTTTAGTTTTGTTCAATTTGTATTTATAAATACAAGATTTAGCAATAAGTAATAGCAAAGTCTCCATTGTCATTGAACACACCAAACAGAATATCAATTATTATTCAAAACTGGATCATTGGATAATGCAATTCGAGAGTTTTCATGGGCTATGAGCCATTATACCATGCTCTACGAATATGGTAAGCGTACGCGTGATCTTTTTGAGGTGTTTTTTATTTTTTTAAAGTGCACCTAACCCCAAAATATTTTTTTCGCTTAAATAACTCTTTGCACCTGTTCGAAACGCATTGCGCCTTTTTGCCCTTTTCTAGCCCTAATCTTGACTTTTTACAGGCGGTAAAAGTTAAGAAATCTGGCCATCGTCTGTTCCACGACCGAGCAAGTAAGGGGAATGGGTTTATTCCTGGGTTGATGTCACAAACTTCTTTGCATGCACGTTTACAAAGACTTAATACGATGCAAATCAGTATGTGACGTCAACCCAGGAATAGACCCATGCCCCTTACTAGCTCGGTCGTGCAACAGATGATGGCTAGATTTCGTAACTTTTACAGCCTATAAAAAAGTAAAGATTTAGTTTCAAAAGGTGCACTGCGTTTCGAACAGGTGCAAAGATTTCAGTTTCATCTAATTCAATATATATTCTATCACCGAGGAATGATGGATAGAAATTAAGGTCGATTTGTTTGTGACTGTTTTATGATAAGTCTCGGGCACGCAATGGGAATAGCATCAACAACGCCTATCAGCATAAAATATTGAGTTGCAGGGCTTGAAAAAAGTGCCGTCCAGTCAGATTTTCCTTCTGGGCAAGTGGCCTTTCATTCTCACTTGCCCAATGGGCAAGGGATCAGGCAAGTTGTTTGCTAAGTAAAGTTCTAAATGAGCAGACTTGAGAGACCTTGCGAGCTACTTGCCACAGTGTTTCAGATTATTTTAGATATCTCTGTGAGACAAGATAGGCAATACTTCATGATGAGGAATCTTTCAAAATGGAGGGGAAACGCGGAGGCCATCGAAATTTGGCAGGTTCAGACGGCCATAAATACCCTACCAAGCAGATACCACAAGGTTTTTTGCCGCAGTGACATTTTTAGTGGCTCTGCTTTTAGGCTGTGTTGTACATATTACAAGTAACAGTGGTGTTTACAATTGATTTCCAAAGTTGTGATAAATCTAGGTGTTGACAATGGCCGTCACAGGCCTTCGCTCGGGTGAGCCGAAAATTCCCTAAAACACGAAAAATTTAAAAGATTTGATGGAACAGATTGTGGTTTTAGTATAAGTACATGAATGTCTTGTAAAACACAAGAAATTAGCGAAATCTATTTTTCCAGCTGATCGACCGGGCCGCTTTTAGGGAGACTGCCCCTTTAGTTTCTCCAACACCTTTAACAGATGTGTGTGATCAAGAGCATCAAAGTCTTTTTCAAAGTCTATTGCTACCAGTATACCAGATTTGTTTGTTGTTTGTGCCAATTCAAGGAGATCATTGATCGTTCTAACTGCGTCAAAAATTGACCTTTCATAAATCCATTTTGATTGTGATGAATTAGTTCCGGAAGGATTGTTTCTAATCTTCTAGCAATTGCCTTAGATGCAATTTTAACGTCAACATTTGTTAAAGAAATAGGTCACCAATTTTTAATTAATCTTCTATCTTTGTCTTTCTTTTCTAACAAAGTAGTCATTGCCTGTTTTTGGGAGGTAGATAATTGTCCGTGTTTGTGAGCGAAATTTAGGGAGTCTTCAAAGTATTTCCCTAAAAAGGGCCAAAACGCCAAATAAAATTCCACTGTTAACCCATTATTTCCTAGCTATAGTGTTTTGTTTCTTTGAAACGTTTGTTGTGCTTGGTAAAGTTCGGACCCAGTGAGCTTTTTATCTAAAACCCCTTTCAGGTCATTGGATAGTTTCTTATTATTCGGCGTTTTATCAAGCAATACGGGCAATTGCGTTTTCACCCAATTTATAGGAGTCTTTATCATAAAGTTTAATTGAATAAGAATTAGAAATCTTGGTCATTATTTGCTTTGGCTCTGTCGTCTAAAAATACTTATTACTTTTCTCACCCTGTTCGTACCAGTTAACTCTGGATCTTATTATTATTCCCTGGGTAATGGCGATCATATTCTGTTTGAATTATTTCCAAGTCATACACCTTATTTCAAAATGGACACCATTTAGTGGTCTTTTGTTTGCCTTTCAATTAGCCCTTGTTGCCTCGTTCTTAAAACTCGGAATTCAAAAGAATATTTTCTATTGAACGAGGCAACGAGGGCTAATTTGCAAGCAGACAAAAGAACACTAAAATGGCAGCCATTTTGGAATAAGGTGCATTAAGATTTCCAGGTGTTGGATCCTCGTCGCATTTTACTTGACAATCTTTGAGTCTTTTCGTAGCTAGTCTGACACGCGTACGCGTGTGACAATCTTTGAGTCTTTCCTCTAAATTGACCATGGCCAGAACCGATCTCCGTATGTTCTTTAGCTTTCTTTTTACTACAAATAATTGTTTCATAGCGTATTTTATGTATCTCTCTATTTTAATTTTCTCTATCCACTCCCGACGTTTTTCGTTTATGTTATCCACATATTCCAATAAACTTGCATTAAACTTCCAAAAGGAGGGTCCATAAGCCATATTTTCTCTGTCACTGATATGTAGCGTAATGACAGAGTAATCATACCTAATGGCAGGAATAACGTCGACCTCAGTTAATTTACATGTAGACTAATACAGGCATCTTACCAGGCCTGTTCCTCAGTTCAGCCAAATCCTCAAGGTTAGCTTTCTTAGGCATTTGTTCCTATAATGAAAAATATCAAGCTAGCATGGAACCTTTACTTTGGGACACCTCTACTGAGGGGACGCTCAGATTCAAACAAAACACAAAGTAACTTTATTTCTCAACAAAATGATGCAGAAACTTTTGCATCAGCCTTTGACCTCTCTTAGTGTCTATTAAAGGGACACTTCTATTAGGAGCAAAGTGTATGCTAACAGAAATCTTTATGCTTAACAAAATTGTAATATCTTAATCAAAGGGACACAGCTCTATAAAGGTCGAACTTTTTATTGTCCCATAATGGTGTCGATCCTCTTAACGGAAATTCCTCTGTAGCAGTAATCATTAATAGAATAGGAAGAAGTGTCAGACTCTGATTAACTATTAGTACAAGGGTCCCTATACTAAATGTGTTGCACTACAGATGTAGTTTTCAATGGACTGTTCAGTGCATTTGGTAACACTGATTTCAATTTTCACTCTTCCAGTACACATGGTAAACAATGACAAATTAATCAAGTCACTCACTGCAAATTCAGTGGTGTGAACATCAAACCTTTATACCATATAAATAATTTAAGCACAGGTACACTAGTGTACTGTACCTCTAAAGAATCCACTTGCTCAATTAGCACCTCATGCTTGTCCATTAGCTCTCCAATTTGTCTTAATGCTTCAAGTGCCTCAGGGGAAGGGTGAGGGGGACTTGGTGTTCTTGGGGGAGGAGGAGTGGGAGTTCTTGCTTTAGGAGTA
>OZ026605.1:10833559-10851059 GCA_964020085.1 Micromussa lordhowensis
TAGTGTGCCAAATATTCCGACAGAAGTATCTAAAGTGCGATCAGTGGAAAACCCGTTGCTCCCCATGGGCTGGGCATTGAGGTCATCCCAAGTTAAAAGAACCAGATTCACTGCTAATCAGAAAGATTACTTAACAAAGAAATTCGATCTTGGCGAAATCTCGGGACGGAAATCAGATCCGGAGTCTGTTGCAAGGGCTATGATGGCAGCCAGGGACAGTGAAGGAAATCGCTTGTTTACAAGTGCTGAGTTTTTGACTTCACAGCAGGTAGCAAGATTTTTCAGTCGATTGGCAGCTAAGCGGCGCTTACCAGATGTCACGAGTGGTGACGAGGAGGAGGATGACGCAGAAACTGAGAGTGCACTTCAAGTGCTCAGCAACGCAGTTATGCGAGAAGTATCATTGGAGCATCCAATAGTTTACGACTGCTACAACATATGTGATCTAATTAGTTCCTCTAAGCTCTCTTCTTTTTCAATTCAAATGCTGAAAGAATTTTGCAACTTTTTTGAAATAGACACAAGCCATGTAAAGGTGAGACGAAAGAAGCCATACTTGGATCTTTTGGTTGCTTTTGGTAAGGACTGTCCCTGTCAGAAGTAACACAGTGACTGAGCTTGACTGAGCTTGGATTATATGCAATGTCTCGTTTTATGATAGATCTAAGGCTGGCTCCTCCACAGCTCTCCACGGACAGTTTACCTAATACTAATGTCTTCCATGGCCACCGGGTGTCCCGTTAGGTAGTTGTTGGTGATCTCACGTATTTAAGAGAACCTTCATGCACCTTGAATCCGGTAACTTCTAGGCTCGATGAGTTTCCTTCCCCATGACTTTTAATTTTAGAATTCAACGTCTTCGATAAGAGGCCAACACAACAAAAACGTGATGAATTCCACGGGAATGATTCAGGATTCATGAAAAAAAAAACCCCGTAGCTTCCGATTTAAATTAACAAGAAAAATTGATATCTGTTACGGGATTTCTTTTCTTACCGAATTTTCAACCTCACCTAAGCTTCAAATGGATAATATTTTCCTATTTAAGAAAAAAATTATCGTGGCGTAACTTCCCAAATGTACGTGACCATAGATGCACTCGCGGCCCTTTAATTACTTCCAAAGAGTCCGGGATTTTCAGGATAATTTCGTCAGTACCTAGTACCTAACATAAGACGTTATGCTTTAGTTCAGTTAATATATATTTCAGCGATGTTATATGTCATTACTTGGAGGCTGTGTATAAGCATGGGATATCGACTTCCGGTTTCTTAAATGTGAAATCGACATCTCGTTCCAACTGAATGGCGAATAATTCGAACTGCTCACGAAACGCTTACAAGTTTCGATTAAATTGGGTCACTTTGGCGCCGAGATTGAATGGTTTTCCCAGCATACTATAAGTGAAAGCAAGCAATTTGCTAATCCGTACAGTTAACTAATGATACAAGGTCATTAAAAGTTCATACCCGTTTGTCCTCAAACAACACGCAGCAGTCTATTGTTTATTTTTTGCTGCTGTTTTCATCAAAATGTAACTTTTTCAGCGGCCCCTGAAAATCCACTCGAACAAAAAAACCAAGCTGATTTTGATACATGTCTTAGACCATCATAAAGGGTTTACGCTGGCCAAGTTTGAGGGAATTTGGAGTTATGGCACATGTCGAAAAATATCTCCGAATTTTATTCCTAAACTGGGATAATCAGCTGAGTAAACAAAGGCAATTTTTAAACATTTGAGGATTTTTCCTTGACGGGTGTTCAAGACAACTTACAGCCTGTTTTTGATAGCTGAATACTTTGTCTTTCAAGCAAAAGTATCGGGAAGTTTTGGTTCTTTTTGGCAGGCGAACGCAAATTGAGTTTAGATTTCTAATTTTCAGCCAGTGCGTTCGACCAATTTGGCCATAGTGGGGGCGAAATTCGTTTTTCTTGATTTTCTCGAATTTAAAGCGTTTCAAGCGGGAAAAAACTATATCACATTTCATATCTACCTAAGGGCTATACGTGGACGAAAATAGAGAAAAATCGATTTTTCGATTTCTGCCGTCGTCAGTTTGGTGATAGGTGAAATTCACTCTTAAGACTACAGAAATGAGGTCTGTGGCTCATATGCTTGACCACTTGAGTTTCACACATCTTTGTTTTTTAAAGTTAGTTGTTTGTACACAGTGAGGTCTTGTATAATAACCCAAATTTTTCTTGCATTTTGATTGGTTCTCACCAATTTTCTTCTGTATTTTAAAATGGGGAAAGCTTTGAGAATTTAGATATATTTTACGTGACTGGGCAAAAGATAAGGTGGCTCAGAAAAATACTTGAGCAGTCTCAGTCGGCAGTTAAGCAAGACTAACCAAACACAAGATTGGTCTTGAAATTACTTTAAGGTAAAAAAAACCATTGCTTTGTCTCGAATTTAAACAAAACATTTATGAGATTAATTTACTTAAGAAAATTCAACATTTTCTCAGTCTAAAAATAGTTGTTTACACAGATTGATGTCAGGAATGAAACATCAAATCATCACTTCTTGAAATCAGTTAAAATAAACACATAACCTTACTTTCCGACACTAACCCATTTCAGGGCAGAGCAGCGAGCAAAGTATAGCTCACTACAGCTCATGGCCAACTGTATCACAGCTATAAGGTGTCTCTAGCACTATATCAAACTGATTTGAGAATCGATCACAAACCACAGAGGACGCAAATTTCCACTGTCATGCTACTTTTATTCAAAACTTGAATCAAATGGTCTCCAAAGTTGACCATAATCGCAAGTTTTCCGAGCGTATTTTTTCAACTTCTGCAATATTCAAGGCGACGTTCAAGCTTTTAAGCTCACAGGGACTGCTCTGATGACAAAAACTGACTTGACATTTCCAGCATTTTCTTAAAATTTGTAGATTTCACAGTTCATTTTTGCTTTTGCTGTAAGTTTTCATTCCAAGAGAAGCGACTCCCGAGTGAAGTTTGACAGTGGTGTGATTTTCCTGGACCAATCACAATTCTTTACTATGCATAGCAACCAATGAGATTGCTTCATTTTGTATAGACAACAGATTACGTCAAATGGCTTTTTTGTGTTTGCCAAAGTGGACAAAGGCTGGCTTTTGAGTCATGTTGAAAGATTTTGAAATGAAAAAAAGCTTTCCCTCTAGTAGTTTGTTTCTTTATGTTATAAAACAAGTAGATTCCAAGTCGACGTCATTTCAACGTCATCTGTGATCTATTACTGAACAGATCTAGATGCACTGCAACATGGAATCTATTTGTTAAGTAGACAAATGAAAAATGTGGTCAATTTTTTCAATGTTTTCCTTACCAGTTCCTTAAGCAAATCTTCCATTTTTCTTCTCTCCTCAGAGTTGTCTATGAAATACAATTAACAAACGATAAAACTGCTCAGTACTTTCATCAGTTTTAAAATGTGCTAAGATGATGTCATTATGGCCAAACTGTATGTATTTAACTACAACTTAGTGACATGTAATAATTCTTACCTACACTTTCCAGTGCATTAATTCTCTCACTAAGACTTGAATTCAGTTTCTCTAACTACATTCAAAGAAAACAAAATGTTACATTGTAATTTACATTAAGTACCATTGAACGCATGAACAGTATTTGCAGCAAAACACATTTAGACAGACATACTACTTATGAGCAGACCACTATTTGTAGTTATTTTGAGGTCACGTGGTGGGCTTTCGGCCAATGGAAAGGAAGACAAAAACGCATGGAATGATAAATATTAGACTATTACATGTTGAGAGCCTGATATCGCTTTTATTTAGTTTTCAATACCATATCGCGAATGAGGGAGTCTTTGAGCGAGTGATCATGAGTGATACAGTATATTAAAAACGAGTGAATAAAAACACTATCAGGCCCTATGTAATAATTTGTTTATTACATATTACATGCTTAAAAAAATCAAACAACCAAGTTGAAGTACAAGAAAGTTGCATTGAATAATAGTGTATGAATGTAAATACATACAAGAAATACGGGAAAGTTAAGCGTATCGTTCTCTTAAAATGTTCCTGCAAGAACTGAGGTCTTGAACAACACTACATCTTGAGAGGTTTTTCTTGCTATGTTCTTGTTTTCTTTCTCTTTGAGAAACTGAGAAATATCTTCATCGGAGACATTCACAAATCTTGAAGCAGCCATTTCGTTGATAAAACTGCAAAGCAATTCGTCCTGCCAAATTTGACGCCAGGCGTCAGCTAAAATATAACGTGCAACCCGATTGGTCCAATCAAATTATTACAGTCTATTTGATTGGACAATTCAAACCGTGAAGTGATATGATATCATTTCACTGCAGTGAAATGATATCAAATCACTTCATGGGTATCATTTTTAGTCACGACTTTATATATCACACTGATATCCACACATAATATGTTAAATAATAATTATTATACATTCAACTCTCTAACGCTTTTCTGATTGGCCGAAAGCCTACAGTGGATTTTCGAAATCAGCGCTCATGACGTCATAACTGCAGATTATACAATAATCATGTCAAGGTCACAGGTAATCATGTCAAGGTCACAAGTTATCATGTCTTGTATGACTGCAGTGCATGATTTCCAAGGGTAACAGGGTCCGACATTGCGACTGACTGGTGGCCAATGCGACCAAAAATTGAGCGTTGGCGACCAGAAATTTAGACCTGGTCGCCAGCAGGCGACTAACCTTTTGTCCCCTCTGCATTTGGAATTCCAAGGTAAATGGACTTTTTTTAAAAGAAGCTGCTGTGGAGAATTGTAGTAAAACAAAGCGACGATTTTACGAACGCCATAATTACCCGGCGCCATATTGTTTCAGCAGCTTCTCGCAATTCTGATATCGCGGGCGAAAACGTGACGTGGCGAAAATCTAACTAACACTTGTCATTGGCGACCAAACCTTTCCATTTGGCGACCAAAATTTTTAGGTTAGTCGCCAATTGGCTCCCTAAGAAAAAAGTTAATTTCGGATTCTTAGATTCGGTTTTTGTGATATCCAGAATAATCAAGGTCTCGGTAAGAGTTATCAGCCTCAGCCTTTGGCTTACCTCAACCTTGATTATTCTGGATATCACAAAAACCTCATCCAATAATTGTTTGTTATTATGATTGGTGATGCAAATATTTGCCAAGTATGGCTCTTGGCAGATAACAACAATAACAACATTACATGTATTTAGCTCTATGCTTCTGCCATTTAATTAAGGCTTCAACTAATACAAGTACCTCTTCCAACTTTCTCTTCAACTCAGAAATTTCTTCTGCAGCTTCCTTGACATCACCAACTTCCTTCATCATTGTGTCTAATAGGGTTGTGATCTGTAACAAAATGTGGCTATAATCATTGACAAACTACATGTAGAATTGCTTGGCTCAGAATCAATTAATATGGCCCGAGTTTGATTCTGTCCAGTGCCATATGTGAGTTGAGTTTGTTGTTGGTTCTTGCTTTGCTCCAAGGGTTTTTGTCCGGGTTCCCAGGTTTTCCTCCCTCAACAAAAACCAACATTTAAAATTCAATTTGACAAGAATAGAGGACCTGCATGAAAACCAGCTAAGTGGCTTTCTCTCTAATATTGTAATTAATTTAACAACAAGGCTAGACCCAAATGTAAGGTAACAAACTTTATTAATGAGGTGCAGAACTAATATTTTAAGGCCAAAAATCTGTTCTCAAATTGGTCCCATTTTTTATTTTGCTGTGAATTTTTATGTTAATTTTATTCTTTGATCCAGTCACTTTTATTTGCTGTAGTCTACATGCCTTTTCAAGTCAATACTTCTTATCAAAATTAATGTAGCTCAATTTATTGTTGGTGACATTCAGACTTTTTGTAGTCTGTGCAATAAACATGTGTATATACATGTATGGCATTGCCCATAAATTTATTCCTTCCTTATTCTCTGCATTTTTCCCAAAAGAACTTTTGCTCGTCACCAAATTAAGCCAGTAACCCTAACCCAACTGTAAACCTCATGTGTCTCATCCAACTTACATGCACATTTAGCGAACAGTCTTACTGTGAGCACCACAAATTTTGTCACCTTTTCATATCCAACTTCTTCATTTGGAATCATCAAACTGAAATGTCCACATCATCCAGTTGATTTATAATAAAGTGGAACCCTGCTCTACAAACAACCACTAAACACAGAAAGCCACTTATTATCATAATGGTGGTCCTGACAAAAAACGACATACAATCATGTACATTGCCTCTTAGATTTGCCCACTAATATGAACAGTATACAGTCAAACCTGTATTAATTAGGCAGCCCTGTATTAAGCGGTCAGTTGTCAAAGTCCCGAAAATTACTTCCCTTAATTACTGTAATTTTGACCTCTATTAAGCAGTCACCTTTATTAAGTGGTCGCGGTCACCCTTTACTAAGTCCCGACGAGCTGTTTCTATTCTCTTGATCACCGTCCTGTATAACGGTCACTTTGTAAAAGGAACCACTCAAATACTAGTTCATACAATATATTTGCAATTACAACTAGCACACCCGGCCAGGTAATTGATTTCCTTGTTTATTTTCACAAATCACTAATGTTTCTGCCTTGAGGTCAAAAGTCTTTTCAGCATTGCAGATCAAATTCTTCTTTCATTAATTTCTGTTTAAGCCAGTTGCACGAGAAGTCATCCCCTTGAAAATGATTTTCACATGGCACTGCTAGACCATAGCCACCTCCTCTGTTTATGCACTTCCCTTTAATGATGGCCTTTCCAGAATTCGATGGTCTCTTTAAAAACTTAGTCAACCATGTTGCCATTACATGTAGTTTAGGAACATGTCCGATTACTACAAATTGGTATGTCAAGTTGTTCTGGTGCAATGTTTGCTTGGCAGCCACCTTCAGTGGGTTTTCAACTTGGTCTGGCATATCCGTTTCCTCTTTTGCCGCTTGAACCACTGCAACAGCATTTGAATTGTTCACGCTGTTTGGTTCTCACTTCAGCATATACTGTTCCAGACCTCTGCATTTGGTTCCTGGACCTTAATTAAAGCACTTCTTCTTGTATTGATGAGAAACTAAGATCACTATGGTCATGATCTAATTTCTATCTTCTTTAAGCTATGGCTACCAATAAAAATATATAATTAACGGCTGTGGCGATTTGTCAGAGATGCCAAGAGGAAACAAAATATCATTGCTTAAGCTGCCAAGCATCAGTATGTAACAGATCAGAATGTTCTACGTTCCTGCCCCTGAAGAAACACAGAACTGGAAAGCTGGTTCTAGAGTGGCTTTTTATATGACATGTATAAGACCTGAGCGGCAAAAATACTGCACCAAAAAAAAAAAACAGACGTTAACCGAACAAAGGCCGCTCTCACCAGACAAGACAGGCTAAAGACAAGTAAAAACAGACAAGTAAACAGAGGATTGCCCGAGACAAGCCTAAATTAAAAGGGAAGGTGTTGTAGTGATTAATGCCACTGGAGAAAAAGAAGACCCCATCGTCATAGTAAAAAATTAATATGCAAAGCCAAGGTGTTTTGTTAGTGTGTTCCAGGGTGAAACAAGGTCGAACAGCGTCAGTGATATTGTCAGCGTCAGCGATATTGTCAAATCCACAAAGATGGCTATGCTCGTCCAAATGTGACAAAATATCAAGTTTACCAGTTTTTCATGTCAACGAAAAATTTACACATCAAGTCATTTACTTTAATATCAAGTTGTCTAATTTTTATGTCAGGGTGAAAATTTACACATCAAGTTTATTAGATTGTCATCAATTTTCAATTTTTAATCTCAAGTACATATTTGTACATCAAAGCGAAAGAAGATATTTCAATGTTTCTGTTGCAAACATTTTCATGCCAAGTTCGCCAAGTTTATAAATCAAGAAGGCCTGGTGAGTAGCTTCCTGCTCGCATGCCTGATCCACATGTATTGGCGGGAAAACGTACGGGAAAACAATGGCGGCGGAAAGAAGTGAGAATCTAGAGGAACTTGTACGTAGGATAATTCACAATGTAAACAGAACAGAAACCGGTAATGGCGGAGCTAACACTCAAAGTGCTTCTGTTTCGGTTCCAAATAGAGCAAACAGTACCAGCGAAGAACTTAATCAACGGTTCATGCTTCCTCGAAGTCGAGAAGCACCACTAAGTTCAAATAGCACTCGTGTAGCTCAGAATGTTGCTGCAGAATTCAATCCAAACAACAACTATGGCTATACAAATTACCGCTCCCGACAGCCCTCCAGACAACGAAATTATCCAAACGTTTTTTCAAGGCAAAGATCAACAGCGCGTTCCAGAAGTGGTCCAAAATAGTTTCAAAAAATTCCTCCACGTTGGGAATGAAGAAATTCATAGCCGCGGCCATGTTGATTGTTAAAGCACATAGTTTCCAGACCGCCCGAGCTCTTTTAACTGGGTCATCACCAGGCCTTCTTGATTTATGAATCTGTAAACTTGACATATATTTTTTATTCGTTCGACGAAGTTGTGAAGGCAAGGGAAAAATTGTATTCGATACAAATATAGGAAACTTGATATCAAAGCAAGTAACTTGATGTACAAATATGTACTTTCGTTAAAAAATTGGCAATTGATAACAATCTAATACAATTGATGTATAAATTTTCACCTTGACATAAAAAATAGACGACTTGGTGTAAAAGTAAATGACTTGATGTGTAAATTTTTCGTTGACATGAAAAACTGGTAAACTTGATATTTTGCCACATTCCGACGAGCATAGATGGCAATGGCAATGGAATGGGGATGACAAGCCTGGGACAAAGTGTCTCCTGAAACTGTCAGGAAATGCATTCAGAAAAAAGGGACTGCAGAAGGGATGGCATTGTAGTGGTGGAAAGCAAGCCCAGCAGAGAAATACATGGGCGTTCTTCGTTAATGCTGCTGGAGAAAAAGAAAACCCCATTGTCATAGGAAAATATGAGTTGTAACTCACTCAAATATTTTTGTCACTTAACCCATTGACTCCCGTGCCGCCCGTAACCGGCCGTGACGAGGCTCGGCCTTTCTTCCACTGCTGACGTCATCACTTTTGGCCGAAATTGGCATCGTTTATACTCAACTTCTGCAGCAGGAAAAGATCTTTCCAATGACGCCTAGATGAAAGTGATCGGCCTAGTGGCGCCCGAGATATGCACAAAAATGCTCAAAAAGATGAGTGAAAAACTCGGAGCAAAATTTCCTGCCACTACACCTAGCTGCTCCATGGTGAAAATTGGCCGCCTCGATGACTCTTTCTTAGACGTTTTTTAACCAAAACCAAGCCCAGTAGACGCTTAATCACTGCAGCAAAAAGAAAAGAAAAGAAGAAAAAGGAAAGAGGAAAAAAAAAAGGCAAAAATCGGAAAGCCTAAAGACGTAGGTCACCTTCTCGTCCAAAAATCTCAAAATTTTGATTTGTGCGCATGCCCGAGCCAAAATGTGGTAAAACGCGATTCTAGTGGCAAGACAAACTAGCTGCCGTGTTGCAAATGCAATTTCCACCAGATTAAAGCTAATTTGGCCAAGATCCAGCCTCAAAACCACCAAAATGTCCAAAAATCGCATTTTTGGCAAAAAGTTCTGGGAGTCAATGGGTTAATCACGAGACCCAATTTTCCAAAAGATGGGTCCTTTTGGGATAAATTTGGGAAACCTATCCAAACCAAGCCCAAAAACGCCAGAAATCCCGCAGAATTTGGATTTTGGGTTATTTTGTTAACCCATTGACTCCCGTCCCGCCCGTAACCGGCCGTGACGAGGCTCGGCCTTTCTTCCACTGCTGACGTCATCACTTTTGGCCGAAATTGGCATCGTTTATACTCAACTTCTGCAGCAGGAAAAGATCTTTCCAATGACGCCTAGATGAAAGTGATCGGCCTAGTGGCGCCCGAGATATGCACAAAAATGCTCAAAAAGATGAGTGAAAAACTCGGAGCAAAATTTCCTGCCACTACACCTAGCTGCTCCATGGTGAAAATTGGCCGCCTCGATGACTCTTTCTTAGAAGTTTTTTAACCAAAAGCAAGCCCAGTAGACGCTTAATCACTGCAGCAAAAAGAAAAGAAAAGAAGAATCAAAGGCTCTCTGAGCAGCTCATGGATGAATAGCCCAATGCAAAGTTTACTTTTGCCCCTGTGGCAAAACGAGTCTTTGAGCGAAACTATTTGTGTGAAAATATATGTCACCTGCACGGTCATTCGCATGAAAATCAAGTGATTTTCATGGGAAACGTTTGGTACAAGCACTCGTTCTGCAAATAGAAGCTCAGACGGTGGAAGTCAAAGTCTACATATGTGCCAAGCGGCCCATCAGGCCAGCACTGATAAAAAATAATCTAACAAAAAAACAATTTACCATCGTGGTCTGTTTACAATGTCCGATTAAAAGCTTTAGATATCAAGAGGGTCATACAGGGAAGTCTCTGGCACGATTCACGAACCTAAAATACAGAGGATCACGGTTCACGGATAAAAAAATTTCATTTTCCCGAATTACGAAAATAAGAAAGTAAGGACCTGTTCTTACATTAAAAGCAGTGTTTGTAGGATATGGCTAAATCAAGGCTCCGTATTGCATATTGCATGGCTATGGCACTCTCGATAGACCACTGTAACTATTCGGAGAACTTGTATCTCAAAATCACGTAGAGTTCTGTGGTAAAATCACGAATATCGGTTAATATTTCAGGTTCTTCACGGATCACGCAAAACCTTCAGGTCACGAATAAAAAAACGCGGTTAAAAAAACGCGGTTACTTACACTGTCTGCGAAACGTGACTCTCCTGCCCTTCAGCAAATATACGAAAAAAAGAGTATCTGATTACATTCTTTGCATAGCGTGAGTTTAGCGTGACTTGTAATCGGAGAATTTTGTTTACGTCTAATGAAAAAACACCTTGACCTTTCAATATAAATGATTATTTACATATGGGTTTTTGACGAGCGCTATGCTTCTTGTATTTCCATGTCCATTTGTTACAGCTACTGCTGCTTAGCTTGACAAATTTCAATTTTACAACTCCACGAGTTGAACCAAAAACCATCTTCGTGCCGCGTTAGCCGCCATACATGTATGTATGAACTCCAAGTTGTCGGACAAAAAATTCGTCTTTCTAGTACCCCGCTAAAACCTGTTGAAGCTACCTCACGAAGTGCCTAGGACAAGAACCATACTAAGCAGGGGAGGGTTGGGAGAAACGATTTAATCCGGTTTAATGAATAAATTAATCAGAATCGAGTGAGTGAGTGAGTGAGTGAGTGAGTGAGTGATCGAGTGCCATCCGATTGCCCCCTATACTCATGGATGTTACGTAACATCCATGAGCAAAAAGGAAAGAGGAAAAAAAAAGGCAAAAATCGGAAAGCCTAAAGACGTAGGTCACCTTCTCGTCCAAAAATCTCAAAATTTTGATTTGTGCGCATGCCCGAGCCAAAATGTGGTAAAACGCGATTCTAGTGGCAAGACAAACTAGCTGCCGTGTTGCAAATGCAATTTCCACCAGATTAAAGCTAATTTGGCCAAGATCCAGCCTCAAAACCACCAAAATGTCCAAAAATCGCATTTTTGGCAAAAAGTTCTGGGAGTCAATGGGTTAAAGTGGTACTATGATCAAATTTTTACCCCTTGTTTTTTTTAGTGTATCACATAGCATTCCATGAAAGAATCAAAATGCCGTTTACCGTTTGGAAATATCTGCATTAGTGCCGGAGATATTTAAGTTTGAAAAATGGGTAAAATATGCAAATGAGATAACCGATGACGTCATTTACTCAACCCAATATTATATTGAGTATATAAATAGAGCTATCTTGGCCAAATTGCAATGCAAATCATTGAAACTTGGCAGGCTAATAGTTCTACAGGAAACACACCTATCGCTATAAAAAATTCCGTTGCCATGGCAATTCACTCATTTCCAGTCTCCACCCACTTGATTTCAATATGTTGGTGATTTTCAGGGCCACAAAGTCGAGCTAATATATTTATAGGCTTGCTGGATCATGCATATGAAGTGCTGTTAGCAAACAACAAAATGGAACGCCAAAGGTGGCCAGAAAAGCTTTTGATATGGGGGAGGTCTGGAACCCAGTATGTTGCCATGGTAACAGAACTGTTGAGCTCATATTGTGGAGCATATTTAGTAGAACCTTGCTGCAAAAAATCAAACATTTCTGAAACAATTTGGCTGAGATATCTCTTTTCATCATATTTGAACAAAATCTGGTTGAGTGTATGACGTCATCACTTGGCTAATTTGCATATTTTAAAAACCTGAATATCTTTGGAACGAAAAGAGATATTTGAAAATAGTTAACAGCATTTTTCTTCTCATGCAGTCCACTTTTTTGTGTTTCAAATGGCTTAAAAAGGAAAGGTACGATTTTCGTCATAGTACCACTTTAATCTTAATTAATTATGTATGTTTTGCCTAGTTGTTATTAAGTCCAACGGTTTTTCAAACATTATGTAACTGAAGATGATGTTGGCAGCATCGAAACATGTCTTTAAAATTAAAACATGTCGTAACGTTTTTAAAAATCACAATTTACTTTCTGCTGTCTCAACCTTTTGGTTAAATTGGAAAGAGAAGTACAACAAACGACTCCCTTCATTACATGTGCTCCAAGGTGGATGAGTCAAACAGCGCCAGCGATATTGTCAAGTAAATAGATATTCCTATGGCAATGGAATGGGGACAACAAAGTGTCTCCTGAAACAGGACAAATAGGACAAAGGCTTAAGACTCAAAAGATTAGGAGTATGTCTTTTTCTAACAACAGGCTGTAATACCAGCCGCATGAACTTGACGTTACTGTTTTGTTAGTCTCTTTCTATATTCTATTTTTCTCAGACCATGTTTATTGTTGTAGTTACTTTTAACCAAGTAAGTGATTTTTTTGAGCGCTTTTATGCATAAGCTGTACACTACATCATTAACTGTGATATAAAATGGCATTTTCACTGTGTGTTCTGACCTTTATTTTGTGCAACCTGTATTTAAAGCGTTCACTTAGCCATTCCCCGAGGGTGACCGCTTAATACAGGTTTGACTGTATATTAGCAATCTTACAGGCCTTGGCTAGAAGGCTTAATGCCAGAAATTCCCAAATTTAAGCCATCAGTATTCTGCTCGGACCGATCTACAAATTTACAAAATGTTCGCTGAAAATAGCCCCAAATGGTGTTTCAACTTAGAGAGTAATTTTTTAAAAAATTTTCTCAGTGGGAAGAGGGCGACCCCACTCCCATACTCTCCCTGACAGATGTGCACTGTGCATCATGACAAGCTGCTCCTAGCAACTTTTCCTAGGACACCTTAGCCACCTACTTTTTAGATGGAACCTGCTACTCAAAAACCTACTGACAACCCTGAATACTGAAGCCAGTTAGCAAACATAATTAATTATTCCATTCATTATTTTTAAATACAAGAAAATTACAACCAACTTGATGCATTATTTATACATGTATATTATGCACCTCATTGTTTATTTATCACCCCTTTCCTCTGCTGTCAAATATCAATAATTTACAAAGCATGAAAACTGAAAAGTGTGCATTTCCAAGAAGAATATCACCCACTGCACGGAAGAGATCGCTGTCAATTCCAAGAGAGAGCAAGGCTTCAGAAGCCAGAGTTTTTAAAGGAAATTATGAAGCTGAGGTGGAATTTCCAAAACACCTTCAGATCGAAGGGTATGGATCTCTGAGGGTAGCGTTACATAAACTGACTTCCATCGTCAGGACCGATCGAAATATAACAAATTACATAAGTCAGCGTTCTTATTAGCTTTCATGTACCATGACACAAGCACATATTCCATTTCTACCGTTCATTATAGCATAATTTCCTATGTAAACAGTTCCTTTCTCTGATGTGTATCGATCGAGTAGACGTCATACACAACTGTACAACATGTAAATGTAAGCTAATGATGTTTGGACAACCCAATCTGTTTCTGAGAGATTTACTAAACACTGCCATCAAACGTATCGAGCAATTTACGAAAATTGCTTGAAAAAAGGCACTTAATCTTCAGAAGTGGTTAATTGGTCTTTGAATTCAAATTTCATACAGTGAAAATAACGTGTTGCATACCTTCTCAATGCCTGTTTCCGTGGCACCAAGTCTCCGATTTATGTTGATGAATTGCCACATATCACCAACAGGGGTTCTGCCATCCTTTTTTTGCTTAGCACGTTGAAGTATTTCGCCGTTACTAGGTAAATCGTCTAATATGTCCAACCTTTTCTCGATGTTCGCTACTTTAGACTCCAAATTACTATGAAATGGTTCAGAAAATGAGGCAGCAGAGAAGGGTATTTTTGCACTCGTGACTCTTTCCGCCGGTGAACTTACGACATCACCACCATTTTCAACTCCTTGAGAACTATCCTGTTTGCTTTTGAGCAGTGCATACGCTGCTCTAAAATTCCCATCGTCACCAATATCCTTGGCCTTCTTTTCAATGCCTAGATGATTAAGAATCTCTCGCAGTACTCCATGAAGGATATTAAAGTTCACAGCTCCGAGTTCAGGTGTACCCAGAGCGAGATTCAGAAGTTGATCCAATTCCACTCGTACCGTCATGGCATCAGTGGTATCTTCGCATTTGTTGCCACAAAAAGTGGCTATTCAAAAACCGTGTGATTGAATAGTTTACTGGCACCATTATGCCGTACGCAGGTTGCTAGCGGCAACACTCAGCAACACTTCGGATAAAATGATTTATATCAACCTCGTTCCCAGGCTCTCTCTCCTCTGCCTCCCTTGTCGTTGGGAGAAAGACCCTGGTTGCGGCTGGTCACATGACCACCTGTGACACAAACTTTTTCACCAGGGTGGAGTATGCTCGTCGGAATGTGACAAAATATCAAGTTTACCAGTTTTTCATGTCAACGAAAAATTTACACATCAAGTCATTTACTTTTACACCAAGTCGTCTATTTTTTATGTCAAGGTGAAAATTTATACATCAATTGTATTAGATTGTTATCAATTGCCAATTTTTTAACGAAAGTACATATTTGTACATCAAGTTACTTGCTTTGATATCAAGTTTCCTATATTTGTATCGAATACAATTTTTCCCTTGCCTTCACAACTTCGTCGAACGAATAAAAAATATATGTCAAGTTTACAGATTCATAAATCAAGAAGGCCTGGTGATGACCCGGTTAAAAGAGCTCGGGCGGTCTGGAAACTATGTGCTTTAACAATCAACATGGCCGCGGCTATGAATTTCTTCATTCCCAACGTGGAGGAATTTTTTGAAACTATTTTGGACCACTTCTGGAACGCGCTGTTGATCTTTGCCTTGAAAAAACGTTTGGATAATTTCGTTGTCTGGAGGGCTGTCGGGAGCGGTAATTTGTATAGCCATAGTTGTTGTTTGGATTGAATTCTGCAGCAACATTCTGAGCTACACGAGTGCTATTTGAACTTAGTGGTGCTTCTCGACTTCGAGGAAGCATGAACCGTTGATTAAGTTCTTCGTTGGTACTGTTTGCTCTATTTGGAACCGAAACAGAAGCACTTTGAGTGTTAGCTCCGCCATTACCGGTTTCAGTTCTGCGAGTACATTGTGAATTATCCTACGTACAAGTTCCTCTAGATTCTCACTTCTTTCCGCCGCCATTGTTTTCCCGCCAATACATGTGGATCAGGCATGCGAGCAGGAAGCTACTCACCAGGCCTTCTTGATTTATAAACTTGGCGAACTTGGCATGAAAATGTTTGCAACAGAAACATTGAAATATCTTCTTTCGCTTTGATGTACAAATATGTACTTGAGATTAAAAATTGAAAATTGATGACAATCTAATAAACTTGGACATAAAAATTAGACAACTTGATATTAAAGTAAATGACTTGATGTGTAAATTTTTCGTTGACATGAAAAACTGGTAAACTTGATATTTTGTCACATTTGGACGAGCATAGGTGGAGTCAACAAATAATTTTTGTCGATATCAACTAGGCGATCACTGGTCGCTATATTAAACTACACACTGGTAAATACACCTTTGAAATTCTTCAGTCCTATTCTAAGCTTCATACAGGACAAACGAAATAAATTTGTATGTATCCAGCGTATTGAATTACCACTCTTTATTTCAATTCCAGCCGGTCGAATTAAGCGTAAACTGTTTCATAGCATGTTGCCTGAATTAACCTCATGGCACATTGTTCGCTATATAAAACGATGTTTTATTTACTATTTTGCAAAACATAATTCTTGACTATGTCAAGGAATCGTGTTTAAACATCTGCCTAAATATAAACTTACATAAACCTGATGCAGATGAAATATAAGCGCGGGCGTAAGTCAACAAAACTGCAAATCATTTTACATTGCGTTAAACCAAATGCAAGTCAGCTCGGCTAATCGGCCATGTGACAGAAATACTCTTTAAATCCAAATTACCTCACAAAGAAGAAAATAAATTACCTCCGAACGCAAAGATTCAAGAGACTGATCCACTGGTCTCACTTCGATTCGGTACGTGACGTTTTCAGCGTTTTACATGTGATAACCGTCGGAAATTTTGTGCTTCATTCGGCTGCCGAATTTCTTTGCGAACGAAAGTCTTCTATATTTTGAAGACGGCAGAAATAATGTTGCCTTCTTCATCGGCAAAATCCGACTTCGAACCCGATACAGCGGGTAGTTTTTTAGCGACTGCTCGAGGTTTTGAAACCCACAAAGTTTGCCACAGCAACAATCAAAGTACTCTGCCACCCCTCCCGCCCAACAGATTTTTTTACCATCCAGATTCTGGGTGGTCACGTGACCAGCCGCAACCAGGGTCTTTCTCCCAACGACAAAGGGAGGCAGAGGAGAGAGAGCCTGGGAACGAGGTTGGATTTATATTGGCTCTGTCTCACAAGAACTGGGAACTACCAAAATTCACGAATTTGATTGGCTGAAATCGATATTGCATACAGTAGTTGCAAATCATCGAGGGGTTGGTTCATCGAGGGAGCATCGAGGGCGAATTCGAGGGCGTCGATAAAATCAGGAACATGGAACATTCCAAAACATCCCGGAACAACGAACAATTATCATAATTATCAAAAAAATACTTAAAATCAAATAAAGAGATAGCCCCCAAAAAAAGTAAAATTAACAATAATAATCGGCTGTAATCAGATAATAAACAAAAATAAACTGGTATCAGCTCCGAAAACGCAAAAAAATGCTGCAACTTAAACTTTTAAGTAGCGATATCGGAATGGAATGCTCTAGCTATCCGGCCACTAATTCAATCCTGCTAGTTGTTCGCCTTCAGCAAAATCACATGACGATCCCTTAAAGTGCCACTATGACGAAAATCGCATCCTTCAAATCCGAGCCATTTTAAGACATAAACACGTAGTCTTTACAAGAGTAAAAATGCGGTTTACTGTTTTCAAATATCTCTTTTCGTTCCAGAGATATTCAAAATATGCAAATTAGACAAGTGATGACGTCATACACTCAACCGCATTTTGATCAAATATG
>OZ026605.1:10856059-10883559 GCA_964020085.1 Micromussa lordhowensis
AGTTTGTGCAGGCCACAGCGCAGGGGCGGAGGCCGCGATACATGCTATGAGCCAGGTTTTTGATGAGGAGGAGTCAGATGGAGTACTGTTGATCGATGCAAGCAATGCATTCAACCAAATGAACAGATCTGTAGCTTTGCATAATATTCAGATTCTATGCAAGGAAATGGCGCTGTATATAATAAATACCTACAGAAGCCCATCTAGACTTTTCATCTGTGGGGGAGGTGAAATACTCTCACAGGAGGGGACAACACAGGGTGACCCCCTTGCCATGGCTTGGTACTCGGTTAATACATCAGTGATGATTTATTACTTGAGGGCACACTGCCCGGGGGTTAAACAAGCATGGCTCGCGGATGATTCGGCAGGCGGTGGAGTAATCACATCGCTTTACGATTGGTACAAGCTGTTGAGTCAGGAAGGAGAGAAGTTCGGTTACCTTGTGAATGGGTCAAAGAGTTGGCTTATAGTAAAGTCAGAGGAAGCTGCCGCAGAAGCAGCGAGAGTATTCGGTGATGAAGTTAATATCACTATCGAGGGTCAACGCCATCTAGGAGCGGTCATTGGATCACAAGAATACAAGGATATGTATTGTAAGGAGAAAGTGCGTGTATGGAAAGGTGAACTTGAAACACTATCAGACATTGCTAAGAACCAGCCCCACGCAGCGTATATCGCCTTTACGAAGGGATTTAAGTCCAAGTTTACTTATTTTCTTCGCACAATTGAGTCTTTTGAGGACTATATCAACCCAGTCCAGGAGGTAATCGACGATCTATTACTTCCAACTTTCTTTGGCCAGACAGAGCCCCTTCCCGACGAAGTGCGCCAACTCGCTACCTTGACAACGGCCCAAGGGGGACTAGGCGTGCCGGACCTGAGATCGGAAGCACCACAACAGTTTACCGCATCAGCATCAATCACAGCCGCACATGTAGACTCCATAACAACTCAGAGTACCATCATGATAACAGGCGAAAAATCTGCAGAGGAACTGAAACGTTACCATCAGGCGCTAAAGGCCGAAAGGGAAAAGGCAAAAATGGAGTCGATCGATTCCACCCTCTCCCCTGATCTTCTTCGATTGGCCAATCAAGCAAGAGACAAAGGGGCCAGCTCTTGGCTTAACGCGATCCCCCTCAAAGATCAGGGCCTAGCTCTTAACAAGCAAGAATTCAGAGACTCTCTGCGGCTACGTTACAACTTGCCTCTCACCGACCTACCAGCCCAGTGCGTTTGTGGGGATAGATTCAATGTTGGCCACGCCCTCTCTTGTAAAAAAGGAGGGTTTGTGGCACAAAGGCATGATGGCGTACGAAACCTATTGACATCATTCATCACCAAAGTTTGTAAGAACGTGGAGGCGGAGCCACGCCTCTTACCTCTTGACAACGAACGGATGCATCTTAGAAGCGCAGTTACCAGCTCAGAGGCACGTTTAGATATCAAGGCGGGAGATTTCTGGTCTAGAGGAGTTACAGCATTTTTCGACGTCAGGGTCACGCATGTTAACTCCAAATGTAACCAGAGCAAGCCGACATCCGAAGTCTTTAAAGACCAAGAAGAGGAGAAAAAGCGGAAATATCAGCAACGAGTGCTTGATGTCGAGATGGGATCCTTTACACCCTTGGTTTTCGGAACGAACGGTGGGATGGGATATGAGTGCCAACGTTTTCTTAAGCACTTAGCAGACAAGTTAGTACAGAAGGATGGTGAGCCCTATAACAACGTCATTAATTGGCTCAGAACTGTCATCTCATTTGAACTTTTAAGATCAGTACATGCGTGCGTAAGGGGGACCCGAGTACCCTTCCGGAATATAGGAGACTTTCTTGACGATTGTCGGATTAATGTCGCCACCGCCGGCATCTAAATTTTAGCTGTACCAAATTTTAACAAAGTATTACACATATATATGAATGTGACGTTTTTTTTTAACATTATTGTTCTTTTTCTTTATTGTAAATAGAATTTTAACGTGAATAGCTTTGTAATAGTTAGCATTGTTGTCGTATATTGAGTTTTTTTTTTTAAATTTGTAAACAACATGATATAATTTAAAATTGTATGATAATTCCTATTGTAATTTAAGGTCCTTTTTTGAATTTCTTAATAAAGTTATTATTATTATTATTATTATTATTATTATTATTATTATTATTATTATTATTATTATTATTATTATTATTATTATTAGTCTTGGGCCACTGCGGCGTCCTGGGTTTAGTGCATGTTCATTAAAAATAGATTTGGATTAAAGCGCACAGAAAACTCTTCATAAATTACCTGAAGCTTTCTCCTGCCTGTTCTGTTCAAAAATCCACGTGCCTTCTTTGTCGCTCTTTGTCCTATTTACTTTTTTATTCCAACTAAAGCATTTAAAAGAAAACCAATGCCTCGAAAGGGCGCCATGTTTTCAAACGACTTTAACTGCTGGCATTCAAACTGCTATGTCATGTAACTGTGTCGCAATCGCACGTACAAGTCAAAACTTTGTCTTTGCTGTGCGCCGATTTCAACATGAAGTAACTTTTATTGAAATCAGTGGATCATTTTGCTTTGCAGAGTAACCCCCCTCCCCACCGATGGAAACCTATGAGCATATTTTACATTTGCACCCCCAAGGAGCGCTGCCTTGGAGAAATATTAGGCAGGTTGTCATTGACGTTTAGGTTACTTCAGGAAACCAGCCCGACACATCATCAGCCCTATGTATAGTTGATTCATCATGGGAAGATCAGTGCATGCGATGGATTGCGGTAACGACAAGACAATGCTTTGTGACAAAGCTGAAGCGAGCTTCTGACCTGAATAAGAATTCCCTCACCAAGGATAATTACGTCTTACAAGTGGGAAGATTAGGATAGGTTTCTGGGCCGGGTTGTTCGAAAGCTGTTTAACGCTAACCCAAGATTAAAAGTTAACCGAAGTAATAATTTTTCTTCTATAAAAATGTTTTTCACTGCTTATGTTTTGTGTAGTTTGAGATTATTCAAGCTCAAAACTGAAGGACAAACAATATAACCGGAAAACCTCACCGAAAAGTTACAAAACTCAAATTAAAATTCTCGCTAATCCTGGGTTAGCATTATGGGGCTTTGAACAACCCAGCCCTGGCGACAAGCCATGGTACGACTTCCGTAATACAGTTCCTTCAAAAACAAAACGTAATGGCATTTCAATTTCAAAGGATTTATTAAAAGCCACATTGCATCATTCTGGTGTTTATTGGTTCTTCCCTTTTTTTCTTGTATCTTTGATGTCCCTCTTCTTTTTCTTTGATTTTATGATTCCATTCACTTGGTTAACACCATTCTGATTCATTCTCTGTGACTGGTTATTCTGTAGTTCATTTGTTCCCCCAGCTTCAGAGTGTTCTCGAGTTTTCTCTGTGTCTTTGTGTTTCCTTTTCCTGCAACCAAACGTAGCGAGTGTTCCGTTTACTGATATATTAATGTAATGACGTACTTTCAGACAAGCTAAGATATTCAGTGATATTCTGACTAACTGGAGCGTAGACTAGCGTACCGACTAGCGCAAAAATAACGCCTAGGATAGTCTGTTTACTCCACTTCACAGATTTAGCCAAGCCTAAAACGCGGAGCTCCTGGGCCGGGTTGTTCAAAGCCCGATGAAGTAACCCAGGATAAGCCAGTTTTGATTTGAGTTTTGTAACTTTGCGGCGAGGCTATCTGTATACTTTTGGCCTTCTGCTTTGAGTTTGAATAATCTCAAAATACACAAAACAAAAGCAGTGAAAAACATTTGTATCCAAGAAAAATGTATTCTTCGATTTACTTTTAATCCTGGGTTTATAGTGTTAACCAGCTTCGAACAGCCCGACCCTGTTTACAACAACCTGTTGTTCAAATTCTATCAAGCTGTTATGTATCTCTAGAGTGTCTCAACTAGAGTTCGCTCCATAAAGGAAACTAAGAGCTGTGGAGCTACTTAAAAATTTTACACTGTACAGTAAGTATTTTGGACAAATACAATATGCAGTTTCATTTCACCAACGTAATCATGATCTGCTCTTTCTGAGGAAATAAATGAACAAGTGAAAAACGTATCAGTGCAACTATTATATGTACCTTTTGAACTGCACATTTAATATTGATATCATCAGGGCTTGCTAATCTACTAGTAGGCTGATATATTCTAAAACAATTGACCGATTTCGATGTATTAAAATTCAGCCTAACAATAGACCTTAGTACCAGACTCTGGGGAATAAGTATGTACAGAGTTTGTGGGGTTTATTCCCCATAGCCTCGTGCTGAGGTCTATTGTGTTAGGCTGAATTTTAATATATCGAAATTGGTCTATTAGGTTATTCGCTGCACTCTCGTCCCAGGGGGGAGGGGGGGAGTTACTTCCAGGTTTCCAAATTTGGACCCTGTTTAAAAGAGAATTTGCAATCAAAATGATACTCTGCTAAAGAAATACGTCAATTTTTAAGAGCCGCCCTCTATAATTATCAACTATGGTCATTTGGACGAGAAAAAATGAAAATCCTCAAACTTTCTCAGATTAATGGCCTAGATAAGTGATTCACAAAAATATAACTTTCAGTTCAATTCGATTCGTATTTTAGCGCTGGGGCGATCATCTTGGTTTTGCCCCTCTGAGAGGGCTTTCAGCTGCCATTTTAGGGCACATTTTTAACAATTTGTCATACAAATAAAATGTTATAAATCCGGATAAAACCCTTCATTCGAGACAAGCAGGTTTTTCTTATTAACTTCAGAGGCTGTTTTGGGAATTTGATCAACATTTGATTTTTTTACAGAATTTCAAACTTCTTCCCTTTCGAACTAGTCATGAAGCTGCATAAAAAAGGCGAAATTTAAAGAAAAATATCGCCAAAAGTACATCACTTGAGATCCCAAAACTACACCCCACTTAAAGAACAATGTCTCACCTGTAGACATATGCAATAAAATTTTGGGGCAGTTAAAATTGTAAAATGTTTTACAGTTTAAGCTGTGCCTTTGTCAAAAACAGCACTGTCCTGATTAGTATAATAACATGAAAATAATGATGCACAAAGAAAATAATGATATATTCCACTTAGCTCACGTCATGTCGACAACTGGGCGTTCCACGATACCTTATGGTTTTTTTTTCAGTAGGTTTCTGCCGCATTTTCGATGATTAGTGTACAAAATCACTCTGAGACATCTCAACAGTTAAGCGGATTTCATCTCTCCGGAGCACGCGTCATGACATCATCTTGTCTTCGCCTCATAAGCTGTCGTTTACAAGAAGTTTAGCAGTTTGCTGAGATCCTAACCGACCCAAAAGTCTGCTGGTAGCCTTTAAAATCCTCAGTGCACATTCCAACGGGTAGTGCACATTCCAACGGGTAGGGGTAGGGTGGGTAGGAAGTGAAAATGTAACCGGCTTTAAAGCCACTTTACACATTTCAGTGACTAAACTAGTAACTGGCTTTCCCAGAATAATTTGAGTCATTTTGCAGGTTATTTTTTTGTGGGGTGGGCAGGGGTTTTTTCGTGCATTGTATTAAAAAAAGAAAAAAAAACTGATACCGGATAACAGGATACGAGATATTTAGGCCAAAACTTAAAAGGATGTGGGATACAGAGTTTGTCAACTGCTATAAGCATTTATTCTGGACTTTTAGTTCTTATATCATGGTGGAAAATCACAGTTTGGTATCCAATATAGGGGTTTGAAATTAGGTAATGCACCTCCTTACTAGTAATTTCTAAGCCCACTCTCGTTACCCTGAATGGTTAGATAAAGACAGGCCTAAAGAAAGAAACAGATAATTTTATAATATGTCTTGACTTCTTTTCCGTTTGACACAAATTTCTTACATGACACCCTTTGTGTCTTTGCAAAGTGATTAAGGCTTAACATCCTGCACTATACATGTATATGTAAACAACTTTTCTAAGCTCATTGACAGCCATTAGGTTTTTATGAGAGTTTTAATTTACTACAATTAAAATACGGATAGAATTCCAATAAATAGCCTCTTGTTTTTTTTGTTCAGCCTTATACTTGTGTCTTTTGCTGCCTGAAATGCCATCTCCTTATATTTTCTTAGCCGTTCCACTTTTGCATCAGATAAGGAAATGCTCAGAAAACTGCTGAAGAACCATTTACAGTACATTTTATGTTAACTTGTTCCTGGAAGAAAAAACCTATTTGACAAGGCCAAAATAATATTTTATGCGAGAGCAATAAACTTCTTCCTGATCGCAGGGTATTCACCCAGTTTAGCAAGTTCTACACTTACAGTCCCTGCTGAAGAAATTAAATCTTAAGGCTGGGCCCTGAAAGTGATGAAGAAGGCTAATGAAAAACAAAAAAAATTACTTCCATGAAAAGTTTCTCTTACTGTAGGTCAGGAGACGGGCTATAAAGTCAAGGCAGTTACTGTAGCACAAGAGATGAGGTACACAAAAGATGAGGCTGGAAGTAGGCGGTTCACCTTAGTTGAGTTTCTGACTCCTCAGCAGGTTCAATCTTTCTTCTCCAGCAGAATGGCTGCAAAGCTCGTAAACAGACAGGGGGAGGTTCTCAAAGAAGTCAAAACAGCCTGCTGAGGATCAAGCTGCATATTCATCAAGTTGTTTTCCTTTTTCTCGTTGCGGTGTTTTCTAGTTGGCAAACTGTGGGTGGGGTCTCTGTATCCCACATCCTTTTAATTTTTTACCTAAATATCCTGTATCAGTTTTTTTTCTTTGTGTAATACAATGCACCCCCCCCCTCCCACCCCACAAAAAATAACCTACAAAATGACTCCAATTTCCATGAAGTAGCTCATATTCAAATTATTCCAGGTAAGCCAGTTACTAGTTTAGTCACTGAAATGCGTAAAATGGCTTTAAATCATTTTTACATTTTCACTTCCTACCCACCTTACCAATACCCACTGGAATGTGCACTTGTCATGTAACGTAATCTGTGGAATAATGTCGGATGCTCAACAGATCAAAACAGAACTGAACTTGCCTCTCAAACTAATAAGAAGAACACTTGCTTGTCTTGAATAAAAGGTTTTTATCCGGATTTATAACATTTTATTTGTATGGCAAATTGTTAAAATGTGCCCTAAAATGGCAGCTAAAAGCCCTCTCAAAGGGGCAAAACCAAGATGGTCGCCTGAGTGCCAAAATACGAATCGAATTGAACTGAAAGTTATATTTTTGTGAATCACTTATCTAGGCCATTAATCTGAGAAAACAAATGACCGTAGTTAATAATTATAGAGTGCGGCTCTTAATACCCTGTTCGGTAAATTTAGTAACCCGTACGAAAATGAACCTAAATAGGGCCCAATTAAGGCCTTAAATCCACACAGAGAGCCAAAGGGCGACCAAAAATGAACCAAACAGCCCGAGCCAAAAAAAATTTAGGTTGGATTTTAGGTCGTGAACCTCACCGGAAGAGCCATAAAGCGACCCAATTTTTTGAGGTCTTAAATTTGGTCTAGTTAATGAGCCTCATATGAAGCAAAAAATATTTGGCTGTAATTTTGGTTGAAAACGTTTTGTGCACCGTATCACGTCCTATTGGCTTTCATTTAATTTGTATCGAGCTAAACGAACGTCATAAAACAATGTTGCACTGCCCCAGCGCTGCAGAAAGTCACACACGTAAAGCTATATAAACTTAAGCTACGTGTGCATGTACAGTTGTATATTGCAACAGCTGTGTTTTACGAATAATCGATTACATGGTGGAACAAAACGAAAAATAAAATACCACTTTGGCTGATTGTTAAGTTGAATGAAAGCTAATTATAGCGTTATATGTAGTTTTTGTACACGTCGTATACCTACCACGCACGCATAAACTACATGAGTTGGCAGTGCTCCATTTCAAATGACTTCTGACCAGTACCATTATTATACATTAAAAAATCAATTTTGCTCTCATAAAATAATTTTCCTGTGTTTCGTGAGCTTTACATGTTTTGGCTTTCAAGCGCCAATTCTTCGCATGTACACGAGTGATGCGCGCGTCTCTCAAAGTCTCTTGAGAGTTGTACTAAAATGTGATTGGTTAGCTTTGACAACATGTTGTTGTTTCAGTGTATTCACTTGCTCGTGTTTCATTTTCAACCGTTGAGTCTGGTTTGTCAGCTGCAATATTCTTATGAATTGGTTGCCTTCAGCCCAAGACCATTGGATTCATCTGCATTATAATTTCCCAAAGAAAAGGACACGGAAGATCGAGGTAAGAAACAGCCTGACCTATGGACGTAAAGCTGTCATGATGAAAAGCCCAAGGCGACTGAATCGAGACTGAACGCGCACTGTAATTTTGGCGAAGTATGGTATTTTGTTATTAAATGGAACAGTGTAAATAGATAAGCCATGAGAAACAGAAACAGAAAAAGCATTATAGGTTTTAGTGAATGATATTTTGAGTAAAAGCTTTGTAACAGCTGGTACATAAAAGCTTTTAAAAATGCCAAAACATCATCGACCCGCCGATCGGAAAATGACATGGTACATGTACATGTAAGTCAAAAATAAAATCGTAGCGAAGAACCATTGATATAATGAATAAAAGTTACTTACAGTTAGGGAATAAAAGTTACATGTTTTTAAGTTAATGTTTTAGCAATTTGTGTACTAGGTTTTCTAATAATTGAACAGACAAACTGAAAGTTATTTGCTGCAACAACCTAGAGTGTTTTGCGCCATGCTTACATGTATGTACATGTTGTAATTTTTATCAGAATATGCGTATTTGCATGAGTTTCATAAGATTTTCTTATAAACGATGGATTCATGATGTTTGATTTCGAATGAACCTGAAATAAAATATGTTGTTTACGAACACGTTTACCGTTCTTTTACAGTTAACATTTAGATTGATAATTCATTGTAACGTAAGCCGTTTTCCGGTCCTTTATATTTACAACGTAATTTTGGTCCAATTTTAGGCCCTGTTCAGGTCCATCAGATTTATGTTCACTTTTTGGCTCAATTTATGCTGATAATGAGGCTCAGGAATTTAGGTTTTAGTGAGGTTAGTTTTGGTTCATTTTAGGCTGTAATTTTTAAGGCCCAATTTTGGTTCATTGTGGCATAATTTTGGTTGAAAAATTATGGCCTGATTTTGCCTGGTTTTACAGTGTTAATTTTCGTACGGGAAATTTCAATAATCTGTTGTTTTGAACAGTTATTTTCATTATTTGGTTGACCTATACATCCAGATACAACAATGCTGCTTCTACACAAATCACCAACCTTATTCCTTCAATTTCAACGCAAGATTAAGCTGTAATTAGCAATTTCTTTATTTATTTATTTATATTACAAGATTACCTGCAGGCAACACAGGGTGCAACAGTTTGATTTGTTTATTGAGGTCTTTTTTTATGCAAATTCTCTATGAATAAATAACAATTATTCCATGAGCCCGAGTTGGATATGAAGTGATAAAATAACCAACAAGCGCATAGCGCTAGTTGGTTATAATCACTTCATATCCAACCAGGGCGAATGGAATAATTGTTTTAGTAAATTACCAAACCAGGTTTTGCCGCCGATTTTTATTTCGGCCATTATAGAGGGCTGAAGTTGTAAACTTAGTGCAGAAAATTTTTAAACTTGGCGCACTATTTTCCATATGGCGTAAAACTCTGACTATTGGCTCATAGTCGGAGTTTTTTAGCCAATCAAAAAGCTAGAAATGCAATAGTCGGAGCTGAGAATTTACTAATTTCAAATGGTTGCTGATAAATTGATAAGCTTTCATACATCCAAAATATTATACCCCATTCTAGGAAAACATCTCGAAATAGATACCCCGTTCTAGATCAGGAGTCCCAAAATCCAGCAGCACATACCCGTATATGTATTGTGGAGGAGTAACCCCCCCCCCCTCCCTTGACCCTCGTCAACTACATTTGTGTATCCCACAATAGAATTAGAAATCTCAAGCTCATAATTTAAATTGTGTAAATATTATGTACTAATTATTACCTTGTCTCATTTTCTTGTTCAACTTGTCCTATTATTGCTAACACGCCATTAACAGCCTCTGTTCCAATAACCTTAAATGCAAATTCAGATCCAATATCGAGATTGTCGTAAATTAATCCATTTCTGAAGTTCGATATCGAGACGGAAGCATTGAAACAATTGTGAACCAAACATCCAACATGATCAACGCCGAATTTGTTAACTACGCCGACAAGGGTACTTCCGACTGTTGGCTTGAATACGATAAAATTAACTTTGACATCGAAGTGAATGTAGGGCAGTTCATCCAGAATAGAACCAGTTCTTTGCTGAATTTGAACATTGTCGTAATTTACAGGGACACCTTCCAGAACGTCTGAATACTTCATTAGCTTACTTTTTAACTCTTCCTTCACCCCTTCTTTTAGACGACCGAGATAACGCGAATGAAGTCCAATATGTTCTGTCGACTCAACACGAATAAAGCAAGAATTCTCTTCAGAACATTTTCTTTTTGCTTCTTGCAAAGAAATCCCGTAAGACACACGTGAAGACGCCATGTTGAAATTAGACCGCTGACCTTTGCGCGACGGTCTGGTATACCTGGGGCTATAAAGCTACAGGACACCCAAGTAGGAAGAATTGCTATCGGGGATAGGCTCAATTTCCAACGCTCACTCGTGCCCGGTCTACGTTTTTCCTTACAACGGCTGGTAATCGAGTCTATATCGGGGGACTATTAGCCTGTTCCAGGCTCTCGGTCAGTGCATGGGGATCAGCGCGTCGCCCGCCCGCTTTTTCAATCGCCCCCACTGAGCGAGAGCCTGGAACAGGCTAGGGAGCTATCGGGGGAATATTTTTCCATACATTACTATTGATTGCAGTATTTCAAAAACCACTTGGCAATTTAAACTGAATAAATTTCGAAATTTGTTATTGTTATTATTATCACAATGAAGAAGTGCAAGCTAACACCACAACTAAATTAATTATGGAAAGAAAAGGAATGGTGTCTCGATGCAATAAAATTATATTTTTAGAAGCTCTTGTTTGAAAAGGCCACTGAGAAACTGGCTGTTTCAAAATAGTTTGTTTAGATCCAATTTTCTACTCGATCTTTAGTTTTTTAACCTCGAAGAAGCCGGAAAATATATTCTAAAAATAGGTTTTTGTGTTGTTTGCTTTTCATTTGCATGCCGTTTGTTGCAGATGTTACTGAAAAATTAATGCGACAAAACAATGGAGTGAGAACAAGGACTAAGATATAGTGAGTAGATTAATTCATAGCAGTTGTCTTGTGAAGTGCATTGTTGAGAACAATTCCACTTCAAGAAGAATACTGTTGAGATGTTTTTCGGTCCTCTGCCGTTTCAATGCCCTTGTTTCACCGGCGGCCTTGTTTACAGATCAACATGAATATTTTTCTGATACCGGCATGGTATCTGGAATAACACACTTATGCATAATAATGTAGGTATTCAACACCAATCCGATGGAATAGTTAAAAAGATTGAGGTCTAAAGCCATAAGTTGGTTTTGACTGAACTTCTACAGCTGGAGAACAAAAAGAAGTAAAATTATCCAGATAAAGGCTAAATTCTCCTAAGGTTTTGTGACATGGGATCTATTGATAGAAATATATGTGTCAGTTACGAGCCCCTGTGGCGACAACATTGTTACACAAACTGGTCGCCAACAGACTCAGAAGTCTTTGGTAGCCAAGAAAACAATAGCTTTTATTAAACACGCGTTTGGTTTTTTCGCTCCAGTCTTGAACTTGAGGGACTTGAACATTCTCTACAAATACGAGTGACCTTCTAACCGGTGATCTTGATCAGTGACTGATGGAGAGAATTTTCACTTACATAGCTGCGTTGTTTACTCGTCTGCTGTTTTGCCTCCATGCGATCTTGATGATTTACTGGTTGGTGACTCTCAAAAGAGACAAAACATATTACCTGTTTTTACTTCTTCTTGTGGCCCTTCTAGTGGAAGCAATAATCACCGTTGGATTTCGCAAGGGACACGAGTACAGCTGGTAAGTCCTGGTGACTTAAATATACGTACAGAGACTGGAAATAGAAATAAGGATAGCATATTGCATGGTTTAGCTAGCCATTCTTACGACATCAATTTATGGTTTTCACTTTGAACATAACTGATCCGTGAAGTGACGAACTAAGAGTCTAATAATTACTTTAAGAAATTTAACGAGGTACAGCAGAAGTAAAGATATCATCAAGCAAGACAATTCGACCAGGGTCTTTGCGCAGAACTAAGAGGTTTTTTTTTCTCTTTACATGCTGATTACGTTATCGTGTGGATCAGCGCTTCTATCAAGTCACAGGTTAAGTTTAATAGTACGCAGAGGCAAACCTACCTAACTTTATTAAAAATTACAAGCGAAATTTATTTTACTACAAACTCAAACATGCTGAGTTCCGTTTGCATTTCATTTATCCGATCTAAAAAAGATCTTCACTGAAGAGGCAGATCGCACATATGAGGCTGGCTCAGATTTGACTCAAGCGATCTAGTTACTGCAACATTACATTAATCAAAAACGTTATTCTCCACAATGTAAGTTTACAGAAGTTTATAGACAACTTGAAGTTTTTTTATGCGAACTTGTCTCGCTCACCTTTATGCCGCACAAGAGCCTTAAATAAACATGTACTAAAAGCATCTTATCCCTTGTGTAATTGAATTTATTGTTTTCGGAGGCCTAACAACGGCGGTGCAGTAACTATTTCATATGATCCTTGTGTGATCATTGTGTTTCGTTCCTACATGGCAACAAGTGGAACTAAATTCGCTCCATGCTCTCTGTGCGTAAAATTAGTCCTGCAAAACATACTTGTGAAACAAAAATATTTATCTTAAGACAGTGATGTCAATGTGAAAGACTGACTGCCATGAGAGGACGTTTACAGATAAATTTCATATTGTCATATTGCTTTAATTATTTTTAATTACGTTTTTGGATATTTCTTCTATCTTCATCAAAAGTAAGCCGATGTAGATGGATGGGCACGTATAATGACTATTGTAGGATTTGTACTCAGTTCATATCATCAAGCATTCAGAAAGCCACCAGAAATTACATAACTGATATGGAGGCATGGAGGCATTATTAAAATAAAACCTTGATAAAGTGGACATTCCTTTAAAATTGTGAAAATGTTTATTTTAGGCCACCCTTAATAATTATTGAAATTTGAAAAGAGATTACAGAAAAGCCGCTGGAGGTTGAGTTCTTCTGGCCAAATTTAAATTGTCTTATGCAAATATTCTAATTCAAGGTGCAGCCGACATAAAAACTCTGTGCTATGAGCAGGTGGCTCAGTACCGGCAAGGTGGAATCGCGCCAATTTCCTGAAAAAACATTCAATGCAATCTGTAATTGTCAATTTCCTTTGTCAAAGAACTACAATGAAGCAGTTCTCGTTAACGTTGTGACAATTCTCCAGACCTGAAAGAAAAAATTTTAGCGTAAACTTCTTTACAGCGAATTCTCGTTCTGTTGTTGATTGCTTTCTTTCACTCACTCTCCCGTCGTTTCATATAATTACACTGCTCATCTTTATCTATAACCTTTAGGGTGACATTGACCAAACTTTTAAGGATCGTTCCTTAAAAAAAAAAACACCAAAAGCCTTTGGTAAGAATCTCCTATTAATTTCTCCACTTTCCTGCAACTAGTTTTAAATGAGATGCATACTTGACTACTTCTTTCCGAAAATGGAAACAAAAGGAATAACATTGTGAAATTTCTCAATAAATATGCAATTCAACTGAGCAAATTCCTAATGCAAATTTGTCAAATCAAGATCACATCCAGTCCAGATGGTGCTTTCCAGGCTGAGATCATAAAAATAAGACTTTTTCTCGGTTCACGCAAAACTTTGCTCGTCAAGACGATTTTTATGTTACGTCGGCACTTTAGAACCCGGCATTCGAACAACGGCCATAAAATATAAATTTAATACAAGGTTGTTATCTCTCCTTATTTCCTTTTTAACCTTAAGTTACTTAGGGGTGCCACAGCGAGAATTTAGAGCAAATTACAGGAAACGCCAATAAGTGCGCGTCATGAAATGAACATTCTGTTGCCTCTGCGGGTTTTGTAACAAAAAAAAAATCAATCTAGATCTACGTAGATGAGTTTGTCGCCCTCAGTAATTCATCGTAAGATAGCTACCGTGAACAATACACGAGAGATGCTTTCTTGGTTGTTTTTAACACACTGATTTACCCTCCTTTTAACTGGATTCTTTGTTAATAAACCTTGCCAACTTTAGCTTTACTTTGCATCCTTCCAAATCCATTAGAATCGTTTTTCAGTGTAAAATCCCATTACACATTTTGAAAGCCTCCGGCTTCGAATGCGCTTTTTAAAGAAATAGCCATCAACGGTTTCCGCTAAACGTCCTGGAACAGCGAAGAACTCTCTTGAATAACTGTGGTCTCTAGTAGATTCAATTTTTACATTCCATTTGATATAAATGCGAAATAAAACAATTTGAAATGTTTGTAAAGGAATATTTATGATGATGAACAGTACCGAGATATAGAGATAGTGGAAAAGTAAATTTGAAATCAATTGAAAAAAAAAGCAGTTAAGAACCTTCAGTCCTGAATAATTAATAATTGGAGAATTAAAGAATTGTGTGTTGATGGCTTGTAACTACACTTCCCCAGCTTTAATCTCACTCGCAGGATTAGCATTCGGCGGCTTTTGAAAACTGACATTCAGGCGCCAGTTCAGGCGCCCTGATAAAGTCAAACAGCAGTGCTGTTACTAGTCCCATGCTCCAAACTGATTTACATGTTCGTCGGTCCGATTTTGAACAGGATTCAGTTTAGAGAACTGGCCCTGGATAGTGCTATCTATTCACGGATTAATCCAGCGGATAGTGTGGGTTTTTTGTGACAATGGATGGCGATTTATCCGGTGGATAGCGTTTATCCACACTTTGAACAACTGGGCCTAAGTTGATTTATAACTCGTGACGTCATTAAAATGCCAAATTTGAACTGCTGATCCTAAAATTTGAGACAAACATGTTACACTTTAGTATGCCTCATTTAAAGAACGCAATCAGGAAGTTTTAGAGTTTTATGCCTCCCGGCCGCGCGAAAATTGGAGCGAGAGCAAAAAACGACGGAGGTGTGGTGAACGATGGAAAGCCTGGTTCTCATATGCCGCCGACGTACCTGGGACATGGCCGCCGGCATGGCCTAGGACAACGCTGCGGCATATGTGAACATTTATCGCCGACACATAATCTGTCCCAGGCATTGACCGCCGGTTTGCCTGTGAAGTTGAGCTGAGTTCAACTTCGCAGGCAAGCCGGCGGTTGTCGGCGATGAAAATATTCTATGTGAACATCATCTGCGGAGATCTGCGGACGCAAAGTATGGCGTAACAATTCCATTTTTCCCACAATTCCTTATTTTCAAAGTGACGCATGAAGCATTTCGCGCCAGTTTGAGTACGTCGGCGATCCATCGCAGATGCGCCGGGGACCCACTGGAAGAGATGGCCGAACGTTGTCAGTTGTAACCGGCGACTACGTCGCAGGTAGGTCTGTGTGATATGAGAACCAGGCTGAGTGGATGCATTTGATTGCAGGTTCTGTCCAAGCATGTTCTTATACTTGATGACAATGATCCCTTGTGACTGGCTCGCCAAAATACAAGTCCTTGATTGTGTCGTATCCACCAACGATGCAAGTACTGCCTGTATAACAGCTGTTAATGAAACTACAGAACTCTTTCAAGTAAGTAGCCTCTCGCGCATAAAACATTGACTGCACTAGGCAAGTTCCATATCATGCAAAAAGGACTAGGAACTAAGCCGATAATTTAGTATTAGTATTAAGAGAGTGGTCAAAAAGTATTTGGGGGTGGACAGGAGAAGAGAGTGGGTGGGTTATCTGGTTTTGAGCCCTTGGTAAAGGGTGGTTCGTTCAATTTTCAGCTACCCATGGTGGTGGGTCATCGGCCTTTAACATGAATTGGCACACATTTGACACAATCGACAACAGAGGTAACTCCTTCCAGTTTCAAAGGACGAAAACGTTTTGAGCCGTGGTTGAAAAAGCACATTTGGTTGGTGTACAATAGAGATAACAATTTCATGTATTGTAAAGTACTTTTTAAAAGCAAGTAAGTCAGTAGCAGTTAACATACTGAGACTGGCACACTGAGCCGTTTGTCAGTCCAATCCACACCTCAAATTATCACTAGGCTAAACTCATTTATCTTCTTAAAGGGGACAAAAATGGAATATCAGTTCGGGTTACCTGTGTTCCAGAACTAATCGAGGCGGGGGCAGACGTGTAAGGAGAAGGCTCTGTTCAGTTTCGGTGAAATGAATAGAAAAACTGAATGCACTGTTTTCTTTTCTCCGTTTTAGTTTCTCAAAGGACTACAAATCACCGACGACGAAAGACTGCTGTACACTATGGAGCAGGCTCTGGTTCTTATCCTGGTGATTGGCAGGTGGCTACTCCCAAAAGGAGGTATATCACGTGATCAGTTATCCCAGTTGCTGCTAATCTACATTGGTACAGCGGCAGATATTATGGAGTTCACGGAGATAATCAAGGAAGATGACATAAGAAGAACAAACCCGAAAATGCTTCAGAACAGTCACTTTGTTAATGCTGTGATTCTTTTTTGGAGCGTGAGTCTCTTTCAATTTCCACTGACGATCTACGCCATGGAAAGAACTGCACAGAGACTGGAAAAAGAGAAGGCTGAGCTAGAAGAGCAGCTAAAGAAAATCAAAGGAGAGAAGGATGTTCGAAGACGGAGAAATCAAGTTGCGCCTTCACCGGCTTTGTACACGTATAAAAAGAACCATAGTCAGGAAGGTAAAGAACAAGATGAAATACGTGTTAGATATATTCAGACCAAATTCGGACTCGAGATTAAACCGGAAATGACGTCAGTTACAAGCATGGACGAGGAGGACGCCACAGTGCACGTTTCTCAGGGTACATGCCGCCGCTGCTGGCACAAAGTTACCAAAGCTCTAGACAATGCTGCTACTAAGATGCAGGATTACACCGAACTTGTGAGTTTGCTCATACCCATGCTCATGCAAGACGGACCGTTTCTTATCATTCGTTTAATCGTCATCGCCTATTATCAGGTTTTCCATGATACTTTGTACTTTCTTACCGTCAAGAACGCTCTAGTTGTAATGCTGCAAGTCTACCGCATATTCGTTTTGTACTACAAGCCACCAGAAGAAGACATTGACGATTTTTTCCCTGAGAGTGATCCTTCACACAGACTGTGTAACGTGCAAACCGCCATTAAGTCTGTACAGCACACAAGGCTTGCTATCAGACTGGTATCCAGGCTCCAGAGACAGGCAAAATGGCGCCGCAGTGCAGGCAGCACTCTCAGTGGTCGTGTCAAAAAGAGAAGTACTTCTTCGCAGAATCACCAAAGCGAAGAGGAAAAGAAAGATGCCACGCATTAAGATATGTCCTATGCATTTCGAGAAAGACTCCTTTGTTGTTGTTGATTTTCCACGTGTTGCGCGCGTGTCCTTTGTTTGCTTGCAAGGGCATGCGCTAAGAACAGAATGTCACAACCTATTGGTGACTACCTTTTGAAAAAAATGCAAAGTACGGCTAGGAGAGTCCGATTTAGGCCGGAAGACACTGACCAGCACACGCGAGGTATAGCAATAGTCAAACTTTTGATTTACCGATATATACTAACTCACCCCCTGTTGATCTCTCCGTGTTTTCCCAAGGAGGCCCCCGTAGGGAACAAAAATGTCATCATCAACTATTTGCCGACTGAATCCGATTTATCTCGAGAGTAATTTCGCGACACCGAACAGAAAAATCCCAAAGGACCGACAACAATAGCGCCATTGTCTTAGAAAAAATCCAACCATAACGATAGGCCAAGTTTGATATGGGCCCAAAACAGGCGAACTGAAAAATAAGAAAGAGAGGAGATCGAAGACAAAAGCAAATTCAAATTTGACACTGAAGTCACGCATTAGGGTTAAGTTCGACAGGACCACATAGTTATTGCAACGGAGTACTGAGAAGACCCACGATATCATTGTTAAATCAGGTCGACGTTTTTGGTTAATTGTGCATTTCTACAGGATCCGGCGCTTATCTTCCTTGTTGAAAGCTTTGAAACGTTCAATCAATTTCTACAGTTTCCATGTTAATGTTGCTAATATGCCAAAAATCCATACAAAATCTCTCGTCTGCATGGGAATTCAAATGTTCCCTAGCTGTTGTCTGGTGAACTGTTACCAAGCTCCACCCCTCTTTTGAATTTAAAAACTTTTCCAAGCCAACTGAACAACGATGAAGACAACATTACGGCCATTTAAGATTGGATTCACATACGATGATATCCTTTTAAAAGAGAGATGTTGAAAAACCGAACACGACAATAAGCTACCTGTTTTAATTCATACGGGTTTTTCATGCGTGTTTTGGGAGATGGCAGTTTTTAGCATTAAGTGTAGTGCACACCACCTGGTGTTAATGAACCAGTATGTGATAAGCCAAACAAATCTAGTAGAACTGGTCATTTATTATAACGTTCTTGATGGATTTTTGTCAAGTGAATAGCGAAGTCTCGTTCGACATGGAGGAGGACAACAGAGAAGGAGAGAGAAAGAGCTGAAGGGAGGCTGGAGCATTGCAGCGGCCGACAGAGCTGCCAGCTTAGCGGCCGAGTGTCTTTATTTGTCATTGGGCAACACATGTTTTGCATGTCTAAGACCAAAATGTTCGGACCAGAGAGAGTTGATCAAACAAGGATACTGTAACTTATCTCTTGTAATATTTTGAAGGAATAGAAAGCACGTGTACGTATTACTATTGACGTAAAAAACTCTTTTCAGTTTCCTCAGCCGCCACCCTCCCCTCCCTCGGACACAATTTTCCGGAGGTCTTGTCCCTGGTACCCTGACCTCTTTGTGATGTTAGTTTGGAATAGCAAAGCGCGCGAGTGACGTCATGACTCAGACAAGACTCCGGAATTGCGGACGATTTTGCTAAAACACTTTTTAAAACAACCGGTGTTCCTAAAACACATTTTTGAAACGGAAACTTCGCCTAGATTCCCTCTAGTTCTCTCAGAACACGCTGATGTTGTATGAGCCTCGTGGGGGGTATAATCATTTGCATTCTATTTTTAACCCTCGCGCGCTTCGCTATTAACTGCATAAGTTATATATTTAACAATTATTCTTCTCAATCTCGGTGAATAGTGGCAGAATATTTACCGAGATTGAGAAGAATAATTGTTTTAGTATATACACAGGAAGTGATCTCAACAACATTTTCAGAAGGAAACCATTAAAAATCGATTTAATTGATCTCTCAATTCATGCGTGGAAAACGTGCAAGCGGTACAAAGCATGCGCGAATTCGCGAAACGCATTATTCACTCGGTAGGGGGTGAATAATGCTCATTAGCCAGAGATAGCGAACCAATCAGATTGCTTAAAACACCAAGATCACTGAGTGTGTATCTACTAATTCGAGTTATTCATCTACCGTGTTTACTTTTAATTGTCATAGTTTTTGTGACTGATGTCGGCGTTATGAAAATCATACAAGTCTGGTTTCATAACCCTCCTCTGATGATTTCCAGTCCGTACTGCGAAGTCTCATCACTCTAATGTTTATAAAATTATAAGTTCCCGAAAGTGAAGAATGATCATCGCAGTATATTTTCCAATTTAAGCAATTGGAAAGAAGAAGCCTGAAAAAAATCAGAAGATATATTTGAACTCAATAAATTGACCTCGCTCCCAATGTGTAGCTTCATAGCTCAGTTTGTAGAGCATCGCACCGGTACCAACCTCCGCGATACCGGTGCGATGCTCTACCAACTGAGCTACCATATGCATTACATCATTATATGTTCCCACTCGATGGAATGCGAATCAATGTTATTTGTTTAGAACCACACACCTTATAATTGAGGCATTTCAAATTCTTTTTACTACAGTTTCATTGATCTTTACAGCTGCCAAGAAGTGATATGAGAAAGAACGAAAGCATAAAGCTTCGACCGCTTCGCATCCATAACGGCGGTTGTTTTGAAACTTTGAATTTACTTCATATAAGTAGCTGCAAAATGTTTACATTTTGTGATGTCTTACATGAAACAAAACAAAAAAAAACGCAAAAAAAAACCTCTCGAGGGTGCGCAGTACGGACTGGAAATCATTTCAATCTGGAAATCACCACCAATTTGTTCATGAACAACCCTTCTTAGAAACGTTTTGAGGGGGAAAAAGATTCTCGCGAAGATTTAACAGTGCTTTTATGCGTTTACTTAAGAAGCCTGCGTATAATATGTTACGGTACATTTAAATACAAAAAGGGAAGTCTGTCAATGATTTCATGTTACTAAAATAATTTTTATTTAAATTACTTTTGATGCGAATAATTGACCAACTCTAAAACCTAAAAATTGCAGATTATTTGTTTTTATTTGACCATGTTATGTTTGCAAATAAAAATGAAAATTTGATAAAATTTGCATTTGCCATCTTGATGTTCTCACTTGTAGCTTCTTTATATAACTCTGCTCGTTTGATTCTACAATTTAATAGTTGTGTACCTCGCCAAGCTTTGTTATTCGACTGATGAACCACACAAATCGTTATCATCAAGAACATTCGTTTTTATACTACATATAAATCGTTTCAGTTTACTAGGCAGGGTTTTCGACTAAAACGGCTCGTGAGTGATAAAATAAAATCATACGTTCTTTGTGGGCACGATTTTGGTATGGCGAAAACTTAACTCTCGTTTGAACTGCATAAAAACTTGCTAGTGAAAGGAGACTTTAATACCATCAACCACCTCGACAGTTGTTTTCACGTCTAAAATCGCAAAGAAAATAAATAAAGGAAACATGTCAGAATTTGGCTTTGTTTTATTAAATATTCAAAACAATAATTACACCTTAGAAATATTTCCTTTAGAACATGCAGTTATAGAAAAAAAAAACCGGTTTCATGTAAAACTCAAAATTAAACCACTAAAATGAAGGTTATCGGTTACGGCTTGTAGTTGACACGCACAACAAATTGTTGTGTTCCGTTTCTCCTTCAGTTATTGAATTTCGTTGTCTATGAAGCCGAATGAATTATTCAAGCCGTATTTCCTTTTTGCCCAGAAGATTCTTAATCGTCCATCCACAAAGTACGCCAACCATGCTGTGACGCTTAAATTTATAAAACCGAATAACAAGTCAATAACAAAGTGCATCTCCTCAGTTATTAAATACTTGTGAATAAGCTTTTTCACCAGTGCTAACATAAAATAAACAGTGATATCAACGAGAATAGCCCCAGATCCAACCAGGACTGTGCACAACACGGTGTAACCGTAGTCATAAATTGTGCTTCCTTTGTTGTCTTGAAAAGCAAAGTCGGTGTACATGATCGCAGGGAAAGGCTTGTTCACGTCCATTTCTCCTGTCCTGTGAAACCACTTTGCTTCTGTCCGTTCCCACTCACAGCAATCTGCGTAAAATTATAATAAATAGATCCGGATGGTTCTGATTATCTCCCATGAATGAGGAAATTGTCTGCAGGGTAAAACTGAGGTGTCCACTGAAGATTGAAGCCAATGCCTGTTTCTATCGGTTTAGGTCTTCCCATATCTAATTCACATGCTAATTGCTAAAGCAATTTTGTAAGGACCGGCTATTTAGGCAGTTAAACAGTTGGAATCCTCTGCCCAGACAAGGTGAACAAAACATGATCACGTCACGTGCAAAAATTTGCAAATGATATTAACGTAATACAAATTTATGTAATTCGATAAACCACCAACATATTTACGACTAGTTTGAAGAGTAAACCGATTTAAAAAATTCTGCGACTTGAGAAACCAAGAAGCGTTAAATAAGAGCACAGCACATGTTTTAAACTCAACGATTGATTGACACCTGACGCGGCTCTGACTGTGACCACCTGCTATTGTGTCAACAGGTGATGCACTCGGGCTGCGTTCTTGGAAACTTAGAAATCTGAACGCTCCCTTTAGTACTATTCAGAGCGGCTTTTCTTTCTTCCAGAGATTGGTCGATGTAAGACTAGTGGAAACGCGAAGCTCGCGCGTATGTCGCAGAGCCTTCCGCTGAACATGCAAGAGACCGCAAACGAAAATGCTGCCGGTGTACGTAGGATCTGGAAAAGATCTGATCAGCCAAAAATAAAAACTTAACAATGAAGGAAAGCTGATTACTACGTAGAGAGCTTAACGAGACAACGACATGATCGAGTTTAAACTAAAAGCGAAGAATTGCAACCGTGGATAGCTGTTTCGACCTGGTTGGGTCTCGTTTGTACTAGGAAAAGTTGGCTCTGGAACAACATGATTTGATTGGCTAGATATTTTTGGATCAATTTTCACTAATTTAACCTTGGTCCGGCATTCTCGATAGTATCCTTAGTTTGTCCAACTAAAACCGGTCTATTAAATCAGTTACAGACGTTAGCAGATTCAAACAAACGGAATTTTAAGCAGATATAAAATTTTGGCTGGAATTGGCATTCAAACTTTGTGAAAGGCTGTAGCTGGTTCGATGCTCCATACTCTTGGTGACTTGGTATGCTTGGAATGGGGCGACTCGAAGTCCCGTCACCAATTAATTATAACTAAAAGCATTACTTAACCACACCCAGGAAGGCATGAAAAAATATAGACCACTTGTTTATGCTGAGAAGGTTTGTGATGCTGAATATGTGGAGGGCATTTAGTTTAACCATGTCAGAGTCCTACAAACAGAATAAAGGAGGGTGTGAATGAAAATAATGATAATAATACTACTAATACTGTAATTATTTTAAACATTTATCATCATAGGGAATTTAAATGTAGAAATGGCATCCGCATTTCGCCCTTGCCCGCAATAGAGTCTCCGGCTAGATCACGGAGGGTCGTGGGTTCAAATCCCATCTGGAACTCAGATCCAGATCCTTTTTCCGAATTCATGCCATTTCTACATTTGAGTTCCCTATAATACTCACTTTGTTGCATCTTTGCAACTTTTCATCTATCGCTCAAGCTCATGCCGATTTGCATGTCGATTTTGTAATTTGTAGATCGAATATGTTTCTGAGCAAGCTCCAGACTCCAATTGCTGGTTTTCAGTGTCACGCTATTCAAATAAAAATCAAAACCGTTCAATAGATTAAGTCCAGAATCCGAGAAAAGAAAGAAGGAAAGTATGCAAAGACTCTCGCCAAGATTCAGGTCACAATAATTTTTCTTATGCAAGATATACGGAGAAACGTTTTACCCAAATTTATAGCATGTTATAGAGATTTGTATGGAGACGCCATGTTGGTGCCCATCCGGATGGGCACCAACATGGCGGCCGGACACCATGCAACAGAAATATCTGTCACTGAGTTTTGCTACAAAAGCGTGAATTTATCTCTCGAGGAACTCAAAAACATTAAAATAATACTTTTTCTAATACAAGAACTGTCCAGATAGCCAAATTCTCTGAAATAAGTCCTGAAATAAGTCACTTTTTAATCAACACGGCCGTGATGTAAATGTCGCGTCACGCAAAAGCTCAAGAAATTCAAGCGTGGTCTATCACAAAACCAAGAACCCATTCTGAGCAAAAATGTTTATGGATATTAGTTTTAAGCTGCTCTTATACATCATGAAAGTAAAATATCTGGAGGATCAATAGTTTTGTAGTTTGAATTTTAGTGACGTCATGTGAAATCGGCAATCCTCCATTTACACAAACTATAACCGTGAAGGCATGAAAAAACATAATAACGGTTGATGAGTTTGTTTTCTACCGAAATGCACGGGAGGAGGGCGCAATCAAGGAATAACGCGTACTGTCCAGTTATAATAAGAATAAATAAATTAATACAATGAATAAAAATAAAAAAATAACGATAACTGATAATTATAATAATAACTTTATTCAACCCTGGAGGACCGATCAGCGGATCCATCCATAGAGTTGAACGCTGGCATAAGCCGGTGATCAGTACATTATGAGATTTACAAGACAAATAAATGACAAAAAATGAATACAATCTTTAAAAAAAAGAAAAATCTACTCACTAATAACATTATTTTGTCTGATCTAAGTTAATTAATAATTTAATAGTTTTAGTTTTAAAATTCTCAGAGTTTTACCGGGTGCGAAGGTCATTTCTTTCCAGCGGTCTACTGGAATGTGAATTGTTCCACAGCAGTTTTGGCGTGTCCTTGGGAAATGAAGTTCTCTACTGTCTCGGAGTTCCAATCTCAGTCTCGTCCAATTACACTGTCCAATATGCATGAAGGGCGTGTAATCAATTGTCCTATTAGTGCTCAAATTATTCCTTATGATAATTAAAGAGATTGATCGACACTTTTGGTTTAGTATAGTTAATATACCGTTAGGTAAGACGAGGCGGCCCAAACAAAGCAAGGAATCTTCGTGCCACATGAGAGGCATCTGGGAGGCTGGCAAAATGCTGTAGGAATTCCCAACCAGGCCCTCAGTCGCAAGTGGGATTGGAATTTTGAATTGCTGTTTGGATTCAAGGTGAATGCAGTGGCAGTAGAATGGAAGGACTACAGGCAGTGAGTAAGTTCCATCCTCTGGAGTTCGTGCTTTTCTGTTTCATCTTCAAGAGTAGCGCAAGCGAATTTTCCTTGGTTGTAGAAACGTGACCAACTGACGGAGAGGGGGTGGGGGGGGTGCGAATTTTTGGCTACTTTTTAGAATGGTTTTGTCTCAAGAAACGTCGGTTTTGGCGTTCATTGCGGCCTGCGGATTTTCCGTTTCTTAGCAAAATTTCCACAAAGGGCATATGACTATAAAAGAAGTAAATTAAAACTATCCAAAATGTCAGTACTAAAACTGAAAGGAAAATCTCGTGACTAAGGCCTCTGTATGATTTTGTCCTTTTCTCTGAAATTATAAGAACTCGAGAAATGTGATTACACCGTCACCGGCTCACTAGTAGTCAACTGACACTCGCTCTGACGCAACTGTCAGACTCTAAAAGCTGCTAAAAGCATATAAAGCTCAGTTTACTCCTCTAAGCGGCCAAACTAGTGCTGCTAGATGGTTTAAAGAAATTAGTCAAATATCATTTGGATTGAACCACACTTTGGCCGGGACTTCCAAAATCCAGTGATAGTCAGCGCAGCGTTGTGGTACTGATATATTTATGTCACGCACGAACTTACTTGTACGACTCTGATAGAGTATTCGAGAATGTTTGACCGGTTATTCGCATTCTGGCTCAAAATTCATGACCAGAACTAGAAATTAAGCAGGAAAGGTCGCATCTACTGTCTCATAACAGATGGCTGCACGTTTGAAGTGCGTTAAAGGGAAATGGACTAAAAAACGCGGGAAGAAGGAGTCGAGTGCCGAGACGAACGCGCAATTCATTGAAACGGCCCAGGGAACTGCGGAGAAGTCAAGTTCCTACCAAAGGTCAGTATCTCTTACGTTAGTGCGTTGCAGATATTCACATTTTATAGCTTTAATACTTTTTTATAATTTGTTTTCTGACCTGTCAGTTCTGGTTCAGTGTTTGCCCCAAATCACAGTTTGCGAGCATCCAAGTTGAACGAACGCGTCCATTGAATGGTACTTGACGCTTGAGTGACCTGAATAATTTCGAGAAATTTTGGAAGCTGTGAGCTTTTAACACATTAAATATTGCATTGCACGTCATAAGAGTGAATTGTTTGTGAAAAATGACGCTCTAAAAAAACACAGCTGTCTGCATTATTTGCATTTTCTTAAAACGCTCATGGGTTAAAAGATCAACCGACAACGCTCATTGCAATGCAAATTTAGCTATCCATCAAAATTAAGATATCTGTGAGCCTGTGATATTTTACGCCTGGTTGTTGCAGAGAAGAATATAGCATGTCGGAAGTTCAGCAACTTCAGACGATTAATTGTAGCGAGACCCAGTTATAAAATGTCTACCGAAGACGCGGGCGAAAATCGTCAACAACGAGAGCGTCTGCGAAAATCGCGAAAACTCGGTCTCTGTCAAAAACTGTCTACACAGTATCGAGCTTGTTACTTATAATAAGGGCCTGTTTACATGGAGGTGGGGGACCCCAGGTAGGTGAGGTAACCCGCCTAGGTGGGGTAACCCGCCTCTCCATATAATCTCTCATTTTTATTTGATCATGTTTACATGATAGGTGGGGTAACCCGCCTAGGCGGGTTGCCCGGTCTGCCAGGTAGGGTAACCCGCCTAGCCGGGGTCGCATTTTGCCATGTAAACGACTCGAGGTGGGGTAACCCGCCTAGCCGGGGTCGCATTTTGCCATGTAAACGACTCGAGGTGGGGTAACCCGCCTAGCCGGGGTCGAGTTCATGTTACATTGAACCAGAACAATATGGCCGTTAACTGCCTCTGTCGGAGGCTTTGTATCATCAAAAGTGACAGTAAAATGTCACAGCATTGAAATGCTGCAGCGAGAGCAGAAAATAAAGATAAAATAACACTGACCGCCAAAATGCATCGTTCGTCCGCCATTTTCAATGTTTACATGCCTAGCGACCACACAACAACGTCAAGTAAAGTCACCCCGGGACCCCGGGGTTGTAAGTTTGCATGTAAACGCCGGCCATTTTTCGACCACGGCTAGGCGGGTTACCTCACCTACCTGGGGTCCCCCACCTCCATGTAAACAGGCCCTTATGATGGTCAAACACCGTATGAACGGTAAGACAGAAACAAGTCATGGATAATAACAACATTTTTTTATATTCTTAAGCTTTGTGATAAGGTTACAAGATGAATGAAATTAAGCACCAAATGTCATGTCTCGGCCTTTCAGGATTAATATTAGCTTTGAACAAATGATTTGAACCTTGTAGCTTGTTAGACCACAACTTTTAAGAACAAGAAAAATTGATTGATGTCCCTGTATGGTGTAGAAGGTTCAAACCTGTGACATGGAGTTTTGGATTCGAGTATCGAGCTAGTATGTAAGCTTATATAAGCTTCGATCGCCTCGGGGATTGCAGCACGTACATGTAGAAACTAAAGTTTACATAAGCTCAATTACTCTAGGGAACTGTAGAGTCCTAATTTTCCGCTTACAACTTTTTCCCGGTTTAGGTTGAAATGACCACTTAAATTTTTATTGTTGTTTATTTATTTTTATTGTTGTTATATCCATATATTTTACCATCAATGATATATTTATATATTATTTCATTTTTGGACAAATTTAAATGTAAAAAAACAAAGTTTTCTTTTACATAAATTGTAAGAAGTCGTGCCCTCTGTTTGAATAATAATTTTTTGTGGTGTTATAAAATGCCCCCTATCATTTTCATCAGCTGCGTGGGGATTTTAAAAAATCAAGCGGGGTTAATTTCAATTGTTCTGTCACAAACTTAATAAGCCAACCCTGAATAAAACCAGTGGCAGATTTTCATTCATATGTCAGGGTGCATGTGAATTTAGTTTTTGTATATGCATGCATAATTTTCAGTTAATATTTTGTTAGGGTAAAT
>OZ026605.1:10891059-10903559 GCA_964020085.1 Micromussa lordhowensis
CGAGTTATCAGGAGGTTAGAAAAACTGAGGGTTCGATCGGGATTCCATTGTATTTGTTCTTCATATCACAAATGAACAAGACTTTTCAATGAAAGAACTGTATTATCTAGCAATAAAATTTGGACACTGCTTGAATGTGCGTGGAAATACATGCAGGTCAAAAGCTGACAACAATAAGACATCCAACAGTGCTACAAGCTATAGGTACCTCTCTCTTTTACTATCACTTACAAGGCCATTTTATTTTCTTTGTAGCCTCCAACATGTATGATGAAAGTGGAAGGTAACTGGATTTTGATATGTCCTGCAATGATTAGTTTAATTTAACTTCTCACCAACAGCCACCTGAGTGATTGTGCTGGTCCCCTGTAATATTTTTTCTGCATGTGGTGTACGTGTATTGAGTTTATAACATTGGATGGTTTTTTTGGAGGGTGTTACTAGTATCTATGACCCTTTAAGACATAAAAGCCATATTTAACAATATAGACTCTTTAAATCAAATCAAATCGGTGAGTACTGACAGCTAAGGCTACATATTTGTTAAAAAAATTTTAAAATATTCTTTCTAGGTGCGATTTAATTTCAACACACATTATATACCATCAGGACGCCGTTAGATATTTGCATTTTTGCTGAAGAAGGCAACAGCAGTTGCCGAAACGTCCATCACAATATTTTAGCCAGTGTCAACTCTTTTTTATATATCTTTTATCGAATCTTTTAAGGCTACATATGTGACATTATTACATTAACACATGTGATCCGTCTGGTCCATGGCTTTATGAGCTTATCCACGGATTTTTTTAAGTAAATTGGAATGTACAGGTTTGCATAGGATAATGGTCTTTAGAAACCTTTTGAAGTCTTCAGTAATCTTTAAAAAAATGTTAAAAAATCGCCTATAGATGTTCTTCCGAAAAAAGTTGGAAATCTTTGTTGGTCAGTCTTCATTATATAAGTATGAAATGATTATTATCTCATTAATCACATAAGTTGCAAAAGAGGGTGTTGTTTTATGTGGAACTATCATTGATATTCCACTTATGTCATATTTTTATTTGTGTACACAATTGCCAATTGTTTTATTTTTTATCTTTAAGCGTTACAAATTAGATATTGCTGGACAGGTATAATCTTTTTGAGTCTTTGTTTTTGCATTAGAAAAGTCAAATATCCAACCCAATTCATTTGGTTATTTTTAGTTATCGAGGCCAGACATCTGGAGGCAAAAGATGCAAATGGTAATTATGCATGCAGGGATGTAGCTCAGAAAACACTAAGCTGGCCGGCTCATGAACAAGCCCTAGTGAAGAGCTTTAATCTAGGGGTACATTACGAACTCGGATCAGTATTGACCAGCTCTCAGATGACTTGATAGCGCAATGGGCAGAGCACTGCACCGGTACAGCAGAGGTCATGGGTTCGAATACCGTTCAGGCCTGAATTTTTTTTCAGGCTTTAACTTCACAGCTGCTTAAGTTGTGTGCGTAACTGTGATGATCAGTCATGTCTTCATGAGCACAACTGACTTCTAGACTATGACAAGTCTCTTATGCGTGACACGAAAGAATACCCGCAAAAAAATAAATGGCAGCGCGAAATCGTTGGGGCGAGAAGCGCCTGTATCCAGCCCGTTTTATGAAGCTCGAATAGACGTAGAGCGTTACGCCTTTACGCTTTTATCACCGATCACTTTGTACTTCTCTCTTCTTGCGTGTACGTATGAAACGATGGCATGTTACCAGACCCTTACCATGGTTACCAACGGTTTTTGGTCTGTTGTAGAAGTTTTTAGTCAACCTTACGACGACTTATTCAACCTGACGATCATTTCTACATAATAAACTCTACCGCTCCACGATCACACATATCTAGATATTAAATGAACTGTGCAGCTCTACGACTCTACGACTATAGGGCTTTCCGATTACACTTGTCTAGATAATGAACTCATCGGCTCTACGGCTCTACAACCGCTGATTTCTACAAACTCTACGTACACTGTAATGCATCAGCCAATTGAAACCCCGACCCCCCGACCCCCGGGACATAGCGGGGGTTTAACGCGTTTGCCCCGGTGGGCGGTGGATTTAACAAAATTGAAACCGGGGCCGTGGAGTGGCGATTTAACAGCACGTGCGATCACCTTAACACGAAGAACAATCATCTGGTACATGCAATGCAAGTTCACAGACACGCAAAATTTCAGGGAGCTCATATGTTCTTATTTAAACTATTTGGGGTCAAGATGTTTCTCTTTAGAAGCTATGTTGTTTTCACCTTTCTGTCGGTCTTCCCTAAAATTGCCATTCACTCTTCGTTTTTAGGTAAACCCACTATACTTCCGAGTCTGCCTAATAAATCAACAAGCTTCAACAGAGTCTTCAATCTCATACCACAAATCTACAAATAAATTGTCATCTCAGAATACTCCCCCAAATAAGTGAAATCCACCTCTGTGTATAGTGCACCCGAGAAAAAGGACCGTGGACATTTCGTCGATTTTTAGATTTAGCCTTTGCGACGTGTCCGAGACGAAGGATGCCGATTTGAGTTGTTTCTTCATTTGGTTTCAGTTTTCGGATGCCCCAGCTATGCGGGGCTTTTAACAAGCTTCTTGGTCCTGGGGATGGGGAAGTAAGCCATCTTTTAACACTTGGTAAATGTTAAATTCCCCGCTATGTCCCGGGGGTTGGGGGGCGTGGTTTAAATTTAATGATGCATACGTAAATTTAGAGAAATATGCGGTCGTATTAACATACTAACGCTCTAAAGGAAGATGGTGAAATAAATACATCTTATTAGACGTTTTGGTGTGTAGTATCACTGGGTATTTTTACGAGTTGTGTTATATTATCTAGTAATGTGTGATCGTAGAGTCGTAGAGTTTATTATCTAGTAATGTGTGATCATAGAGTCGTAGAGTTTATTATCTAGTAATGTGTGATCGTAGAGCCGTAGAGTTTTATTTAGTAATGTGTGATCGTAGTGCCATAGAATTTATTATCTAGTAATGTGTGATCGTAGAATCATAGAGTTTATTATCTAGTAATGTGTGATCGTAGTGCCGTAGACTTTATTATCTAGTAATGTGTTTGATTGTAGAGTCGTAGAGTTTATTATCTAGTAATGTGTGATCGTAGTGCCGTAGAGTTTATTATCTACATTTAGTAATGTGTGATCGTAGAGTCGTAGAGTTTATTATCTAGTAATGTGTGATCGTAGAGCCATAGAGTTTATTATCTAGTAATGTGTGATCGTAGAGCCATAGAGTTTATTATCTAGGCGAATGTGTGATCGTAGAGCCATAGAGTTTATAATCTAGTAATGCGTGATCGTAGAGCCGTAGCGTTTATTATCTTGAAATGTGTTATCGCAGAGCCGTAGAATTCTCTAGAGTTACGTAGGTGAACCCGTTGTTCAGACCAAAACCTGTTTTCCGAGTTCTGACCAAAACCCGTTGGTAGCCATGGTAGTATGCCACCGTTTTATTTATACCCGCAAGAGAAGCAGTGCCACGTGATCGGTGATAAAAGCGTAAAGGTGTAGTGCTGTACGAAACCTCTACGGCAACATGAGTTTCATAAAATGGCCTAAGTTGTGCCGACCCCAAGATTTCACGCGGCCATTTTTCCGTCGCGGTTTATTTACGGACGGACTAAGCGAAAGAGGAACTGCTCGCACTCTAACTGACTTGTTTCCATGTGTTATTTCAGCTGGATTCAAGTTGTTTTTCACACAGTGAAATTAGCTGGAAGCTGATTCTTAGCGTCATCCCTGCGCATGTGTATTAATAATATATAGCAAAGAAATGATGAAATGTTCTTTATTTATACTATTTACACATCATTAATTCCAGTGTGTTCAACTGAACGTTCGTATTTTCTTTACAGACGTGCACAGAGTTTCTTTTGCACAAAGCTATTATATTGATAAAGTTAACGATGGAAGATTAGGGAGCAGGAAAATAAGCCAGATAAATGGCAGGGGGAAGCAGAAACATTAATTAGTCAGTAGTTTGCTTTAGTATTTGTCTTAATTATCGTAGTAATAAAATAATAATTATGTAATTTAAGCCTAGGAGTATTATAGGTACAGTGAGTAGGAGACGAGTACTTGGAAGTCAGAACTTGAGTAATTCAAATTTTGCACTGTTCATGGTATTGACGCACTGTGTAATTAAATTCAATTTTCCTTTCTTTCAGGTTTGAGTGATCCCTACTGCATGTTGGGCTTAATGACAGAGGAAAATGAGGATGAAAAGACGAGAAGAACCAAGATTTGTCGCAAGAAATCTAGGAGCACAGTCAGAGATGTTCTTGACGGCGAGTCGATTCATATGACACAAGTAAAGGAAGACACTCTTGATCCGGTTTGGAATGAAACGTTCACAATGTAAGCCAATGATTGTTGGCACGTCGTTGTTACTATAGTGCATAACAAAGTTGAAGTTTTAAGTGGATCCGTGTCTAAATGAATATTCTCACATTAGTTTGGCTTGTGTAGGTGCATGTACATTGTTACTCTTGTTTGATCTTTTTTTAACGCAACATTGTTGTGTTAAAAAACGATATCATATAACATGGTGCATAGGGTGCAGGGTTTTGAAAGCGATTCAAAAACCTGCAACATGTTACCCGAATTTTCGATTTTGCGTCAAAAACCGTCTCGTGCAACGCCACTCTTACAACGAGTTTAATTTTTCGCGCAACAAAGTTGTCGTTGCAAGTTGTCCCATGTAACACCGCTTTAGAGGTGCGTACAATGCATTTTAGGGATAAGAAATAATTATATTCTGACTAGTGACTGCTTGTCACTTGTCTTCTTTATTATGTCCATCACTTTTGAACTTCCTCTTTCCAATGCTAATTACTCTTTTTCTGTATTTCAGGAAAGTTAGTAACTTACAAACAGAAAGATTTCACCTCGACATCTGGTCAGTATTGTGGACATGTTGTTCTTTGTTTTGCCATGTTCCTAGACTAATTTGCAAATAAGAATAGATAACTCTTACAACAACAGTTACTTCTGACTCTGATGGGGACTCTGATGAGATAACTACTAAGTGAAATAAGAATGTTCACAATACGTTAAAGTAATGAAACGTTTTGGGATTCGCAATTCTTATTGCTTAAATGGCAGACCAATGAAAAACAAACAAAGCTGTGTTAAGAAAGTTGATTTGTTGTCGCTAATAAGCAGACAACAAGTTTTCTGGAAAATGTACGATGTGGCACGTGTTTCATGTTTTAAGAATGAACTGAAGATGCAACGAAACCATTTATATAACACTGAAATATGAACTATGTTACACTACTAAAACTGCTACGAGGGAATGATGACAAGTGTAATGGTTTACCAAATAGAAAAGGAAACATTGACTATCCTTCTTTACACTTGCATGTAAGTTTGATAGTTAGGTTAACAAGTTCATATTTGTTGATTTAAGGGATTGTGATGACAAGGCACTACTTAAGGAAGAAGATAGAAAGATTTCCAAAATAAAAGGAATCTCTGGAATGGGAAGGTACATTAGTATTTGCTATATGACAAAGACTGCTGAGAGTGCCTACAACTAAAATCACCCAGCTACTCAATGCACTCGGTTACGTTGCTCAGTTACTACGCGCGCTGTAATTGCAATACATTGACCAATTGTGTCTGAGGATTAAAACGCTAAAATGGTCACGAGATTATTGGGTTTTTATTCCATATTGTCTGAAATATACTGTTAATATTCATTCGACATAAATTTGCACAGAATTTTGCTGAGTCGTCTTGTTCAAAGTAGTCAGACTGTAAATATAAAAATATCGTTTCTGCTTTTGACTCTATTTTTTCCCTCATCAACTACCGAGCAATGGCAAATGAACTCATAATCTAATTATTGATAATTGTCCATCTACTTTTTTTTAGATTTTTCAAAGATGTTATGCAGTCTGCAAGAAAATCAAGTCACGATGATAATATCGATGATTTTCTTGGATACATCGAAATACCGGTTAAGGTGCAAAGTGAAATCCTTGATCTTTGGTGAAGTTACTCAATGTCTTAAAACCATTTTATAGTTGTGTCATTTGTAAACATTTTTGTGCACGAGTGCGTGGTAAGGCTCTATTTCCGCCACTCTCTCGAAGTCCGGTCTATGTTCCTCCTCCTTGAGAAGAGATGGGAGAGGAGCGCGCGCTTACTTCCCGATAAGCGGCTAGTGTTCAAGCCTACTGTGTGGTAATGTTGTCAAACAATTCTTGGTTATTTGATGTTTTATTAACGCAAATATATAAAAACAATAGCCTCCATTTGGCGCGAAAATATGCTCGGATATTTGTCCCCGGGCATTATCTGTTCCGAGATGCGAAACTGTGAGCTTTATTATCCTTCAAATATTCTTCATAACACGCGCCATTTTGAAAATTGAAGAACATCACTCGGATATCCCCTTACGGCCCCCACAGGGGACATGCTGCAATTTTAAAAGTTGCTGCACTTTTAAATTTAGTTTTTGAAGAGTTCCATGAAGAAATAATGTGAACAAAGGTTGACATACACAGTGCAGAATCAACTTCATGGCGCTCGCCCCAAGTCCTGGCAAAATCCACACTTCACTTCCTCTACTGAAAATTAAACATTTCTCATTTTTAAAGAGACTGAAGGGCCAGTGTGTGTTTATTGAGTATATTAAAATGTGTTCAGTTCTTCATCCTTTTTTAACGTGTACCTTTTACACAGCTTTAATTTTCGTCTACCTTCGTTTAAGCATTGCTCAAAAACGGAGCTTACAAGTGCTTTCTGTTCTTTTTTTAGGACATTCCATCTGATGGCATTGACAAGTGGTTTAGACTTGAAGGACGCTCTTCAAAATCACGAGTAGATGGTGACTGTCACCTTAGAATTACCCTAACAACTGGAAAGGTAATCTCACGGGAACGAGCTTTAGATCGCTTTTCTCTTGATTGTCAGAACTAATTCGCATTTGCTCTGGTTTTGCATTTTTACGCTTTGTGATTTGCGTAATTTCTCATCCAACCAGAAGTAAAACCCAAACTGATCGCGGCTCGCTCATACTCGAACACTTTTTCCCGCAATTTTTGTCGGCTACTATCGGCCAACTGATTTTGGTTCGCTGGGTTGTCTGTGTTCGTTATGATTGGCCATGCAGATGGTGAATAAAGATATCCCTTAAAAAAAAAATGATTGGCCAGTCTGAAAATTGCTTGTGATTTTGGCTTTTCCGCTCTCAACTGTCGCAATGTCATTTACAAATAAAGTGTTTTTAATAATTTTACGCGTTAGGAGTTGGCTGATATGACCAGACATTTACAAACAGCATAGTGAAAAAACTGCAAGCGAGAACCTTAAAATTATGGATGTACAGTTTAACTTGGATTATGGTCAAATACCGTAATTAGTTATTTTGTTACTCAGAGGAGCAGATTATAAAGGAATTCAAAGTTTCTTCCTTTTTTTACCCAGAAACCAGAAATTCCATATGAGATACAGCATTTATATCCAACAGCCTTAGATATTTATGGTGCGTTTTTAAGAGAGTTTATCAAATATGGAACGGAACATTGTCAGGTATGCATACGCGTTGCTGGTGTTTTGTGTTTTACATGTCCTGTGATTTCTATGCTTTTGTGCGGTGTAAAGTTCTTGCACTGTATGGGGAGCCGGGTGGAAAGCTCCCTGCTTTGTTCTTGCGCAGTAAAATGCAACTTTTCACCTTTTTTAGGAAAGTGCAACTAAAAGAAGTTCAAGCGAGCTGTGTCCCCAAGCAGAGTTTATTCTACGCCAGCATGCTTTACAGAATGAACTGAACGATCTTCAGCAGGCTAGTATGTGAGTAGGTTTTTAGTTCTGTTGACTAAACCAGGTTGAGGAGAGGATATGCCAGAGTGCATAATAATACTTTTATATTAGTTATCAGCTTTTTTATTTTGGTGTAGTATAAATACATTACTTTATTTCCCCTCGGATTTTAGAGTAGCTTATGCAGCTAATATCTCCGAGCATTTAATCATCAGATGAGAGATAGACCACCACACCGGGAACTACGTCCCCTACTCTTTTTGAACAGTGTGTGGGTTCTTTTACGTCTCACAGAATTAATTATGAAGAGTTGTGAGACGGGGCCTACGGTTTATCATCCTTATCCGAGAAAACTAGAAAGTCTAACCATTTGCAGATGTCATTGCAGAGGCAGCACTTTCTCCTCAGTTATTTTAAAGACTCTGAGTGTTGGTCCGGCCGGGGTTTGAACCCACGACCTCCCGCACGCTAGTCCGGTACTCTACCTACTGAGCTAACCGGTCGGCGGTTAAGTAGTGTTAGTACAGGGTGCGCTACTCTGATCGGTTATTAGATTGACGTTGCGTGTAACGTATCATGGCGTTATCTCTTCCTAGAGCACTGTAAGCTCTAGACACCTTTTGTTGTAATATTAGATCGAGTCTTACAGGAAAACGAAACAGATCTGTACAATACCCACCATACTAAACAAATTTTCCGCTGAGTAAATTGTCTACTGCACAGCTATTTCCTATCCCGAAACACAGCCTTTAAAATGTCTTTGTCTTGCAAATGGACTCTAATGTGATTTTCTTTGTTAGTCGCTGGATGTTGTTCAGTCATCAACACTGGCTGGAACCAATGAAATACAGCTCGTTAAACCTTCTGTTATGTACCCTTGAACAAAAATGGAAGACTGCAACTCTCAGCCATAGAGAGGTACAACACAATCCAACAAATATTGATGATTAATACACCTGCATAAGAAAGCATCTCAACGTTCCCATTCTTTAAATAGACTACACGTGCGTTGCTAAAAGCTGGGCGTTTTCCGTTTCGCCAAAAATCCCAGAAATTTAGGTTTGGAAGTAAATGGTAAGCGCTTAATTTTGGTTCGCCCCACTCGAAATTTCTTGAAAAAGAGGAACCTATAACTTGGACAGGTTTATAAAAGTTCCGTTGTGTTTCCGGTGGGGCGAACCGAAAACGCGTTTACCTTTTTCTTCGGAACCGAAATTTCGAACCAAAATTTCCTAAATTTTGGACCAAGTGGAAAGCTTCCCTGGATAATGATTATTCTAACGTCATAGTTAACTTCAGCCAATTGGTTCTGTTAAATATGAGATAACTTTTAAGCCTGGATTATTTTTTAAAATTGCTCTTTGCCTGCATGGTACAAGTAGCTTAAATCAATAACTTTGTTTGACTGTACTTGGTCTGTTTTTTTCAGGAACACGCGCTAGTTAGGTCCTTGAAGAAATTCATTGATAACTGCTGGAGACTGATGATCAAATACCGAGACATTTTCCCTGCCACAGATAAGGGAAAGCTTGGTCGACTCATAAACCTTCTAGAGTAAGTTATACCTTTTCAATACCAACCTAGTTTTCTCCCTGTATAGTTGTTTGTGTGATTGTTTTATTTTGTTTTCAAGTCTAAGAGCCTGTGTCAAGATGTAGAGTGTAGTATACACTATTTCTGTCAGTATAAAGGAAACACAAGCCTCTAGACTGCACAATTCTCAGTAATTGCACTTCTTTGGTTTGGTTTTAAGGGAATAATAAATGATCCTAACCGGGTGGGTGTGTGGATAGGTATTATACTGACTATAATCAATAGCAGCCATGCAGCCACTGTATTTAGAAACTCTTGTTTTCAAGGTGTTTGGTAAATGTGTACAAGCTTGAAGTGTTCAAGGATTCAATAAAAGAACCTTTGAATATTCAAATGTCTAATCTTCTCAAGGTATGTTTTGAAAGTTACTTCCTAAATGAGTTGTTTGTTTCTGAAGCGAGCCAATGCATGTATTTGCTAAGAAAAAGCAACACTCTTGATCACTTTCCATCTTTCAAACTGATATGGTCTCCTTAGATGTTTCTCTGAACGTGGTGAAGACAGTGAAGGGAGTTCGAAAAGATCTTTTGTTTGTCGTCATCCTCCGCTCGCCAAGATCCCGCTAGCAGTTTAGTAAAGTTTAAGTCAGTTTTAAATTGGTTACTCGTAATAATCAAAGGTTCGTTTTCTATGGCACAGGAATCAGCCCTCGCTTGGTATAAGAAGGTGTTTGCTTGGAAGGAGCCTCAAACAAAGGTTTGTTTCGTAGAATGCTCTTACACGTTACACTTACCAAATATATTTAATATGTCATTCTGATTTGTTGTCCGTGCTTTTTACGAAACACCTCACCACTGGCCCACCCCTATTTATTATAGAAAATTTTCCCAATCTCTTTTTTGAAGGCTTTCAATGTTTGTTATTTTTGCCTGTTGCGTTACTTCAGTCCCTCCTTCCTTTCTTCCTTTCTTCCTTCTGTCATTCCTTTATTGTATTTATTTATTTATTTATTTATTTATTCATTTATTTATTCATTAATTGTCTCTTGATTTGATGTGTTATTTCCTTGCTGTTATTTGTGTGTGCTACAGAGTGAAGAAGCCATGTTGTCAGCTATGGTGGAAGTTGCCGACGCGTTAGTCACCGACATGTTTCAAGCAAAGGCCTGCTATAGAAAGATCTTCTCAGTGTGAGTATTGAAAGCTTCTCACATCTCCTTTTCCATCAATCAATCTAACAAGGTGAGGGAGGATTTTTTTAATTGGGTAAAGCTCAGTAATGTAAAGCTCAGTAAAGGGGAGGTAACGTTTGGTTCACTGTTGTTTTTCAGAACGGACGTGAAGTATTTTACTACAGTTTACAATCAGTTGGAACTAATGGTAAGTTCTGCAAACTTAATCAAGGGATAAACATGTGTTCCTGGCATTCACTGTTCATAATGAGCACTTTGGTATCTTTTCTAGTTGTAAACACATTTCCTGCTTTTCGTGTCTCTCCATAGTTGTTCCAACACATCAGTTTAAAACAAACGTTAGTGGGTTTCTGTTGAACGGTGTTGGTGTTTTGAAGTAGATAACTTACCTACTTTCTGTTGTGTTCAGCTTGCGTCTGATGTTCACAACACCATGAGGAATATAAACAAGCGTCTTAAACAAGAAGGCGGTGCTGATATAGTTGGCGAGAAGCTGTTTTCTTTGTACTTGGCTGTTAAGGAAGTCATTACCTACCGAGGCATCGGAGAAGCAAAGTAAGAACTATTAAATGTATTTAATATATTTCAAAGTTTATATCTTACAAAGAAAAACCAGCCAAGTTAAATGCTTGTGTATTATTTTGCAGGGGGAAGGCTCACTGGAATGCTTAAGTTCAACTAATTGAAAATGTTACATATTTGTTCAGCCGCGGCCTCCATACGTGTGTTCGCCTGTGAAAGCTATTTCTACTGATTTAGTGATAGTTTTATCTGTGTTTTAGGCCTGATCATGTGTACGCGCTTGATGACTATCACATGTGGTTCAAACAGTCCGTTATACGGTGGCTTGATATTGCACAAGTCAAAGCCAAAGAACGAATACGAAAAGCAGTTGAAATTGACAAGGTAGTGCAACGTAGCTTTGTATTATAAGTTATACCGTACAAATTTATAGCACTTTGTTGGGTTTCATCATTTATTAAGACATTATAATCATTTTGTATAATTTTTTGTTAAGAAACTTTCGATAAAGTATCTTGTGAAACTTGGTATGATATCACTAACTGCGCTTCTGCTTAAAAAGAAAAATAAAATGTCCCTTTTTTTGCTGTTATAGATTTTGAAGATTGATGCAAGTGTGAGCCACTCCACGTCAGCCATTGATGCAGTGGGTTGCTTTCATCAGGTAGGGGATGTTTGTCAAACTGACGGACCGATGAACGGAGGATGGATGGACAGACTGGCTAGATATTGCAACAATTTTGTAATTAAATTTATATCAATTTTTTTTGTCCAATTAGATCCGAGAATTCTGGAAGAAGATAGATTGGCCTGACCCATCTGGATCATATGTGTTTGTCATGCAAATTACCAATGTAAGGACAAAACCTGCCCACTTAACATCCGTCTTTCATTGTTATGTGATGTTTACAAAAATAACCAAAATACAGAAATACAAAAGTACCATTTAAAGTTGGAAGAGAAAAAGCACACTGCTCGCAGTAGATTGATTACATAAGTACACAGTTCAATGTATTCAAGCATTATTGTAATGACCAAAGTAAACTGTGTTTTTTTTATCGTGAGTTTTTTTATTACAATGCACAAAGGGTTAGTCTTTCATCAATACGCGTCACACTTAGTATTGTTTTGTCTTTTTATAGCAAATTTGCAGTAGTGCGTCGTATTACGCCGATCTTCTGTTCGAAAAGATGATTATGAATAATTATTACGACCAGGATCCATCTCAGTTTGACGTCAGTGAACAGGTAACTACGAGACGAGAAAACAATCAAACGCTTCTTGATAAACTCTGTTTCAGTATATAATGTTTTAGAATTCCCTCACTCTTTTTGATGAACTCTGTTTCAGTATATAATGTTTCAGAATTCCCTCACTCTGTCAACAAGATTCACTTGATCCTGTTTAATCACTCGTTTGTCGTTGTCGTGTAGTAAAGCGC
>OZ026605.1:10908559-10928559 GCA_964020085.1 Micromussa lordhowensis
AACAGCTTGATCTTCGTTTGGCGTCCTATGCTCCGTAACCTCCATATCTTGGTTAGGTTATAGAACGCCCTTCTTGCTTTATTTAGTCGGTTCCTAATATCTTCAGTTCCACCACCATCCTTCCTGACCGTTGCTCCGAGGTATACGAATTCTTCCACTTCTTCGACTTCATCTTCTCCAATCTTGACCCTGTCCTGCCATCTTGCATTCGATCTCATCATCTTGCATTTTGCCACATTGAGCTTCAGTCCTACACGCCCAGCGTTCTCCACCAATCGATCCGTCTTGCTCTGTATATGCTCGTACTTCGACGAGATCAGAGCAATATCGTCTGCGAAGTCAAGGTCTTCTAATACGCTGGTGAAGTTCCATCGTATTCCATTCTTATGCCCGGGTGTCGTCTTTCTCATCACCCAATCTATTGCTATGAGGAAGAGAAATCCTGACATAACACACCCTTGCTTGACTCCCGTCGTGATCTTGATCCACCTCGTCTGTTCCCCGTTATCCATTACCGTACACTCAAAATCCTCATACATGATTTTAACCATCTTCACCAGCTTTTCAGGTATGCCGTACGACTTCATGATCTTCCACAAGCTTTCTCTATGGATCGAATCAAAGGCCTTCTCGAAGTCAATGAAGTGTGTGTACAGCGTCGCTCTCCACTCATTCACCTGCTCCATGATGTTGCGGAGAACGAAGATCTGCTCCACTGTGCTCCTATTCCTACGGAATCCCGCCTGTTCCTTTCTGAGGGCCTCATCCACTCCCCATTGGATCCGATCGATTATGATTCGGCCCATGATTGTGCTCATTACTGGCAGCAGTGTCACTCCTCTCCAGTTTTTACATTCGCTCAAGTCCCCTTTCTTTGGTAGTTTGACGATGATGCCTTTCTTCCAGTTATCTGGTATTCTCTCTTCCTTCCATATCTTCCTGTATAGTCTTGTCAGTTCTTGTACTGCTGTGTCGCCGCTTGTTTTCAGCAACTCTGCGGGTATTTCGTCCATTCCAGGTGCCTTTCCACTTTTCGTCTTCCTTAGGGCTTGTCTGACTTCATCTTCCCTGATCTCTGCTGTGTCCATCTCCCTCATCTCCTCTGCCGCTGTCTCCTCATCTGTTACAGGGTTCGAAGGCGCCTTCGTCACAAGCACTTCTTCAAAGTGCTCCGCCCATCTCTCAAGTCTCACCTCCTTGTCCTTGATTACTTCTCCATGCTTATCCTTTACGGCAGCGGCTTGTCTCATCTTCTTATTAGTTAGTCTTCTTGCCGCCTGGTACAGCTCTCTTGTGCGTCCTTTCTCAGCAGATCCATGGTTATTGTTTATTTCAAGGACGATTGCATCGCATTGATTCTGTTCTTAGAACGGTTACCTACATAACAAGTTTAAACTCTACAATTTTAATGCGTACATGACACGAAAAATAATTGCTGCGTATTTGAAAGGCTTTTCAAAATACAGAAGGGTGGCGTTTTCTTTGTTGGAATATCTTTTTTCTCTTTAGAGATATTGACGTTTTTGTATTATGCAAATTAGGAAAGTGATGACGTCGTGAGGTTTGCAACTAAAATGGTAAAATATTGAATAAAGTTCTTCAAACTTGGCACCAGAAATGTTCATCACAAAAGAAACAAAATAACGCCTGTTGTGCTGTTGCCATGAAAACAGTTTTGCCGCTGGTCCTGTCTTAATTAAAACTGAAATCCCCAGTTTTTGTCTTAACCAAGAACCATCTACTCCAGCCAATCTTATGATGAGAGTTAAGACAATATGGGAACCATGTATGGATGTATAGTTGGTTTTTGACAGAAAGAGACTGGAGCCAAGAGAGTTTCCATGGCAACAACACTATGTGTGTCATTTGATAATATATCCACCGAATGAATCACTATTCAGCGGATAAATCACTATTCAGCGGATAAATCACTATTCAGCGGATAAATCACTATTCAGCGGATAAATCACTATTCAGCGGATAAATCGCTATTTTGTGGATAAATCACTATTCAGCGGATAAATCGCTATTTTGTGGATAAATCACTATTCAGCGGATAAATCACTATTCAGCGGATAAATCACTATTCAGCGGATAAATCACTATTCAGCGGATAAATCACTATTCAGCGGATAAATCACTATTCAGCGGATAAATCGCTATTTTGTGGATAAATCGCTATTCAGCGGATAAATCACTATTCAGCGGATAAATCACTATTCAGCGGATAAATCACTATTCAGCGGATAAATCACTATTCAGCGGATAAATCGCTATTTTGTGGATAAATCACTATTCAGCGGATAAATCACTATTCAGCGGATAAATCACTATTCAGCGGATAAATCACTATTCAGCGGATAAATCGCTATTCAGCGGATAAATCACTATTCAGCGGATAAATCACTATTCAGCGGATAAATCACTATTCAGCGGATAAATCACTATTCAGCGGATAAATCGCTATTTTGTGGATAAATCACTATTCAGCGGATAAATCACTATTCAGCGGATAAATCACTATTCAGCGGATAAATCACTATTCAGCGGATAAATCGCTATTCAGCGGATAAATCACTATTCAGCGGATAAATCACTATTCAGCGGATAAATCACTATTCAGCGGATAAATCGCTATTCAGCGGATAAATTGCTATTTTGTGGATAAATCACTATTCAGCGGATAAATCACTATTCAGCGGATAAATCACTATTCAGCGGATAAATCGCTATTTTGTGGATAAATCGCTATTCAGCGGATAAATCGCTATTTTGTGGATAAATCACTATTCAGCGGATAAATCACTATTCAGCGGATAAGTCACTATTCAGCGGATAAATCGCTATTTTGTGGATAAATCACTATTCAGCGGATAAATCGCTATTTTGTGCCTAAGTACTTCATGTATCCCTTCCAGATATTATAGTGTATCTACTACACTATAACAAGGATAAATATACTATGCTACGTTCTAAATACACTATGATAAGGGATACACCAAGTACTTACCATTTTGTGGATAGTGTGGTTTGTTTTGTGATCAGTTGTCCAGTGGATGGCGATTTATCCAGTGGATGGCGATTTATCCAGTGGATAGCGTTATCCACACTTTGAACAACTTGGACCATAATGCGTTCCATTTTATTTAACATCGAGTACATATTCCGTTTGATGTAAAGCCGTCCCTCCTCTGGCTAACAAGCCGACACATAGCGTCCCAGCTCTACACAGTAGTGAGCGCATAAGCTGTGCCTGAACTTTAAAACGCATCTTTCACCCTTAAAATTGTAGTAATAATTCGTGTTCTTCATTCACAGAATTCTTCATTTCATTTGGGAAATAGTGATTGAGAACTTCACAAATGGAATTAAAACCAACACAGGGGTATAGTTTTCAATTATTCGTTTGATTGTTTTATTTTACTTTTTTTCTTTTGTTTTTAAATTTCTATACATTGTTACAACTGCTTTCTCTCTTTCTTCTTTCAGAGAACTGCAGCCTTCTACCAAAGACAATTCGAAGCACTTGAGGTTAATTAGCATATTCCTTCCGTGACGAGACATTTAAACAGAACATTTATCGTTAGCCCAAGAGTGGTTTCAATTGCAAGAAAATTCCTCAGCTACTTCAGAGCTTTGTTAAGTCACGACAACTAGGCTTTATTAACTAAACTAAAGTTCTCTAATGAGCACCAGTGCATTCAACCGCTGTACCTCTATTTCAGTGTGGAGGTTGTCCAACTTTCTGAATGCGGCATTTTGTTTTGGTTTGTAGATAGTGCAGAGTTTCTTTTACGCTGATGGAGTTGGGCTACCTTTGGAACGTCTTCAAGTGGGACAGTACAAGGTTCGTACGACATTTGTACCACTGTACTTGAGGCTGATCAATCCCGTATAACCAGTTATTATCTTTGCCATTAACTCCCAAGAATGAGAAATCAGTTTGCGAAAGACTGGACGCGAACTAGTCTCTTTGGCAACAAGATTTAGCGGCCCCTTTTAGAATAGAAACAGGTAACTGCGTTACGTGGCTATTAAGATATTTTGGGAACCAATCTATAGTGACTTCTCCAGTACATTATACCAGACCCTTGGACGTTTTGCTTCCTTTGAATTAAGGAGAAGTTTAAGTGGAACCCAGTTAAGGGGACACGCAAATGTATCTTTATCAGCCGGGTGTCTGTATTAAGCGGGCTCCCAGAATTATTTTCTCAATGTTTTTTCTTTGATTTAAAAACCAATACCTACAGCAGGCAGGCAAAACCTTTACTGAGGAAGGCAACTTCACTAAAAGTGATTCACAAAATTCCAATGTTTCGCACCAAAATTTATGTTCCCTTGTCATTTTCGCAAGCGGCAAAATATAAAGTCCGTGATTTAAATGACATCGCATTAACCTGTAGAAAGAGTTTTACGACCACCGGTTTTCACTATCGCTGTGATCGTTGAGAAAGAGCTAAAGTCGACCTCGGCGATCGTTGTGGCAACGATGCCTAGGATCACTGGCCGGGGTGGTTTTCATCACAACAATCTCCAATGTCAAAATTATCGTGGTAAATTGAAATGCACGCTGTGCAGATAGCCAATGTCTGTAAAGCGAGGTTGACTTTGTGTGAAAGCATGTCACTCAGGTCACGGAAAAGTGTCCGTTTAACAGGTGTCCGTATTAAGCGGGCTAATGTAAGAGAGAACACATGAGCTTTCCGTCGAGACGAACCAAACTTTCCGTTATTATGGGATGTCTGTACCAAGCGGGTGTCCGTAGAGCGGGGCTCCATGCCCTGTGTTGAATCAGGTATTTCATGAACTCTGAAAATGATAACAAGTGAGCGATGTTTATTTTATTTTCATTTTTAACAGTTTCAGTGACTACGACTGATAACTGTCAGATGCTATACGTCTCGACTTAACCTGGTCGTTTGGTTATTATTTCCGTAGACTTTGGTTGAGACCCTCAATATGCGCAAATTGTCTACAACAGAATTAATCCAGCAGTACTTAGCTGAGAAGTGTAAGGAACAGGTACATGTTTAATACCCAGGTCATTAGAAATCCCACAGGTGTAGTTTCCTAATGTTTATCACTGAATTAAACAAGGTGAATCGTGTTAAAATCAGGGCCGGGTTGTTCAAAGCCCGATTAAGCTAACCCAGGATTAGCGAGAATTTTGATTTCAGTTTTGCAACTTTTCGCTGAGGTTTTCTGTTTATATTGTTTGGCCTTCTCTTTTGAATTTGAATAATCTCAAACTAAACAAAAAATAGGAAGCGAAGAACATTTTTATACAAGAGAAATTAATACTACGGTTAACTTTTAATCCTGGGTTAGCGTTAACCGGCTTTCGTACAACCCGGCCCAGGACGATAACACTCGCAAGTGCTCGCCTGTTCTATGTAGAACAGTTACATCAACTGCAAATGAATGTATCAATCAATCTAAGGCTGTACATACAAGATACACCGACTGTAAAACAACACGATCATCAAGGTACTTTGTTTCATCTTTGCTAACTTGATGAGCAATTGTGATTATCGTCAGGAATTCCTAGTTACGGTCTGAAGAGAAATAAGTGCTCTCAATCTGCCGTAGTTCGACGGCTGGGTAAATACGGAATTATTGCTTACGAGTCTTAGTTGCCTTGAAAGCCATTTCTTGAGCATTCAGTTTTGGTTGAAGGCTATTGTAACGCGTTGTCCTAAGTTCCCAGTGCTACGAAGGTGCCAGTTTTGAAGTGATTTCTTGGGAATAAACGGAAATTTCCTTTAACAACTGCCAGCGTAACAAGTGTGACTTAGCATAGCAACCGCGCTTTGAAGTATGGGATATTCAACATAAGATTTAAGGGCCCCAAAGTATGGAAAACCTTCTCTGTTTTAAATTTCAAGGAATCAGTAAAAAGCGATCTTGTCAAAGTTGTTTTTATTAGCAGTTATGTTGTTTTCCAATTTACCTGTAAATTAGTCTCTTGTTGATTTCTGTCACCGTACTGTTAGTTATGGACCGAGTTTTTCCACATCGATTTATGGCCCAAGCGCGAACCCTCGAACTCGGTTAGTAAGAGGTATATATTCACCTCTAGAAATTACACTAAAGCGGAAATAATCCCAGTTTCTCGACCAGATTGCCACCTGTGGAAATTGTACTGAATAAAAATATGTTGTTTTGCAAAACTGGGCCATGCCTTGCATATATGAGAACCTGAAGTTGATTTCTCTTTTATCTTTGCAAGGAAACTGTCGAAGAGAAATATGGAGCTGTGTCATTTAAAGTTTTCTACGATTTTAACAATCAGAAGCTGCAAGTGGAAGGTAATACTAATAAGAATAAGAATATTAACTAGTAATAGTTCTCACTACATCTGCCCCCGCCTTGGATATCACGTTTATTGTGCGACTTTTATTACAAAATACGTTTCTCTGTATGCTTCCAGGCTATTGAATTATTTATTTATTATGAAAATGTATTCAGTTCATGTATTGTAGCAATTCACTTTTTGGGAAATAACAGGCTGATCTGACCTTTTACTCTAGTTGTAATCCTTCAAATCACACAAAATGAACAGAAATTTCTGTTATTTCAAGTAAGTAATGATAGATTTAAAAAGTTGTTCGTACTCTTCGTGCTCGTGACAGAGCGAACCAACGCGACTTTACTCGTGCACGACACTATAAATTCTTTACTAACTTCTGAACCTTGAGATAACAAAAGGAAACTAAACTCAGTTACTTCGGATACATGTTGTTGTTGTTTCTTTGAGTGGGTTTTGAGTTTTGATTTGTGATCCTGATCTGTTTACTTTATACGTGTGTTGTTTGGATCGAGTCTGTCGACCCCGTTGCCGATTTGTGTCTAACAAATTAAGTTCTGTACGGAGCAATTCTATCCAGTACTGCTGAATAACTTTTGAATTCAACGAAATAAAGAAATCACTGTGATTTCGGAAAGAAACTCGCCTTGAAATAACTTTGCAAATGTGAGCACAACAATCTTCCTCCCGTATCCTCGCGTACGCGATACCTCTCCTCGTCCTCATCGTGGCTGCAAGAATTACCCAGAGTTGCTTTGCGAGCTTACTGAAAAATTAACCGGGACCGCCGTGCGCGCCTAGTTTCTTCAAATCGGGCTAGATTCGCACACTACCGATACTCCACCAATATTTCACATTCTTTATACGCGGGGGGTCCTATTAATGCCTCCTCGGGTTTTGGCCAAAACCCTGCGGGGGCAATAATAATAAAAGCACAATAATGTTTTTTTTTGGTAAGGTAGTGTGAACGGTATTTTTACACTGTAATTGTATTTGGGAGTTAATTTTTATGAAAAATGTAAAAAAGTTGTTCTTTTACAGTGTTAAATGCAAAGAATCTTCCACCTTTGGACACAAACGGTGAGTATTAATCATAAATACATATAACATAGGTATGAAGCTGATTACAAACTTTAAGTTAATGATGTATTGTAGACATCAAATTCGCATTGTAAGTTATGGATGTAGGAATCTTGTAAGTGGTGTAAGTATTGTATTGTTAGTAGCGTAGTTGTGAGTGTAAAAAGAGTGTTGTTAATTATTAATGATCCAGCCATTACTTCGTCTTACCCTAAAGGGTCAACAAAACATGCAAAGTCAGAGAGCATGTTGCATCGTAACTTCTCAAATATTGTCTCGAATTTCTTCAAAATGTATATAACCGATCGCAATACTGGTAGCAGTATTTTTAGTTGTCTGAAATGTTATAGAATAATAATTATCTTTCTCAAATGAACAAGTTGGTTAGTTTTCAAAGAAGCTGTAACTTTCTAAAATTTCAATCCGGCGGTAAATTCGCCGTCATCAACCTCAAGGTTACAATAAAACAAAGCATTTTTCAAGTTGCGGATGTTCACTTGTTTCTCGCAAGAAGGAATCGCCTTAATTTAACCAGACGCATCATGGACAGCTGTTTACCTAAGATGGCTAATGTAAGGTTTATTCCACTTGTGTTCCAGGACTGTGTGACCCGTATGTGACTTTGGAGCTTTTACCAGAAGAGTTCTTTGGCGTTGAAGTCAAGAAAACAGAGATCATCAAGAATACCCTGTATCCTCTTTTTGACGAGCAGTTTGATTTGTAAGTGACTGAGCTGATTGTGTTTTTCTTTGTGTTCGTTTCATTTAATTGCGCTACAATCAATTTCTTTCTTTTTTTCAGTGATGTTGAGCCGGAGCTGTTGAAAGCGACTGGTTCCTGCTTGCATATGACTGTCATGGATTATGACGTGTTTTCAAATGACGATTTCGCTGGTCACGTGTTTTTCAACTTGAACAATATCCTCGGCTTGCGAGAAGTTGTAGCTGGTGGATTTGCAAACGTACCTCAGGAGACAAGGAATATCTTTCACCCCAAACCTGAAGGCCTGTACTTCGAAGGTAAAAATGAAGCTCTTTTCTTTTTAAGTTCATTCAGTGTACTGAATTCCGCCTAGAGAACCCACCTTCTGTTTTTTTTCTTAACGCTGTTGAGGGTGCTAGCACATTAAAATCGCGGGCAATTGTTAAAAATTACTCACCGTGTTGGACAAAGCTCTTTCTGCTTCTCAAGTTTCTAAAAACCATGTGTGGTTGGTGAGAAAATCTTTATTTTGAGTTTGGCTCGGACTAAATTTATCAGAGCCGACAACCGTTTTAGGTTTAATATGAACCAATTACCCCGGGATGCTGGTCGTACCTTTTGTTCACCACTCAGGGTGTTCAGCGTGAAAAGTTCCACAGCAGGAGCTTTTGCGGTACCTTTTAGGATATTGAGCCGAAAAAATATGACAGGAGACAAAGTGGTTTTTTTTAGAATTGATCCACGCTTACAAAACAAGACCTTGGTAGCTTTTTGGAGTTCTTTTCAAAATTTCCCACGAGCAGCCTCGTCCTTTGTATATGGGAGTTCCCCCCCCTCCCCCCCCCCCCGGGACAATAAGAAGTGATCTTGAAATTAATGTAGGCAAATCTGGATTAAAATCCTTCTGGCCTCTTTCGGCAAGTTTTGTTTTAACGTATTCGTTGTTCTTTGGTAAGCTACATTTTCAAATTGCATTGTGAAACCTAATTGAAAGTTTTGGTTAGCCTGGCTTGCAGCGAGAGTTATTTCAATCCTTTATTTTCGAAATTTACTTCCTATGAGGCCCCACATATTTCTCCACCAATAACAGCCTACCTCCTGACTAATTGAAATCAGTGGTGTCCAATTAAAAAGCGTTGCGCTGTGACTGGTGAAGCAGCTAGGAGTATTGGTACTCCCCCCTGGATGGGATGCTAGTCTATTGCAGGTTACACTCAGCAGTTGTCATATTAGCCTAACAATCCTTGGTGAGATAGGTCCTGATACAGTTAGTGTCTTACCCAAAAACACAACACAGTGAGCCTGACCCGGCCCGAACCCGGCCCATCCGATTGGGCGACCGCGCCTGCCATCCATGTAGTTAGTATACTACAAACTGCTTTCAGTAAATTATCGAAGTTTTCCTTTCTATCGAATGTGCTTTGTTTTCCTCAGTTCTTGAGTCACGTGACGATGAAAAAGCACAGCAGTTCGCCAAAGCACAGAAAGACTTATATGAGAAAACCATCAGTGCGCATGTCTGAGGTACGAAGCCGTCGAGTGAGGCTGCTTTCGTTCAAGTAAATAATCAAACTAAATTATACTTATTATAAAGAAAAATTGAAATAATGTCTTATCTATTTCTACTGTAAATATAGTGAGGTATTGAAAGATTAGGAGGCCTGGTGATACACGTGGCTAAATTTCCTCATGTTATAGATCATAATCGCAATAGTTAGACGGTTGCATCTTTTTACGAAATGGAAACTCTTTGGATGGAACCTTTGCGTTGCATCAATTCAAGGCCTACCATTTTCGTTTGCCGTCAATCCCAATTAAACAAGTGAAACTGCTATCTGTAGTTCATATTTAGATAGACAGTTATTTGATTTGAACACTAACGAGCTGTCTGAGTGGAAAGGAGTTTTGTTATATCAAGTGTGTTTAATAGCCTTTTGTACCTCTTCTGATCGTTCGTCTCGGTTTGACCCGCATAACAGGCTTTTTTAAATTATATTTCTGATCCTTAAAATTGTCATGAATTAAAGTAATGCGCAGTTTCTTATGATATAAAAGTGTTATTTTGTATCATTTTGTTATTGTGTATTTGTTTCTTTGCTAAAATAATTTTGCTTGTGCGGCAATAGAAACCCATTTTGTCAAGGGTTGTTTCGTACCCAGCGCGTACACACGAGAAAAGATAAATTGCGCGCTCAAAAACCTCGTGCGCCTCTGAATTGTACAGTGTTTGAGATTTACTCGTGTAAATGCCCCTTACACGTGTAAGCCATGCTGATCGGGTTCACATGCACTTTCGATACCTGGAAATAGACTGGAACTGGTTTGCAACGGAAGCTGCTGTAAACACCCTCTTATAGCAAGCTAGATATGCAAGGTCAGATCTTCCATATCTGGTGTCTCTTAAGTGGAAAAGGTGCTTACTGCTGGTCCAAATGGGTATGCTCCGTCCTTATATAAAAAAACACATTAGAGACCTTTAGATTGGACTACGCCTGTGAGATTGAGTACGATTTTCGAATTTCAAACCAGTCACGTTTCCAGAGCCTTCGCTCTTCTCGTTGGTTAGAGAGGGTAGCTCATGGGGTGAGATGGATACGTGATGTGATAATGGGGAGCCTGGAATTCAAAAGTCGTTCTCGTACTCGTACTCGTGCTCAAATCTAAAGTCCCCCATTATTACTAAAATGAAAAAAAAAAAAAAACGCTGAAAGGAAATACAGCACACGCCCTGCCCTAAATTGCCTGATTTATTTCAGGTTCTTTATGCTCATTACGCTGCAAACATATTTTCCAAATAAGACCCTAGCTGTTTCAATTAATTCTATAAGGTCTTCAGTATTTCAGGAGGGTTTAAATGCCAGTTTTTCAGCCCACGCGTTGATAAGCACGGGTTCTTTATTGTCATTAACGACAGGCACATTTCTACCACGTCCTTTTGGAAAAATACCCCGCATTGGACTCCATTGCAAGCTGGTTTCAGAAAGATCACGTTTTTATCAATATGGTCTGTTTTCCCAACCTTTCTGTCATATTTGTGTCAGGTGATGTATAGATTCAATGCGCGCTTCATTTTCAATTACTTAATCAGCTGAAGAAGAAGTTTCTGTAAAATTAAAAATTGTCGTTTTGTATTAGAAATTTATATATTAAGTATTCAAGAAAGAAGATGACATTGAGACGAGCGATTATGTAAATGATTTTCTAGATAGAATCAGTCCTGGGTCAGACATTAACGGTGGAGATCTTCTGCACTTGTTAGCGGGTCAGAAAATATTTTCGAAGTACACGTTGCGTTAAAATTTGTCAAATTAGGCTTGGCGAGTTGTTAAGTAACGCGAAAGTTTTCAGTTCTCTTTCTCCACTTTTCTTCTTCTTCTTGTTCTTCTTCTTCTTGTTCTTCTGCTTCTTCTTCTGCTGCTGCTTCTTTTTTCACTACAAAGGACGAATTGATCAATCGAAAATGACCCTGATCTTTTAATCTTGTTCCAAATGTGCGTTTAAAGTTTGCTTCCCTCGACAGTTCATTTATGTTGCGTTGAATGTGATATACTTATATCCAAGATTTGGATTGTGAATATAAAAGAGATTTCAAACCGACAGAATCACAATTCAGTTAAGGTCTGACTTCTGAAACACGGCAGTTTTATCGCGTTGCAAGCCGGTAAATCACTGAATCTAACTTTTTTTCCCGATTCAAAACTTTCCCCGTCTACACGTAGCGTATTCATGGAGAGCGAACTCAAAAATATCCAGATTCGCTGCCGAATTCGCTGGATGCGTGTGAACGGAAGCCGTAACCGGGAAGAGAATGTTGCGGATTCAAAAATACCTGGATACGTGTGGACGGGGCGTTAATTGAGAGGTCTTGATTACATTTATATTCTTGCCCAAAGTTATGAATTTTCAGAGAAAATTCTATTGTTTGGTGCCAAACTATTTTTTGTCCCCAACCTTTCAGATGCTTTTATTCTTTGCTAAGAACTACACTTTGGCAAAAAGCGAAGATTTTTGACTGAATTCTAGCGTTATTCTCTTTCCATCCATTAGCCATTCGTCACAACGTTTTTTCGCAAATTGTTTAGTTAATAAAGATCACGTGGCCATAGCACGAACAAGGTCGGCTTAATTTCAAATGTATAATTTTTATCTTGTAAGAGTGATAACAGAAGAGAAAACTCAAGATACACAAGTTTGGCATTTTATCATCAATTTATACATTTAACTACTAAAGTGAAAACATCATTCTCTAACATCAAAATGTAACTGTATATACAGATTTATCAGTTAAGTGTATATTTACAGGTTCTGTTAAACTGCGTGCGAAAAATATCGCTAGTAGTTGGCCGACGAAAGGTTGGAATCCTTATGGTAATTCACTTTAGTGTGGGCGAAGACCATATATTGTCTGAAAAAACATATTTGTTTTAACCCGTGTTTGCCAAACTGGATTAGATTTCACTTGAAGTTCTTTTACGTTGAAGTAGTAAAGAGAAGAAATTGCAAACGTTATATTTACAACAGTCACTTTTTTATTGTCTGTTTTGACGGTTCCGTTTCCCTTTTCAATCTACCTTCAAACGAATTGCCCGCGCTAAGGTACTGGCTTGAGCCGATACAATTCAAAACCCTTTCTAAGCACAGCCCTGATTATGCAAACTGAATCTTGAGTATGTGTTCGATTCAACTTCCTGTTTTTGTGAACTCGAGAGCTGCCATCATTCGTATTTAATAATTAATTGCTATGATGTTGTTTTCCCCACAACTGATGTATTCCTAAAATTCTTTGTAACTGCATTGACTGAACTGAAGTAGATAATATAAAATACTATTTCTTCAATTGATTCGTACGTTTTAGGCAAAAAATGATTCCGCTTGATATGCCACAGAAACTAGTTGCCATCTCTATTCTATGTACTTTGTAAATCTACGTACGCTATTGCTTTCAAAAATGCGCCATAAAACGATCGATCGTTCACAATATAATTTTTCTTCTGCTGTTTAGCTGAAAATTATAAAACTATATGTAGTGTTTCAATGACCTGTTTCCAAGCTTTAGATAAGTTGAGGTGTTTGCTTAGCTACACAAACCCGGATAAAATCTGTAATAAAACTATCAGCCGAACGAAGGTGCATCTGCCAGTATCGGTGGAGTGTAATTTGTTCTCATTTCGTTGTTATCTAAAGCATCACAAGGGCTGTTGTTATCAAACATGGCTTTGGTTGACAGTTGACAAAAGCATCCATCATTGCCTGAAACCTCGGCGAAGTTGCTCGCAGATATCAAAACGTTTTAGCGTGTTTCACGACTGCAGAGTAAAGCATATATCTGAGCTGGCTGCATATCCATAGCAAGTGACTTCCGCTTGGTGAGTTAAATGTGCATTAAACGTGGACTGGAACTCCTCTAGCGCCTCTTTCTCGATATTTTCAGCTGTTCTCTGAAGCATTTTTCCCCGGCGTTGCGAGGTAGGCGATTCCTTGCCTACAAGTTGCTCTGCCTCTTTGAGCTGATCCGCTTTCTGTTAATTAAAACAAAACTCCATTTGTTAAATGCTGATTCATTCCTCGAGCAGGGTTAATAGTAGAGCATGAGCGTTAAAGGTTACCCGGCTTATCAGTGCTCGACTTCTCAAGTAGTATTTGAGTCAGTGAATGAACTTATTTAAAATTATCACGAGCCTGACTGTATTAACACTTCAGTTTGCGCTCTGCCGCCGCCGATCCTGTAACCAGTCGCTGATTTAATAGTGAAGTCAACTGTTACAGATGATACTCGATAAACGCTCAAAGCATTTGCGAATATTTGGTCGTTTATCATCAAAAGCAGGATATAATGTCTTGCATTTGAATGTTGCTTTTAAGTTTCTACCATCGGAAATTTATAGCAAGCAAACATTGCCTCCTTTCCGCTAATTCAACCCGCGCGTTCAAAATTTACTTTTAGAAAAATATTGATTCTTACCTGTTTAGCAGCCTTTTCTTTTGTTTCTCGTAGCATTTTGAAATAGCTGGTCTCCTCAACAAACTTCGGTGTGTTGGACAATCTTCGTTTTGGACGCTGTTTCTGTGACATGTCTGGACTTGTGATCGAGTGTTAGCGACCTTACTTAAGTTAGTAGGTTCTCATAAAGCGAAGTTCTTCAAATTCGCAGACCGACTCTGAAATGCAGCTCGGTCGAACAGCTGTGAGAATGTGATCTACTTTTGGTTACTTCCAGCGATTGAAGTTTCTAGTGTTGGCGACTGCTGTGGATTATGGACAAAGAGCCAATGCCTTTCGTCCTTTGGATTTTTAACATGTAAATTGAGTGGCTGCATTGTCACTTAATACGAACAGATGTTTCGTTTGGCTGAATTCTTTTTTGTTTCGCTTCATTAAGATGTCGTCTTTGTTCCATTAAGAAGTGAGTTCTAATTCCGTGGTAAATCGATTTTCAATCGATAATGTTAGACCTCACCGTTTTAGCTTGACCAGAAAATTTTGCGTTGTACTTTTAATGTTTATATTATTGTAGCTGCGAGACCTTTCGGCCCTCTGCTGCGAGGAAAGTCATGTTTAATCGGAAAGACGGTTATTTGCGGTTCTAGCGACGGAGTGCTTGCTTGTGATATGACAGAAAAAGCAATGTTTGTTGGTTGACAACTGTACAAGGAGCGCAAAATTACACAATTTTGGGAAACTTAATCTGCTGACAAGCAAAGATATCTTCTCAAGTACTTAGATGAAACAAACGTCTTGCTGAACAAGAAATACAGCGGTCTTTCTGCTTTTTAACTTCACATGACTCCTTTTAAAACGACAACGTGATGATCTGTTTTCTTGGGTCACTCAGTCGCACTTCTAATAGGTGAATAATGCTTTTGAACAGCAGGCTGAGTTTTGAATTGAGAATTTTTCCAAAAATTCGAATGAGGAATACGAAACTGTTCTTGCGTTTGGTAAGGAGGTTTCTAACAAGTAAAATACTTTTAATTCTGTTTAAGCAGAGCGAAGGACCTATGTACATTGTGGAAAAGTTTCTTTCTTTTACTGAAAACCACGATTTCAAAGTAGTTGCGATCGAAGTCACAGCGGAACCCGGCCCGCACAGACCCAAGTCAGAATCAGTGAACTGATTTGCATGGCTTTGCATCACCTCAAAGCATCACTTTGTAAGCAAAGCACTTTTGAATCGTCCATTATATTGCTCTTTGTTTAATAATTTCGAAAGGTAAAATAACACACAGAACTGTTTTTAAATAGATTGATTTGGATTGGCTTCTATTGACTTGATCGTTTCCGTTTAAATTCAGTCCACAGAACTGCATTACGGAGCTGTTTACAATAAACTGAAAATGACTGAATGCAAAAAGCTCTAAAAGGTTATTTGACAGGCACAAGTGAATTAAATTGCTTGTTGTCAGTAAGAAATCCATTTATTTCCGTGAAATCGAAATGCAGCTGTCAAAAGTTAACTGTTTCCCCTGGTCTCCAGGCAGCACGGATTTTCTTGATTTGGCGGAAACTGTATTCAAGTGTTTGAAGGTAATGTTGTTTATCAGCGGCGAAATAAGTCATAAGGGTCAAAAAATCTCAGTTGTGAGTACGTCACTGACTGTTGAAGGAAGATTAGGCCTTCTATTTCGCTGTATAGCTTATCAGTTTTTCAGAACACAGTCAGAACTTGAATTGATGCTATGTAGGAATCGTACTTTTCCCTTCAAAATGTTAATTAAACTACTGTTATAGATCAGATCAGCAAAGAACAAAGGCTATTCCCCGGTGATTCAACACGTTCAAGTCACTGAGATGATATTGTGCTTAGAGTTTTCCCAAACTTTCACAAGTGCCATAGTGCGCTCGAGTCAGCTATAACGCTAACAAGTGGCGTTTAAGTCGAGTTTCGACTGAAACGCAAAGAAGTGGCCGCCAGTTTGTTAACAACCACTCACTGCTACCCTACTCACTATCTACAATAGATTATCTAATAAGTCAAATTATTCTCGCATTTTGATTGGTTCTCACCTATGATCAATTAGAGGACAGACACATAACTATTGCTTTGCCTCGAATATACCAAACTATGAGATTAATTTATTTATTTGTTGACAGGAATGAAACATCACAACACCACTTCTTAAAATCAGTGACTCCTCAGAAAGAAAAAAGTTATCGAACGATATTTTTTTTGGAACCTTCCCTGAATGTTCCAATCTTAACTGAATGCGTATCTTTCGACAAAAACCTGTATTCATCCAAAAGCATGGCATGCGACCAAAATGATACCACCTTTTTCCCTGAGAATGAAGATAAAAGCGCTATCTAGGACAATGGACAAACTGTGTGTGAAGGAGCGCTTACCGAAAACGAATGTCTAGAGGCACTTAAAGATATGGGAACAGAAAAGACCCCCGGGACTGACTGTTTGCCAGCTGAATTTACAAAGTATTTTGGAATGATATATCTGCCATCCTCAGATTAGGTTTACACTAGAGGAAATTGTTCCGGATTCGTTAATGTTTCCGGATTCATCAAATTTAGAGTATCCGGATTTGTAGGCGTTTACACTAAAAGGATATTCGGATTCCTGACCGTTTACACACAACGACAACTCCGGGAACATCAGCTGATATGGGACGCCTCATTCTAGTTGATTTTCTCTCAAGTAGGGGTCTAAGATCTTCACAAAGTTCCATAAAGGTAGGGTGGGACATTCTGAAATTTTCTTTCCATTCGCTGGCTACCGTGACATTATCCAACATATTGTCCCACCAGGCACTTGTTCGACCTGGCCTAACCCAAAACCGTCTCGGTCTTCGATCCTGCCACCTACGTCGTCGGTGAAGAAATGTGGCTGACGTTAAACTTCCTTGCGATAATAATTTGCGTTTCCTCAGAAATACTGCGGTACAAAATTTATTGCCTGAACCTGCAACAAGATCAGGCAACCGGAGACCGTAAGCAGTGTTAAAACAAGATCCTCCATTTTGGATTTACCGCAAACTCAAAAGATCGCAGGCGGAAAAATACCCGGATTCGAGAAAAAATCGTTTACACGACTAAACTTTCCGGATTCAAAAGTTTTCGGATTCAAAGTTCCCACTTTAGATTCCGGATTCAAACTCTCCGGAGACACGACCAAACCGGGAAGGTTTTATGTCGGATTCGTCCACTTTTGTGTAAACGGCAAAACTAATCCGGTACTAAAACGTCCCGGATTCATCACGAATCCGGAACAATTTCCTCTAGTGTAAACCTAGTCTCATTAGAGCACTAAATTACGCTTATGAAACTGGACAACTTTCAGTAACTCAGAGAAGAGGAATCATCAAACTCATCCCTAAGAAAGACGCAGAACCATTCTAGATAAAAAACTGGAGACCTCTGACCCTCCTAAACTGCGACTACAAGATAGCGGCGAAGTCAATTGCTAATCGATTGAAACGTCGTCTTCCTGATCTCATCAGTTACGACCAGACTGGTTTTATCAAAGGTAGATTTATTGGAGAAAACATTCGCCTCATCGATAGTGTCATTTGCTACGCCAAAGAGAAAAACATTCCAGGATTACTCTTGTTTTTGGATTTTGAAAAAGCTTTTGACACGATAGAATGGCCTTTCATCAGAAAAACCTTTCAACATTTAATTTGGTTTTGGCAGTAGCATCTTAAAGTGGCTTAATCTTTTTTATTGCCGCCCAGAAAGCTGTGTTTTGAATAACGGTTGGGCGAGCGATTTCTTTGAAATTCAAAGAGGTGTAAGACAAGGCTGTCCTCTCTCGCCTTATCTGTTTGTTTTGTCAGTTGAAGTGCTAACCAAGGCAATTCGGGAAAACAAAAGCATTAAAGGCATCTTCGTGAACAGAAGAGAAATTAAATTGAGTCAGTATGCAGACGATACAACACTCATACTTGACGGTGCTAAGGAATCCCTAAAGGCCTCTCTTAAAACGCTGGATGATTTTTATGAAGTGTCTGGTTTAAAACTTAATGACAAAAAAACTGAAGCCCTCTGGATTGGAGCTAATAGCGGGAACAATGGAATACCAACCCCTGGAAGAAATTTTAAATGGCCTAAATACAAAGTTAAAGTTAGGCGTCTGGTTCTCAATTTTGTTTTTTTTTTTTAACATTTTATTTTATTTTATTTGTACTCACATTCCTATATATATTACAAGTTAACCATAATTAATATCTTTTTTTACAAGTAAACAAGTAAACTAGTGTAGCCAAAGCTATGAAAGTGCTGCGGAAATTGGGATGTTGTTTGCAAATTGAAGTAGGGATTGTATAGAACTTGTGTAGAAATGGTTGTCATCAAGTTATTTTGTTTGGTCAAGTCCCAGAAATTGTTGAGTAAGATGTGGTTATATTCAATTCATGATGTCATCAGTTACAGCAACAATAAAGTTCATAAGTTTAAGATTTCATGAACAAAATTAACTGATTTTGTGCGATTATGCAACGGCTTGTTAAAAAATATCGAATGTAGCTGTGCAAATTAGTGCATAAGTGCAAACACATGAAATCCTGTCAAATTTGCCGAGGTGCTTCGGCAAGAAGCACATGGCAGCTACACAAGTATACGAGAAAGCTAACAGAAAAAATACTTAAACTACGTTTAATTTTTGGCAGACGACAGTACTATCGAAAACCTCACAGTGTTACTTGTTTGCGGCGAACTCGACCTGATCAATCTATTCATCGACATGTATCCACCTAACAATGTAACTTATTCAAGGCGAACTTGATATCAATCTATTGACGACATATATCTACTTAAGGTATCAGCCACACCCGCGGATCTCTGTAGCGCTTTCATTTCTCTTATAAACCCCAACAAACCATACATTTTCTGAGAGCTTAATATTTCCAGATTATGGCTCATTCCTTTAAAACTCTCAAAATCGTAAGAGATAGCGTAATTGAGACGTTTTTTGCGAAAGTATATGTCTGTGTAAAGTCAACTCCAGTCCCGCTAAGAATGGTCGGAAGAGAACGATAAACATCGCATTTGCTTCTTGACACGTCCTACTAAAAAACCGTGTCTCAGTTTTTATTTGTTTCTAGTTTTGTGACAATAGGATTAAGTCAGAGGGGACAAATCATCAGCACTTCCTTCGAAAAAATGACGATTATTCGAAAACGGAAAAAGAAAACAAAAATCGCCGACACGCTTTCCAAGAAGAACTATCTGACAATAAGCTGGCCAAATTTCACCTAAATCGGTTCAGGGCTTCCGACTTGGAGTTAAAAACGTATGCTTAACTTTCCAAAATCTTCGTTCCGAGAAAACAAGAAAATTTTATTTTTTGCGGCATCTTAACCGCAATAGGATTATAACACCTAATCATCCATTTTGATGTTTATCAGCGAGGGATCATCTTGCAACAACAATAGTCATTTGACAGGTGATATGCAGCAGCCCAAATCTTTACGCGGGACGTGGCGTGAATACCTTTGAGACAGTCGCGTGACCACCATCGATAGCTCGAAAGCCAAGAACCGATGCACAATTTATCGCGAACGTCCTGCTTTTTTTCCATCGTCGGAAATATGATGGAAGATTAGTTTCGTGCGACGGACAGCTTTCGTTCTGGCACTGAAACATCCAAATGGAACCAAGTCGTTTTTACTTCCTAAATTCTCCACAAGTTCAACGCTTTCTTTGACAAAAGCGACAGGTCACCGATTCGTTGATCTTCTCCTGCAGTCTTTGACCGGCTACGATAGCGTGGCCATAGAACTTTTGCCATGTTTCAGTGCTTTCCAGATCTGCAAGATGTTCTTCAACCGTAATTTTTGACACGCTTGCACTACATGTTGACGAGGAAACCGACGAATCGCATTCGGCGCTTGGCTGCTCGTTCAACTCCTTTAGCCATTGCTCCTGGTCGAAGTAAGAGCCTTTGTCACTCTCCGCCGAATTTTT
>OZ026605.1:10931059-10953559 GCA_964020085.1 Micromussa lordhowensis
GCATTTGCTTTGTTGCCAAGACCCTTTTGCTTCAAATCTTTTTTCTTCATGGACAGCATCGTTGAAACTTCTTCGAAGTCAGTGGCTGAAGATTTTTCGAGGTCGAAGTTGTCTATTGCCGGTGGACATGGACGCTCCAGAAAGTACCTTCGTAAACCATTGCGGTAAGTTTGTAATGTTCCTGGTTCATATTCCTTGCCTTTGTTTTCTTTCGTCGTCTGCCTTATCTCTAGAAAGAAGTGCTTCAGAAGCTGCGGTGCTTCTTGCTTCGAAATTGCATCAAGATTTATTTGTTTGCCGTGTTTTTCCTTGAACCAAGACTGCAAACGGCGTACGGATGTACTCGTGCTTTTTTTAGTGTTTTTCGAAACCATGTTGTCTCTAAAAGAGGCCAGTTCGTCTTCTGTGTAGGTTACAATGGTTTGGTTCTCCGGAATAAATGCTTGACCTTTTTCGGCATTGACACCTGTTTGGTTTTCTTTCCCGACGCTTGTTTGGTTTTCCTCGGCAAGAACTGTCGTTTGGCTTTCTTTCCTCGTCTCTGCCATTTTGTTTTTTTCTTCTATGCGTTTTCTCGTACTTTTGAGTGTGAGTGGTTTCCTCAAATCTTCTAAAAATTTAAATTTCAGTTCAAAATTTGGCAGGCATTCATTTTCTGTAAATTTGTTCATTTCCAAGGTGATATTTTCGTACCACGAGTTGCATTTTTGTTTTCACGCTCGCAACTCGCAACAATTAATTTTTGCTCGCGACTCACGTCAGCAATATCCCTTTATGCACAAGTGCAATTCCACGCTAAATACCCTCTCATCGGTAGCCAATCAGACCGCGAGTTTACCTTTAGCTATGCGATTCTATAGAAAAATTCACTGCCTGACGAGTAAATTCCACGTTAAATTTCACGCGAAAAACCGATATCGCACGAATCGCGAAGCGATGAGTGCGATATCGGTTTTTCAAGTGAAATTTAGCGTGGAATTCACGAGTCAGGCAGTGAATTTTTCTTGAATCGCATAGCTAAAGCCACCAAATCACTGGACAAAACCAACGTTCTGTATGTTTATTCGCCACGCCAGTGCGCAAACACTGGAAACCCTTTCAAAGTCAGGTGTCATGATCTAGCGAATAGGAGACAAGATATTTTTAGAGTGGAAACCACTTTTATTTTCTTTTATTTCAAACTCGAAGAAAGCAGTGCCTCACAGTTTACAATCTTCAGCAACAAAACTGAAAGTACAAAATACGGAATTATTTAAGACAAACATTTTATAGAAAAGGTCTTTCATTCAATGAATATCTTGGATTTACCTGCTACCATACAACTTGGCAAAATGTGGCGCCGACAATCAAAAACTGAATTCTCAACCGAAAGGAAAATTTCAAGCGTTCCTGTATTAAAACAAGATCTACAAAAAACCGGTAAGTGCTTTACAGTTATAAAAAAATTGTATTCAAAATATAAGAATAAAGATTGGAATTTCTCGATAAACTCTTAAAAGTCACCGTTTAAACTGTTTTTCTTTCATTGCAGAGAGTCGCTCGTTGGTGTCATGTTGGACTGAAAGTTTATGGAAATATTTACTGGAGAGTTATTGAAAGTTACTCCAGTAAACATCCCGCCAACTGCTTCTGCCATCAGGTAACTAGAACGACTGGTGCTGATGTCGCGGTTACTAGTAGCTGCTGTGTTACTTGGCGGGGCTGAGTTGTTGAGAACAAGCTCCTGTAAAGCATGACTTGAATCGCTGTTAGTGGTTGTCGTGCTTGGGTTGAAACCGGCCAACTTGTTCGACATTCGCCGCTGTTTTTCCAGAGGATTATGGCTGTAGCTGGAAATGGATAACGGATTGGCGTGCCCAGTGAGCTCTGAGATCTCCAGTGGGTCAAAATCATCACGAAGCGTTTGGATGACTGTTTTGCGACCACTCGAGTTTGTGAATTTGCCGTCTAGGGAGGCGATGGACGCAATACTCTGCATTTGCTTTGCCAATGTATTTCTACCAATTGGAACCATCTTGTACCAGACATTGGATTTTGGGCTGTCAACTGGACTCAGGTAGAAATTTCCAGGGACGTTATCACCCTTCGGACGATGACCAATGTACTCGATAAATGCTCTGTGCGGATCTCGCTCTCCCCCATCCGTCCTCCAAATCTTGTTGTTATACTTTCTCGCCCGTTTTGTCGCCGTCGGTTCGTCTCCCTGGCGGTTCTTGGTTTGTCGCTCTTTGTATTCGATGTACTGCTCTGTTACGGTGAAATCACTTAGTTGACAATCATGTTGTTCTTTAAATCCTCTCATACCTAAGTGCGTGACATTGTTCCACCATACCAAATGGAGAAGAGAGCGAGGATTTTGAAGGCCGATTGCACCTGACGACTACATCTTTTCAATATCTTCTGTTTCAACTGGCTGAGCGGCATTTGCTTTGTTGCCAAGACCCTTTTGCTTCAAATCTTTTTTCTTCATGGACAGCATCGTTGAAACTTCTTCGAGACAAGATATTTTTAGAGTGGAAACCACTTTTATTTTCTTTTATTTCAAACTCGAAGAAAGCAGTGCCTCACAGTTTACAATCTTCAGCAACAAAACTGAAAGTACAAAATACGGAATTATTTAAGACAAACATTTTATAGAAAAGGTCTTTCATTCAATGAATATCTTGGATTTACCTGCTACCATACAACTTGGCAAAATGTGGCGCCGACAATCAAAAACTGAATTCTCAACCGAAAGGAAAATTTCAAGCGTTCCTGTATTAAAACAAGATCTACAAAAAACCGGTAAGTGCTTTACAGTTATAAAAAAATTGTATTCAAAATATAAGAATAAAGATTGGAATTTCTCGATAAACTCTTAAAAGTCACCGTTTAAACTGTTTTTCTTTCATTGCAGAGAGTCGCTCGTTGGTGTCATGTTGGACTGAAAGTTTATGGAAATATTTACTGGAGAGTTATTGAAAGTTACTCCAGTAAACATCCCGCCAACTGCTTCTGCCATCAGGTAACTAGAACGACTGGTGCTGATGTCGCGGTTACTAGTAGCTGCTGTGTTACTTGGCGGGGCTGAGTTGTTGAGAACAAGCTCCTGTAAAGCATGACTTGAATCGCTGTTAGTGGTTGTCGTGCTTGGGTTGAAACCGGCCAACTTGTTCGACATTCGCCGCTGTTTTTCCAGAGGATTATGGCTGTAGCTGGAAATGGATAACGGATTGGCGTGCCCAGTGAGCTCTGAGATCTCCAGTGGGTCAAAATCATCACGAAGCGTTTGGATGACTGTTTTGCGACCACTCGAGTTTGTGAATTTGCCGTCTAGGGAGGCGATGGACGCAATACTCTGCATTTGCTTTGCCAATGTATTTCTACCAATTGGAACCATCTTGTACCAGACATTGGATTTTGGGCTGTCAACTGGACTCAGGTAGAAATTTCCAGGGACGTTATCACCCTTCGGACGATGACCAATGTACTCGATAAATGCTCTGTGCGGATCTCGCTCTCCCCCATCCGTCCTCCAAATCTTGTTGTTATACTTTCTCGCCCGTTTTGTCGCCGTCGGTTCGTCTCCCTGGCGGTTCTTGGTTTGTCGCTCTTTGTATTCGATGTACTGCTCTGTTACGGTGAAATCACTTAGTTGACAATCATGTTGTTCTTTAAATCCTCTCATACCTAAGTGCGTGACATTGTTCCACCATACCAAATGGAGAAGAGAGCGAGGATTTTGAAGGCCGATTGCACCTGACGACTACATCTTTTCAATATCTTCTGTTTCAACTGGCTGAGCGGCATTTGCTTTGTTGCCAAGACCCTTTTGCTTCAAATCTTTTTTCTTCATGGACAGCATCGTTGAAACTTCTTCGAGACAAGATATTTTTAGAGTGGAAACCACTTTTATTTTCTTTTATTTCAAACTCGAAGAAAGCAGTGCCTCACAGTTTACAATCTTCAGCAACAAAACTGAAAGTACAAAATACGGAATTATTTAAGACAAACATTTTATAGAAAAGGTCTTTCATTCAATGAATATCTTGGATTTACCTGCTACCATACAACTTGGCAAAATGTGGCGCCGACAATCAAAAACTGAATTCTCAACCGAAAGGAAAATTTCAAGCGTTCCTGTATTAAAACAAGATCTACAAAAAACCGGTAAGTGCTTTACAGTTATAAAAAAATTGTATTCAAAATATAAGAATAAAGATTGGAATTTCTCGATAAACTCTTAAAAGTCACCGTTTAAACTGTTTTTCTTTCATTGCAGAGAGTCGCTCGTTGGTGTCATGTTGGACTGAAAGTTTATGGAAATATTTACTGGAGAGTTATTGAAAGTTACTCCAGTAAACATCCCGCCAACTGCTTCTGCCATCAGGTAACTAGAACGACTGGTGCTGATGTCGCGGTTACTAGTAGCTGCTGTGTTACTTGGCGGGGCTGAGTTGTTGAGAACAAGCTCCTGTAAAGCATGACTTGAATCGCTGTTAGTGGTTGTCGTGCTTGGGTTGAAACCGGCCAACTTGTTCGACATTCGCCGCTGTTTTTCCAGAGGATTATGGCTGTAGCTGGAAATGGATAACGGATTGGCGTGCCCAGTGAGCTCTGAGATCTCCAGTGGGTCAAAATCATCACGAAGCGTTTGGATGACTGTTTTGCGACCACTCGAGTTTGTGAATTTGCCGTCTAGGGAGGCGATGGACGCAATACTCTGCATTTGCTTTGCCAATGTATTTCTACCAATTGGAACCATCTTGTACCAGACATTGGATTTTGGGCTGTCAACTGGACTCAGGTAGAAATTTCCAGGGACGTTATCACCCTTCGGACGATGACCAATGTACTCGATAAATGCTCTGTGCGGATCTCGCTCTCCCCCATCCGTCCTCCAAATCTTGTTGTTATACTTTCTCGCCCGTTTTGTCGCCGTCGGTTCGTCTCCCTGGCGGTTCTTGGTTTGTCGCTCTTTGTATTCGATGTACTGCTCTGTTACGGTGAAATCACTTAGTTGACAATCATGTTGTTCTTTAAATCCTCTCATACCTAAGTGCGTGACATTGTTCCACCATACCAAATGGAGAAGAGAGCGAGGATTTTGAAGGCCGATTGCACCTGACGACTACATCTTTTCAATATCTTCTGTTTCAACTGGCTGAGCGGCATTTGCTTTGTTGCCAAGACCCTTTTGCTTCAAATCTTTTTTCTTCATGGACAGCATCGTTGAAACTTCTTCGAAGTCAGTGGCTGAAGATTTTTCGAGGTCGAAGTTGTCTATTGCCGGTGGACATGGACGCTCCAGAAAGTACCTTCGTAAACCATTGCGGTAAGTTTGTAATGTTCCTGGTTCATATTCCTTGCCTTTGTTTTCTTTCGTCGTCTGCCTTATCTCTAGAAAGAAGTGCTTCAGAAGCTGCGGTGCTTCTTGCTTCGAAATTGCATCAAGATTTATTTGTTTGCCGTGTTTTTCCTTGAACCAAGACTGCAAACGGCGTACGGATGTACTCGTGCTTTTTTTAGTGTTTTTCGAAACCATGTTGTCTCTAAAAGAGGCCAGTTCGTCTTCTGTGTAGGTTACAATGGTTTGGTTCTCCGGAATAAATGCTTGACCTTTTTCGGCATTGACACCTGTTTGGTTTTCTTTCCCGACGCTTGTTTGGTTTTCCTCGGCAAGAACTGTCGTTTGGCTTTCTTTCCTCGTCTCTGCCATTTTGTTTTTTTCTTCTATGCGTTTTCTCGTACTTTTGAGTGTGAGTGGTTTCCTCAAATCTTCTAAAAATTTAAATTTCAGTTCAAAATTTGGCAGGCATTCATTTTCTGTAAATTTGTTCATTTCCAAGGTGATATTTTCGTACCACGAGTTGCATTTTTGTTTTCACGCTCGCAACTCGCAACAATTAATTTTTGCTCGCGACTCACGTCAGCAATATCCCTTTATGCACAAGTGCAATTCCACGCTAAATACCCTCTCATCGGTAGCCAATCAGACCGCGAGTTTACCTTTAGCTATGCGATTCTATAGAAAAATTCACTGCCTGACGAGTGAATTCCACGTTAAATTTCACGCGAAAAACCGATATCGCACGAATCGCGAAGCGATGAGTGCGATATCGGTTTTTCAAGTGAAATTTAGCGTGGAATTCACGAGTCAGGCAGTGAATTTTTCTTGAATCGCATAGCTAAAGCCACCAAATCACTGGACAAAACCAACGTTCTGTATGTTTATTCGCCACGCCAGTGCGCAAACACTGGAAACCCTTTCAAAGTCAGGTGTCATGATCTAGCGAATAGGAGACAAGATATTTTTAGAGTGGAAACCACTTTTATTTTCTTTTATTTCAAACTCGAAGAAAGCAGTGCCTCACAGTTTACAATCTTCAGCAACAAAACTGAAAGTACAAAATACGGAATTATTTAAGACAAACATTTTATAGAAAAGGTCTTTCATTCAATGAATATCTTGGATTTACCTGCTACCATACAACTTGGCAAAATGTGGCGCCGACAATCAAAAACTGAATTCTCAACCGAAAGGAAAATTTCAAGCGTTCCTGTATTAAAACAAGATCTACAAAAAACCGGTAAGTGCTTTACAGTTATAAAAAAATTGTATTCAAAATATAAGAATAAAGATTGGAATTTCTCGATAAACTCTTAAAAGTCACCGTTTAAACTGTTTTTCTTTCATTGCAGAGAGTCGCTCGTTGGTGTCATGTTGGACTGAAAGTTTATGGAAATATTTACTGGAGAGTTATTGAAAGTTACTCCAGTAAACATCCCGCCAACTGCTTCTGCCATCAGGTAACTAGAACGACTGGTGCTGATGTCGCGGTTACTAGTAGCTGCTGTGTTACTTGGCGGGGCTGAGTTGTTGAGAACAAGCTCCTGTAAAGCATGACTTGAATCGCTGTTAGTGGTTGTCGTGCTTGGGTTGAAACCGGCCAACTTGTTCGACATTCGCCGCTGTTTTTCCAGAGGATTATGGCTGTAGCTGGAAATGGATAACGGATTGGCGTGCCCAGTGAGCTCTGAGATCTCCAGTGGGTCAAAATCATCACGAAGCGTTTGGATGACTGTTTTGCGACCACTCGAGTTTGTGAATTTGCCGTCTAGGGAGGCGATGGACGCAATACTCTGCATTTGCTTTGCCAATGTATTTCTACCAATTGGAACCATCTTGTACCAGACATTGGATTTTGGGCTGTCAACTGGACTCAGGTAGAAATTTCCAGGGACGTTATCACCCTTCGGACGATGACCAATGTACTCGATAAATGCTCTGTGCGGATCTCGCTCTCCCCCATCCGTCCTCCAAATCTTGTTGTTATACTTTCTCGCCCGTTTTGTCGCCGTCGGTTCGTCTCCCTGGCGGTTCTTGGTTTGTCGCTCTTTGTATTCGATGTACTGCTCTGTTACGGTGAAATCACTTAGTTGACAATCATGTTGTTCTTTAAATCCTCTCATACCTAAGTGCGTGACATTGTTCCACCATACCAAATGGAGAAGAGAGCGAGGATTTTGAAGGCCGATTGCACCTGACGACTACATCTTTTCAATATCTTCTGTTTCAACTGGCTGAGCGGCATTTGCTTTGTTGCCAAGACCCTTTTGCTTCAAATCTTTTTTCTTCATGGACAGCATCGTTGAAACTTCTTCGAAGTCAGTGGCTGAAGATTTTTCGAGGTCGAAGTTGTCTATTGCCGGTGGACATGGACGCTCCAGAAAGTACCTTCGTAAACCATTGCGGTAAGTTTGTAATGTTCCTGGTTCATATTCCTTGCCTTTGTTTTCTTTCGTCGTCTGCCTTATCTCTAGAAAGAAGTGCTTCAGAAGCTGCGGTGCTTCTTGCTTCGAAATTGCATCAAGATTTATTTGTTTGCCGTGTTTTTCCTTGAACCAAGACTGCAAACGGCGTACGGATGTACTCGTGCTTTTTTTAGTGTTTTTCGAAACCATGTTGTCTCTAAAAGAGGCCAGTTCGTCTTCTGTGTAGGTTACAATGGTTTGGTTCTCCGGAATAAATGCTTGACCTTTTTCGGCATTGACACCTGTTTGGTTTTCTTTCCCGACGCTTGTTTGGTTTTCCTCGGCAAGAACTGTCGTTTGGCTTTCTTTCCTCGTCTCTGCCATTTTGTTTTTTTCTTCTATGCGTTTTCTCGTACTTTTGAGTGTGAGTGGTTTCCTCAAATCTTCTAAAAATTTAAATTTCAGTTCAAAATTTGGCAGGCATTCATTTTCTGTAAATTTGTTCATTTCCAAGGTGATATTTTCGTACCACGAGTTGCATTTTTGTTTTCACGCTCGCAACTCGCAACAATTAATTTTTGCTCGCGACTCACGTCAGCAATATCCCTTTATGCACAAGTGCAATTCCACGCTAAATACCCTCTCATCGGTAGCCAATCAGACCGCGAGTTTACCTTTAGCTATGCGATTCTATAGAAAAATTCACTGCCTGACGAGTGAATTCCACGTTAAATTTCACGCGAAAAACCGATATCGCACGAATCGCGAAGCGATGAGTGCGATATCGGTTTTTCAAGTGAAATTTAGCGTGGAATTCACGAGTCAGGCAGTGAATTTTTCTTGAATCGCATAGCTAAAGCCACCAAATCACTGGACAAAACCAACGTTCTGTATGTTTATTCGCCACGCCAGTGCGCAAACACTGGAAACCCTTTCAAAGTCAGGTGTCATGATCTAGCGAATAGGAGACAAGATATTTTTAGAGTGGAAACCACTTTTATTTTCTTTTATTTCAAACTCGAAGAAAGCAGTGCCTCACAGTTTACAATCTTCAGCAACAAAACTGAAAGTACAAAATACGGAATTATTTAAGACAAACATTTTATAGAAAAGGTCTTTCATTCAATGAATATCTTGGATTTACCTGCTACCATACAACTTGGCAAAATGTGGCGCCGACAATCAAAAACTGAATTCTCAACCGAAAGGAAAATTTCAAGCGTTCCTGTATTAAAACAAGATCTACAAAAAACCGGTAAGTGCTTTACAGTTATAAAAAAATTGTATTCAAAATATAAGAATAAAGATTGGAATTTCTCGATAAACTCTTAAAAGTCACCGTTTAAACTGTTTTTCTTTCATTGCAGAGAGTCGCTCGTTGGTGTCATGTTGGACTGAAAGTTTATGGAAATATTTACTGGAGAGTTATTGAAAGTTACTCCAGTAAACATCCCGCCAACTGCTTCTGCCATCAGGTAACTAGAACGACTGGTGCTGATGTCGCGGTTACTAGTAGCTGCTGTGTTACTTGGCGGGGCTGAGTTGTTGAGAACAAGCTCCTGTAAAGCATGACTTGAATCGCTGTTAGTGGTTGTCGTGCTTGGGTTGAAACCGGCCAACTTGTTCGACATTCGCCGCTGTTTTTCCAGAGGATTATGGCTGTAGCTGGAAATGGATAACGGATTGGCGTGCCCAGTGAGCTCTGAGATCTCCAGTGGGTCAAAATCATCACGAAGCGTTTGGATGACTGTTTTGCGACCACTCGAGTTTGTGAATTTGCCGTCTAGGGAGGCGATGGACGCAATACTCTGCATTTGCTTTGCCAATGTATTTCTACCAATTGGAACCATCTTGTACCAGACATTGGATTTTGGGCTGTCAACTGGACTCAGGTAGAAATTTCCAGGGACGTTATCACCCTTCGGACGATGACCAATGTACTCGATAAATGCTCTGTGCGGATCTCGCTCTCCCCCATCCGTCCTCCAAATCTTGTTGTTATACTTTCTCGCCCGTTTTGTCGCCGTCGGTTCGTCTCCCTGGCGGTTCTTGGTTTGTCGCTCTTTGTATTCGATGTACTGCTCTGTTACGGTGAAATCACTTAGTTGACAATCATGTTGTTCTTTAAATCCTCTCATACCTAAGTGCGTGACATTGTTCCACCATACCAAATGGAGAAGAGAGCGAGGATTTTGAAGGCCGATTGCACCTGACGACTACATCTTTTCAATATCTTCTGTTTCAACTGGCTGAGCGGCATTTGCTTTGTTGCCAAGACCCTTTTGCTTCAAATCTTTTTTCTTCATGGACAGCATCGTTGAAACTTCTTCGAAGTCAGTGGCTGAAGATTTTTCGAGGTCGAAGTTGTCTATTGCCGGTGGACATGGACGCTCCAGAAAGTACCTTCGTAAACCATTGCGGTAAGTTTGTAATGTTCCTGGTTCATATTCCTTGCCTTTGTTTTCTTTCGTCGTCTGCCTTATCTCTAGAAAGAAGTGCTTCAGAAGCTGCGGTGCTTCTTGCTTCGAAATTGCATCAAGATTTATTTGTTTGCCGTGTTTTTCCTTGAACCAAGACTGCAAACGGCGTACGGATGTACTCGTGCTTTTTTTAGTGTTTTTCGAAACCATGTTGTCTCTAAAAGAGGCCAGTTCGTCTTCTGTGTAGGTTACAATGGTTTGGTTCTCCGGAATAAATGCTTGACCTTTTTCGGCATTGACACCTGTTTGGTTTTCTTTCCCGACGCTTGTTTGGTTTTCCTCGGCAAGAACTGTCGTTTGGCTTTCTTTCCTCGTCTCTGCCATTTTGTTTTTTTCTTCTATGCGTTTTCTCGTACTTTTGAGTGTGAGTGGTTTCCTCAAATCTTCTAAAAATTTAAATTTCAGTTCAAAATTTGGCAGGCATTCATTTTCTGTAAATTTGTTCATTTCCAAGGTGATATTTTCGTACCACGAGTTGCATTTTTGTTTTCACGCTCGCAACTCGCAACAATTAATTTTTGCTCGCGACTCACGTCAGCAATATCCCTTTATGCACAAGTGCAATTCCACGCTAAATACCCTCTCATCGGTAGCCAATCAGACCGCGAGTTTACCTTTAGCTATGCGATTCTATAGAAAAATTCACTGCCTGACGAGTGAATTCCACGTTAAATTTCACGCGAAAAACCGATATCGCACGAATCGCGAAGCGATGAGTGCGATATCGGTTTTTCAAGTGAAATTTAGCGTGGAATTCACGAGTCAGGCAGTGAATTTTTCTTGAATCGCATAGCTAAAGCCACCAAATCACTGGACAAAACCAACGTTCTGTATGTTTATTCGCCACGCCAGTGCGCAAACACTGGAAACCCTTTCAAAGTCAGGTGTCATGATCTAGCGAATAGGAGACAAGATATTTTTAGAGTGGAAACCACTTTTATTTTCTTTTATTTCAAACTCGAAGAAAGCAGTGCCTCACAGTTTACAATCTTCAGCAACAAAACTGAAAGTACAAAATACGGAATTATTTAAGACAAACATTTTATAGAAAAGGTCTTTCATTCAATGAATATCTTGGATTTACCTGCTACCATACAACTTGGCAAAATGTGGCGCCGACAATCAAAAACTGAATTCTCAACCGAAAGGAAAATTTCAAGCGTTCCTGTATTAAAACAAGATCTACAAAAAACCGGTAAGTGCTTTACAGTTATAAAAAAATTGTATTCAAAATATAAGAATAAAGATTGGAATTTCTCGATAAACTCTTAAAAGTCACCGTTTAAACTGTTTTTCTTTCATTGCAGAGAGTCGCTCGTTGGTGTCATGTTGGACTGAAAGTTTATGGAAATATTTACTGGAGAGTTATTGAAAGTTACTCCAGTAAACATCCCGCCAACTGCTTCTGCCATCAGGTAACTAGAACGACTGGTGCTGATGTCGCGGTTACTAGTAGCTGCTGTGTTACTTGGCGGGGCTGAGTTGTTGAGAACAAGCTCCTGTAAAGCATGACTTGAATCGCTGTTAGTGGTTGTCGTGCTTGGGTTGAAACCGGCCAACTTGTTCGACATTCGCCGCTGTTTTTCCAGAGGATTATGGCTGTAGCTGGAAATGGATAACGGATTGGCGTGCCCAGTGAGCTCTGAGATCTCCAGTGGGTCAAAATCATCACGAAGCGTTTGGATGACTGTTTTGCGACCACTCGAGTTTGTGAATTTGCCGTCTAGGGAGGCGATGGACGCAATACTCTGCATTTGCTTTGCCAATGTATTTCTACCAATTGGAACCATCTTGTACCAGACATTGGATTTTGGGCTGTCAACTGGACTCAGGTAGAAATTTCCAGGGACGTTATCACCCTTCGGACGATGACCAATGTACTCGATAAATGCTCTGTGCGGATCTCGCTCTCCCCCATCCGTCCTCCAAATCTTGTTGTTATACTTTCTCGCCCGTTTTGTCGCCGTCGGTTCGTCTCCCTGGCGGTTCTTGGTTTGTCGCTCTTTGTATTCGATGTACTGCTCTGTTACGGTGAAATCACTTAGTTGACAATCATGTTGTTCTTTAAATCCTCTCATACCTAAGTGCGTGACATTGTTCCACCATACCAAATGGAGAAGAGAGCGAGGATTTTGAAGGCCGATTGCACCTGACGACTACATCTTTTCAATATCTTCTGTTTCAACTGGCTGAGCGGCATTTGCTTTGTTGCCAAGACCCTTTTGCTTCAAATCTTTTTTCTTCATGGACAGCATCGTTGAAACTTCTTCGAAGTCAGTGGCTGAAGATTTTTCGAGGTCGAAGTTGTCTATTGCCGGTGGACATGGACGCTCCAGAAAGTACCTTCGTAAACCATTGCGGTAAGTTTGTAATGTTCCTGGTTCATATTCCTTGCCTTTGTTTTCTTTCGTCGTCTGCCTTATCTCTAGAAAGAAGTGCTTCAGAAGCTGCGGTGCTTCTTGCTTCGAAATTGCATCAAGATTTATTTGTTTGCCGTGTTTTTCCTTGAACCAAGACTGCAAACGGCGTACGGATGTACTCGTGCTTTTTTTAGTGTTTTTCGAAACCATGTTGTCTCTAAAAGAGGCCAGTTCGTCTTCTGTGTAGGTTACAATGGTTTGGTTCTCCGGAATAAATGCTTGACCTTTTTCGGCATTGACACCTGTTTGGTTTTCTTTCCCGACGCTTGTTTGGTTTTCCTCGGCAAGAACTGTCGTTTGGCTTTCTTTCCTCGTCTCTGCCATTTTGTTTTTTTCTTCTATGCGTTTTCTCGTACTTTTGAGTGTGAGTGGTTTCCTCAAATCTTCTAAAAATTTAAATTTCAGTTCAAAATTTGGCAGGCATTCATTTTCTGTAAATTTGTTCATTTCCAAGGTGATATTTTCGTACCACGAGTTGCATTTTTGTTTTCACGCTCGCAACTCGCAACAATTAATTTTTGCTCGCGACTCACGTCAGCAATATCCCTTTATGCACAAGTGCAATTCCACGCTAAATACCCTCTCATCGGTAGCCAATCAGACCGCGAGTTTACCTTTAGCTATGCGATTCTATAGAAAAATTCACTGCCTGACGAGTGAATTCCACGTTAAATTTCACGCGAAAAACCGATATCGCACGAATCGCGAAGCGATGAGTGCGATATCGGTTTTTCAAGTGAAATTTAGCGTGGAATTCACGAGTCAGGCAGTGAATTTTTCTTGAATCGCATAGCTAAAGCCACCAAATCACTGGACAAAACCAACGTTCTGTATGTTTATTCGCCACGCCAGTGCGCAAACACTGGAAACCCTTTCAAAGTCAGGTGTCATGATCTAGCGAATAGGAGACAAGATATTTTTAGAGTGGAAACCACTTTTATTTTCTTTTATTTCAAACTCGAAGAAAGCAGTGCCTCACAGTTTACAATCTTCAGCAACAAAACTGAAAGTACAAAATACGGAATTATTTAAGACAAACATTTTATAGAAAAGGTCTTTCATTCAATGAATATCTTGGATTTACCTGCTACCATACAACTTGGCAAAATGTGGCGCCGACAATCAAAAACTGAATTCTCAACCGAAAGGAAAATTTCAAGCGTTCCTGTATTAAAACAAGATCTACAAAAAACCGGTAAGTGCTTTACAGTTATAAAAAAATTGTATTCAAAATATAAGAATAAAGATTGGAATTTCTCGATAAACTCTTAAAAGTCACCGTTTAAACTGTTTTTCTTTCATTGCAGAGAGTCGCTCGTTGGTGTCATGTTGGACTGAAAGTTTATGGAAATATTTACTGGAGAGTTATTGAAAGTTACTCCAGTAAACATCCCGCCAACTGCTTCTGCCATCAGGTAACTAGAACGACTGGTGCTGATGTCGCGGTTACTAGTAGCTGCTGTGTTACTTGGCGGGGCTGAGTTGTTGAGAACAAGCTCCTGTAAAGCATGACTTGAATCGCTGTTAGTGGTTGTCGTGCTTGGGTTGAAACCGGCCAACTTGTTCGACATTCGCCGCTGTTTTTCCAGAGGATTATGGCTGTAGCTGGAAATGGATAACGGATTGGCGTGCCCAGTGAGCTCTGAGATCTCCAGTGGGTCAAAATCATCACGAAGCGTTTGGATGACTGTTTTGCGACCACTCGAGTTTGTGAATTTGCCGTCTAGGGAGGCGATGGACGCAATACTCTGCATTTGCTTTGCCAATGTATTTCTACCAATTGGAACCATCTTGTACCAGACATTGGATTTTGGGCTGTCAACTGGACTCAGGTAGAAATTTCCAGGGACGTTATCACCCTTCGGACGATGACCAATGTACTCGATAAATGCTCTGTGCGGATCTCGCTCTCCCCCATCCGTCCTCCAAATCTTGTTGTTATACTTTCTCGCCCGTTTTGTCGCCGTCGGTTCGTCTCCCTGGCGGTTCTTGGTTTGTCGCTCTTTGTATTCGATGTACTGCTCTGTTACGGTGAAATCACTTAGTTGACAATCATGTTGTTCTTTAAATCCTCTCATACCTAAGTGCGTGACATTGTTCCACCATACCAAATGGAGAAGAGAGCGAGGATTTTGAAGGCCGATTGCACCTGACGACTACATCTTTTCAATATCTTCTGTTTCAACTGGCTGAGCGGCATTTGCTTTGTTGCCAAGACCCTTTTGCTTCAAATCTTTTTTCTTCATGGACAGCATCGTTGAAACTTCTTCGAAGTCAGTGGCTGAAGATTTTTCGAGGTCGAAGTTGTCTATTGCCGGTGGACATGGACGCTCCAGAAAGTACCTTCGTAAACCATTGCGGTAAGTTTGTAATGTTCCTGGTTCATATTCCTTGCCTTTGTTTTCTTTCGTCGTCTGCCTTATCTCTAGAAAGAAGTGCTTCAGAAGCTGCGGTGCTTCTTGCTTCGAAATTGCATCAAGATTTATTTGTTTGCCGTGTTTTTCCTTGAACCAAGACTGCAAACGGCGTACGGATGTACTCGTGCTTTTTTTAGTGTTTTTCGAAACCATGTTGTCTCTAAAAGAGGCCAGTTCGTCTTCTGTGTAGGTTACAATGGTTTGGTTCTCCGGAATAAATGCTTGACCTTTTTCGGCATTGACACCTGTTTGGTTTTCTTTCCCGACGCTTGTTTGGTTTTCCTCGGCAAGAACTGTCGTTTGGCTTTCTTTCCTCGTCTCTGCCATTTTGTTTTTTTCTTCTATGCGTTTTCTCGTACTTTTGAGTGTGAGTGGTTTCCTCAAATCTTCTAAAAATTTAAATTTCAGTTCAAAATTTGGCAGGCATTCATTTTCTGTAAATTTGTTCATTTCCAAGGTGATATTTTCGTACCACGAGTTGCATTTTTGTTTTCACGCTCGCAACTCGCAACAATTAATTTTTGCTCGCGACTCACGTCAGCAATATCCCTTTATGCACAAGTGCAATTCCACGCTAAATACCCTCTCATCGGTAGCCAATCAGACCGCGAGTTTACCTTTAGCTATGCGATTCTTTATAATATCAGTCCTATTTAGAAGCCCAAGTAGAATATCTTTTAATGTCATAGTTATGTTTTCCTTATCAAGTTCAAACCATCAAGAAGAGAACGTTTTCCAAAAGATTTGCGCATGGGAGCATTCGAAAAGGAAGTGATACAACTTTTCTTTTGAAGAGTCACAGAAGGTGCATATATCATTCAACGACAAACCTATTTTGAAAAGTTTTGCATTTGTGTACAATATATAGTTAAGCACTTTGTATTGGAAGGACCAAATATACGTTTCACTTGCAACAGTTTGTGGAACTGAGTATATTTCCTCCAAAGAATTTGAGATGTCAAAATCCGAAATTAGTTTCTTAGACATATTTAAAATGTTTACACTTAGCCTTGTAAACGTCGAATTGTATGTTATTATGTTTAAAGCTTAACGAGTCAACTTCAGGTAACAGTTCACACGATCTAAGTTCTTTCGGAACTGATAATCTTAAACCTGTCCATGTCAGGAAATCCGTTTTTTAAAAGACCCTTTTGTTTATAAAAATCATGAGACTGCTTATTATCTAATTCAAATAACAAGTCACGTACATATGCAATTCCTTTTTCATGATACAATTTATAAAAGACTGATCTATTGTCTATTCTAATGTCCTTATTATTCCAAATAATTCTTTGCGCATAGTTGATATCGGAAAACGTATTTCTAAACTCCTCCCACCAAAGAAGTAAATCTGAATAAAAGCCACTTAGTGAAGGAGTCAGATCCTTGAGTTCATAATTGCATTTCAATAGAAAGGTTCCTCCATAAGGTTGCAAATAATGCATTAAAATACGATTTCCAGGGTCTTTTTCTGGTACTATCTAAAATTCGTGGAATCCAGGCGAGTCTCAATGCTTTAATCTGGGTTTCAATGTCCATGAGGTTTAACCCACCATTTTCAACTGAGTTTATAACAGAAGTTCGCGTGACCTTGTCTGGTCCTCTCCATAAGAATTTAAAAATCATTCTTTCCATCCTTTTTATGATTTCCATTGGGGTTTGGATTATCGAAGATATATACAAAAGTTTAGGTATCAGAAAAGTTTTAACAACTGTCACCTTCCCAAATAAAGACAGACCCCTCATGTTCCAGATATTTATAACTTTCTGAATTTTATCTAGTTTCTCCTGAAAATTTTGCGAAGATGCCACTTTCTGATTACTGGAGAAAAATACTCCCAAATTTTTAACAGTCGAGCACCAAGCCCAACGGTTTTTCTGCAGAAATTTTCATTATTCCAATCCACATGGCTTTGGTTTTAGACACATTCATTTTCAAACCTGAATACTTTTCAAAAGTGTTAAGACTGTCTAACAGTTCCTTCGCAGAGGTAATATCTGATAACAATGCAGTCATGTCATCTGCATAAGCAAGCAGTTTTGTTTCATTATCACCAATTGTAATACCCTGGTTCTCAATTGATCCAGAAGCAACAGCAACCTTACATCATAACGAAAAACTGGATAAGGTTCGAAACGTTTTAGGTTGCTGGAAATACTGCAGACTTACTCTTATCGGAAAAATTACAGTCCTAAAGAGTCTAGTAGCTTCCCAACTCGTATATGTGCTCTCTCCTTTACATACAAATGTGAAAGCTATCAAAGAAGTAAATAAGCTATTTTATGTATTTCTCTGGAATCGAAAAGGAGATAAAATTAAGCGAGATATAATTATTAATGATTACTCAAATGGGGGTCTTAAAATGATAGATATACAATCTTTTAGCACGTCCCTAAAAGCCACATGGATCAAAAAATATTTAGATGAAGAAAATCAGCGTAAATGGAAATATTTTTTGATCTTGAGCTAGAGAGACATGGAGGCCCAATAGTACTCACTAGCAACCTAAACAAGAAAGACACCATAGAGAATCTCAAGATTAAAAACTGCTTTATAAAGGAAACTCTGTGAATCTGGGCAGAAGTCAATTTTGATGAACACATAATGTCCGAGAAACAATTTCTCGAACAAATGTAAGAATCGATAACTGCCCTATCTTCTATCAAGAATGGTTCGACAAGGGCATCACGCGCGAAAGTGAAACATCTGAAAAATGCCTCTAACAAGTTTTTATCATTAGCTGAAATGCAGCGCAAATACAGCCTTAATTTTTGCCCTCTGAAACATTACGGACTTATGTCTGCTCTGAAATCTCTTTGGAATAAATGTAAAAACGACTGTAACAACAATTTTCAACTATGAAAGCTTTGTGGAAAAATTAACAAAATGTCAAAGCGCGAACAAACTGGTTTACACTAAACTAATTTCCACAAAATGCACACACCCAACCCATAGTCAACAGAAATGGCTAAAAGACTGCCACCAGAATGATGTTGATTCAATTAACTGGCGGGACGCCTATCAACTAGCCTCTAAATAAAATTAAAAGTACGAGATTTCTCGATATTCCAGTACAAATTCTTACATAGACGACTAGCAACGAATGACGTCCTAACAAAAACTGCTCTCTTTGCAATGAAGAACAGGAAAAGCTATTCCATCTCTTTTGGACTTGTCCTAAAGTGGTTTCTTTGTGGCATGATTTAACCGTAAGGCTAACTTTACTTCACATTACTTCCGAACACTACGCAATAGAACCACTTGTCGCTCTCGGTTTAAAGCCGGATTCTTCCAAGAACAAAAAAAAGAGAATTAAAAAATCATGTAATAGGAATAACAATAATGGTAATGATAATGATAAAGACAAAGCCATATTTTCTTCAAATGGTAAACAACGTTTTTAATCTTTCGTGGAATTCTGTGTGATACATCTAAATATTACAAGGAGTAACAATTTCATCATACGAAGTGCCACTTTTTAAGGAAAAGTAAAGAGATTACAAATTTCGGACTCATCATTTCTAAACTAATCAAAAGAGCATAGTTGTTCATAACTTCAAACAAATTTGTAATGATCCTCGATTTCATTTGTTGAGTGACGTCAGTAGGATATAACAGAAGGAAACTCACAATTGGACACTAGATATTCCTGTCCAGGTCGCGTTCAGCTTGCGGTGCTCGCCGACATTCCTGGCTCTCTATACCCAATGCCACTAGGGGGTTTGTTCACGAGCTATGTTGTATAGAAAAAATATTTTAAGATGGAAGAGCACACTAACTGAAGAACAATGAGAACTCTTCGGATACTGTTTTTGGTATTCCGTTCTCTCCATGTTCGAGCTATTTTCTCTCTTGCAACACCCATCGTGCCTTGTATTTTATCAGGCGCTGAAAAACAGATACAGTGAAAACATATTTTTTTTAGTAATACTCTCTCCCTAATTCATTTGCGCGGTTTTTTTTTATGATTCCTTATATCAACAATATCCTGCCAGTAGCGTCAGCCTTATGATTTAAAAATACAGTCTATCTTGTAAACATTGAAATCCACAGCAAGTCATCTTAAGATCACAGGTCTGCCCCGCCGAAATAACGGTAAATATAATTATTTTTTTGAAGAGGTAAAAATCATGTAAAAATCAACATCAAATTTGACTTCTGCCTTCTTCAGAAAAAAGGAACTGTTTGGTAGCTTCTTTACCTGGTTTAGGATTTTTTTCCTTGCTTTCCTGTGTTTTGCTAATGAAAATTCCCCTCCCAACACAAACAAATAATGTTTACAGAGCTAATGAGTCAGCGATTGGGGGTAGCTTCAATAAATTAACAAACAGAGAAAAGAATTTTTCATACTTCGTTTTAACTTAGTTACATTTCAATAATGGCTGAAAAAATCTCAGACCTCTAAACGATGTTTTATTATATAGCGTATTCTCCAGATAACTAGCGACCCAAATCGCCATCAGCTTGATTTTAATAATACAGCTGATATTACTTCTCGACCATATTTACGATTTAGATATTATTACTGTGCTCTGTTTGCTAAGCATAGCAATAAGCATTTCAACTGTTTACCCACCTGGTATAAGCGTGAGAAATCTCCATGTGGCAGCTCAAAAACTAAAACGCCATAATTATTTTTGATAATCAGGCTCTACGACTCTTACAGACACACGACGCATCTCAACATGCGCTCTGTAAGAGTTTTTTCCGTTGTGTTATTCCTTTTGGTTTTCTTATTTCCAGAAGTTATCCCGACGGACATCCAGGGTAAACTAGAGCTGGAGAATTTTCAGAGAACCCACAACGATTCAATATCAGATCTTATTTTCTTGTTGGATACCTCTGGAAGCTTATGGTACTATGATTACGCGAGCCGCTCAAGCAAAATTGGCTTTGACGATGAAAAGGTTTTCGTTAATTCTTTATTAAGTCAGATTCGGATCAGTTTACCTTCAACTCGAGTATCCGTAGCTTTATTTGGCACTGACGCTACGCTTGATATCAACTACGTCAGCCAGTTGGACGCGAACAATCACAAGTGTAACTTTAAGAAGAGCTTTCAGGCTTTGAAGTTTCGCTCGGGACTTACCAATATGCATGATGCATTCCAGTACGCTTATGATATTATCTTCGGCACGTTGAGCGCCGACAAAAGGCCAAACCAGTTAGCCAAAACAGCCGTTTTTGTTCTCACAGACGGAATGTGGAACCGAGGTGGAGATCCTTATCCGATTGCGAAAAAGCTGAAAGATGGCAACATCGAGATCTTCTCAATTGGAGTGACGAATGGTGTCAACATGAACGTAATGCGACAGCTTGCCACAGACAACAGTCACGCGTTTCATTACAGTTCCTTTACTCAGTTTAGAGAGTTAGCGAATTATCTGCGAGGAGGTAAGTCACTAAGAATGAGCCGCTAAACATCGTGTTTAAATAACTGAAGTAATAAAATTCATTACCAGGCTAGGGAATTCCACGTTAAATGTCTTAAATCGATATCGCACGAACCGCGAAGAGTCAGGTTATGAATTTTCCTTGAATCACATAGCCTTCTTTTTAAATGAAATAAACTCCGTTTCATTTATCTCTGTGTGAATGTTACAATATTCAACTCGCGCTCGAGAAAAGTCATTCCAGTTGAATCAACTGTCAGGAATAGAATAGAAATCCAGCCAGAATCAGAAAACTTTATTTGAAAAAGACTTAGTGTTTATTTTTGGCTTCGTGGACGGCGACAAAAGTTGATAGACAATGGTTTTGAAAACATGATTGTAAGGTCATTGTTTCTAATTGCTTTTTAGTTGTTGTTTTGTTGTCGCTCTAGCGCTATATCACGCAAAGCCTCGCTTTCAAGAGTCGCAATTCCACGCTGAATTCCTCGCCTAGGTAGCCAATCAGGGTGCGAGAATTCCCTTGGCTATGCGATTTTCTACACGGAAGCTCTGTGTCTCAGATAAGAAGAATACTAAGACATTACACCGTAAAACGTCGGTGAAACATTAAAAATACCGCAATCTTTTCGCTTACCATCAAGCTTCTTCAGTCACACGTTCTATTGCTCTTATCAATTCCTCGGCCTCGGCCATTCACAAGAACTTTATTTCTCCGCAAAATTATTTTCTGACCATCTGCTTCTTTTGTGCATTTTCATTTTACGTTTGGCAAATCAGCTGAAATGCTGAATGCTTGAATGTGTTTGTGAGGGAAAATAACACGGAAGAAGAAAGAAACATAATGAATATTGATTTATTCTGCATTATATTTTTTTCTTTGTCACTTCATTTCCCTGTTCTTCTCTCTATAAAGATCCGTACGAAAGGGACTGGGAACTTGGTCAGACAAAAAGTCTTTGTGGTTCATGTGACAATTTAGCAGATTGCGCATGCGGTCTTCTAAGTGGCGAATATAAGTGCTCCTGCTACAAAGGTTTCTATGGAAGTGGATACACCAATGACTGTCATGGTAAGACCAGCCACAGAATAGTGATTTTTTTCTTTACAATTAGTATTTTTTGAACCAAGAATAAGTCACATGGCATCTCCCCACCGGACAACTATTACGCAACAATCCCCATTTTAGATGTTCTAGAAGAGGATCTCGTCAGTTTGCTGGACCAATCAAATGTACGTTAATCTGTGTCTGAAACTGTCACTTTGATGTGACGTTCTCGTCGACCTTATTGAACTGAACATTTGTTGGACTACAAGAAAATTAATGTGGAATTATGAAACGGCAATAAGGTTCTATTGTTTATCTCTTTTTAGACCTCAATGTAGCTTTTGTCCTCGAAAGGTTATTATTGTGGCAGTATGACCTAAAAAAGGCACTTTCTCCGATTTCGATCATGACCAAACTTGTTATTAGACTTTAAGATCAAATCCAAACTCGAGAACATTTAGTGTGTTATTTTTGCCAATATATTTATCATTTCATTCGGCGAACTTGTCTATTATCCCCCTCCATACCGTATATTCTGTAAATAGATATCTTTTTGTTAAGATTTCACCTGCCTAACAAACTAGAAGATCAAGGACGTAGTAAGTTTCCCGACGACAGTTGGAGAAAGGCGAAAGATGCTTAATGAATTAAGCTCAAGAGCCAAACCTCCGTTTACTGAATTTACTGCTGGCGGGCTGTCACACCGATTCTTTGTATATTTCTTGTAGAGTGCCCATATTCTACTTACAAAGACTTCACTGGCTACGCTAAGTCCTGTATTGCGTGCCCTGCCAACTCACGTCATAGTAGAACTGGTAGCAGCAGCAGAGCGGACTGCCACTGCCTTGATGGGTATGACGGCAATCCAGCTGGATATGTGGAATGCAAAAGTAAGCATAACCATAACGTAATGTGATCTCAATGACTGTTTCATGTATTCCTCCTGCTTTTAAGAATAATTAAGCCATTGCTAAGAAATGAAAAAATCTCCTTGAACCACGGCTTGACAT
>OZ026605.1:10958559-10996059 GCA_964020085.1 Micromussa lordhowensis
AGAAAGCAACTCGTTTTATTTGATCATGAAAATGTAAATTATCTTTGCTCACGCCATCATTACGTTAACAGCTCGTACTGGTCCTGTGTTTCTATCGAGTTTTAGTATAAATCTACTAGCGTTCTATCACGAAAGACGTTCTCTGATTGCCTAAACTACTTAGCAGTGTGCGCTGGGAGCCGCTTCTTTGCGTTTTTGAAGTGTCTGTGAAAAGGATTTAGTCTAAGTTTTGAACGACTAGTAGATTTATACTAAAACAATTAGATTATTCGCTCTCGATTTCTATCAGTGATAGCTGTCTCGGGGCTGCGTCCTCGTCAACTGTCGCGTTTAAGTAGAATTCTACTAGTATACTAATGCAAATGCTGTAATCTGATTGGCTGAGCCATTGCACACTATCAGCCATAAGTGTGCAGTGGTTTGTTGTGGTCGAAAAAAGTGTAACGTTTTCTCGTTTCGCTGAAGTTTTAAAAGAACATTTAGAAACAAATGAATAAACACAATCGGCTAATTGTTAAATAGAAATCTCGAGCTCATAATCTAACTGTTAAATAGAAACACTAAAATATAGCAATACTATTGATTAGTTCAACTTTTTGCTTAATTCTTATGTTTGTCACAGAAATTGTGTGTCCACTGATTCAAGTCACGAACGCAGATCCTCCAAGTGGGACGTGTTCAAAGAATGATTTATCATATGGTACCACGTGCACGTTCAAATGTGACCGTGGTTATATTTTACAAGGGAATCCTGTGCGGCAGTGTCAACAAGATAAGACTTGGTCAGGATCTGAGAACACCTGCGAACGTAAGTCACTGGTGACATCTTACTTTCATTCTTCCATACGTAACACCATGACCACCATGACTGGTTTTTACGAGAGATACTTAACTTACTGATCTAATAAAACATTAGTCTCTAGGTCGTGGGACGACGAACCACAGGCGAGTGTTCCACAGTTTTTTCGAGTTTTATCAAACTTCCACGAGTGTTTCTATGACTCGATAGAAACACAGAAAAAATGTTTTTTTTAATTTCTTTTAGAAAATACTGCGAAGAAAAAAAAGAAAAATCACTCCTTTATCAAAATGTAAACGCTCTTGCTCTCGCCTTCATTTCCTCAACATCTCGTGCTAGTTCTGTGACTTTAGCGCTGTCTTTCTTATAAGGTGTTTTCTAAACTTCGATAAAGATCACACCAACTTCATTTCGCTCCTAATAGCGGAGGTCGGGCGGCCAAAAGGACCACTAAGCAGAGCACCATAACTATAAGAACAGAACCGCACGCATGCATAGAAACAGAAAACCATGCAACTACTTTTTATGGTCAACATGGCTAGCGGCACGAATCGCGGGCGCGTGCACCCAACGGCGACGACGACGAAAAACGACGTCGCGCAACGTGGCTTTCTATTCAACGTACATCTCTGGTATTAGACATCCATGTTATGGTCAATTGACAGCTGTCGTATCAAAGTATCTGCTGACTAGTATCACGTGACCATATCGCAGGCTCAGGTTTAGGCCTCATGAAGGTCACGAGTATTTTAAAAGTTGACCGCTGATCAGGTGCTGTTTTTCGATTGGATCGTATGTTCAAACCAGGTTAATTTATTGTAATACAGGGGCTCCGTTGGCGATGACGGGGAGTGCTTGAATTAGATTACTAAAGTTATACTACAGGCTAAGAAATTTCTCAAATGCGATTGGCTAAGACCAGTAGTATTTCTGCCAAATTTGAAATACTTACATGTAAAAATTTCAGTTTCCATGGAAACCTAAATGATCGAAACAGTATGGCGAAAGATTCTCAAAATTCTGTGGAAAAAAACTGCAAGAGCTAAAGGAAATTACCAAGATATGGAAACAGCAAAGGTGGAAGGCAAAGGATACAGTCCTGATATTTTCAGCTATATATTGAGCTACAACGCGAACCAACTCAGCTGACGAAGTTCAGTGCATAGCTTTATCGTCGAGCGCTCTTTTAGCTGCTATCGAAGAAGGTGAGAGAATGAAAAACGGCTCTTTTCGGTCTTTATTCAACAGTTCAGAAGCACAGGCAACCAGAAGTAAACGTCGTCCGCTCAGGAAACTATTTTCCGCTGCTGTGGTGACCAAAGAAACGATAAATAGCCAACAATTTTCACGGCCTGCTGCTTAAATGAAAGCTCAAAGTCCAAGTTCCACACAAGAAGAATCGGTTAAAAAATCTATTGATAAACTTCCATTGACGATGAGGCTGTTCAAAATGTACACTTCAAAAGATATTTACAGGTATTCAAGTACTGTTTTATCGCAGTTGAAGCGAAAATCATTTGAACATGTGTGACCTTTGTGCGATCACATGTTTGATCACATGTTGTAGTAAAACCACTCACCCGGGCGTGACTAAACAGCGTTACAAGATGCGAAATTTCCTTGCCTTGTAGTATAAACAAAAAATAGCACGGTTTCTTCGGGGTATTTTGGCGAATTTTGAAATTATTTATCCCAAATATCCCTAGAAACCGTGCAATTTCCTATGAGCGGAGGTTTTATCTCTGATGAAATCGCAACGGGATTCAAATTTTAAAGGAGAGTCAAAATAAAGTTATGTTTTTACGTATGTTAAGGAGCGCATTGAAACGACATCTTTTTTCTCTTCGCTTTGACGTGCAATGCATTACGCTATTCTCATGAGAACTGCAAGAAATTCAGCAAGTTTGCGACTTTTTAAGAAGTGTCTTTTTTTCGCTTTTTATAAATAAGTTATATATTTCGATTTTAGCTCTATTTTTTATTTTAATAGTGTTATTATATAATATATATCTAGTATTAGGATCTCTATGTAAACCACCCTTAGTGATAGAGCTTCCTAATAAAAGATTGTTATTATTATTATTATTTCTACAATTAGATCGGAAAAAATCAACTGATGACAACTACATATATTTATCATTACATTAATTAATTTATTTATTTATTAACCTCCTTACATAATTGCTACTATTTTAAAATTCTTTTTATCATTTTTTGCCTGGCAGCGGTAAAATGCCCGAAGCTGAATTCGATCTCTCTGAGCCAGGTGACTCCTCCTGAATGTGTGACCACAGAATTAAGATTTGACTCACACTGTGTATTCGAGTGTCCAAAAGGCTACTTGTTTGAGGGCACACGAGACAAGTCTACTTTGAGATTCTGTCAGACAGACGGCACCTGGACTGGAGAGCACAAGCCTTGTGTAGGTAAGTTAACTAACACAAATTTAAATGCAGCTGGCAAAAATGCAACTTCCTCACTTTGGGAAACTATTCCAACAAATTTAATAAAACTGCCTTACACTCCCTTTTACAGCCAATATAAACACTCAATCCTACTCTTCTGTATAACCTGCTTATATTCTGCACCTGGCCTACCTACGTTCTGCCACCTTTTTACACGTTTATTGTTCACTATATATCTTTGTCTAATTGTTTTTTTGTAATTGATATGTCATTGTTTGTACGTGTCAGTGACCGACACGAAAGCCTATGCTACTTTGGTCACTAAACACACGTGATTTTGGTTATTTGTTGTTATATTTCTCTTTTCTTTTTAATTAATGCGATTTCTGTGAAAGTTGTTGTTTCTGTAAATAGTGCAAAACGATAAAAAAATCTGAAATCACGAGTAAATAGAATTCAACAAGGCAGAACGATTAAAGTACTATGGGGCCCATTTGGTCTCACACAATATTCGCAATCCAAGTCTTACGCTAGTACTAACCAAAAGAGAAACAAGCACAGAATGCATAGGTGTTATTGTGAATTACAGACAGTGAGTTGTTATGATACGATCAACGGATGCTGAAGGGGAAAGTGTCATATAGTCCAGTCTCCCTTTCCGCTCTATACAAGGGCGGAGAACGGAGAGTTAAGGGACTGGACTTTTTCAACCCTGGATAATTTAACTCCATGTTTCTTAAACCACGACATTACCTTACAGACAGTGAACCACCGGTCATAACTTGTCCCGAGGACATAAGAACCAACAACAGTCTTCACCAGGACCACGCAGTGATAACATGGGTTGAGCCGGCTTACAGCGATAACTCACTTGGCATTGATCCACTGGCCCAAGTAACTGTTACCAGCAACTTCAAGTCAGGACAGAAGTTTTTGATCGGCCAACACACAGTACAATATACAGTCAGGGATAGAGCTGGCTTAACAGCTAAATGTTCTTTTGATGTCGAGGTATTAGGTTAGTAAGTGTTCTCTGATCGGGCTCTTCTTAAATATCTAGCTTTAGTAAATTCTCAGCTCCGACTATTGCATTTCTAGCTTTTTGATTGGCTAAAAAAACTCCGACTATGAGCCAATAGTCGGAATTTTACGTCATATGGAAAATAGTGCGCCAAGTTTAAATATTTTCCGCACGAAGTTTTCAACTTCAGCCCTCTATAATGGCCGAAATAAAAATCGGCGGCAAAACCCGGTTTGAGAATTTACTAAAACAATTATTCCATTCGCCCTTGTTGGATATGAAGTGATTATAACCAACTCGCGCTACGCGCTCGTTGGTTATTTTATCACTTCATATCCAACACGGGCTCATGGAATAATTGTTATATATACTATTGCATTTGTTATTTATTACAATTTAATGGCTAAAAGAAGTTAAGAATACACAGAATAAAAAGCCATAAGAGACAGAGTCCTCATGCTGGGCAGACCACCACAGAAAAAAAAAGAAGAAGAACAGCTACGATCGTCAAAAATTAAAAACACTACATCAAACTAATCCAGATGTTAAAAATTCCCTAACCCCCCTTTTGAAGTTAGAGACACTCGTCGCACTGCGGATTGAATTTGGCAGCGAGTTCCACAAGTCTACGATTCTATTAAAATAGCTAAATTTAAAAACATCTGTCCGGGAAAACTGTTTCTTTAGGGTTAAGTTATCCCTGCCCCTCAGAGAATATCGATCAGAATGAGGATAAAAATCTATAAGTGGGGATATGTCTACATTAACAAAACCATTAAAAAAATAAGACATCAAAAAAGAAGCGCATATCCTCCAAAGATAACAAGTTTAGTTTGTCTTTACGAGTTTCATAGTCATCGTCAGTTTTGAGAATAAACTTGGAAGCTCTTCGCTGTATCCTTTCCAGTTTGCTAATGTTTCGAGCAGTATGGGGTGACCAGACAATAGTTATGATATTGTGCGCTGACTTGCCCCACCATATTGATTTCTTATGGTAATCTTTTCTTGCTTGACAATGCATACGGTTATTTTGTACTTGTCGAGAAATGTGTAAGAACTAAGCACGGCAAAAGACCCGAGAACCATCCATCAAGAGGACGAAGTAAACCAACGCAACTATATAGTCCAACAATGTCCAGAAGAATGTGCGGCAATAAAGCATGATATTTCCGATGGCAAACATCAGTTCTTATAATCCATCAATTATTTTCGCTGACACGCGATTGGTCTCAACGCGTCACGTGACTGAATATGCCCCAGCTGGGGCAATATCCGAGTGTTTTCCCCCAATTTTCAAAATTGCGCGTGTTGCGAAAAATATTTGGAGGATAATAAACACAATGTAAAGTAATTTTGTAGTAATGTAATTTGTTTACCCACGGAGCACTAAGGAGTTCACAAGAACTCGTTAATGCCCGTGCATTCCAGGATCGAATTGGAATTTGGAAATGTTGGTTATTGTGGAGAGGGGAAAACCGGAGTACCCGGAGAAAAACCTCTCGGAGCAGAGCAGAGAAACAACAACAAACTCAACCCACATATGACGCCGTGTCTGGGAATCGAACCCGGGACACGTGAGAGGCGAGCGCTCTCAGCACTGCGTCATCTCCGCTCCCCAATAGCCTCCATTTGGCGCGAAAATATGCTGGGATATTTGTCCTTGGACATTATCTGTTCCTCAAAGCTCACAGTTTTCCTTGAGCTTTTAGAAAACTGCTCGCTTCTTGGAACAGATAATGCCCAAGGACAAACATTCCAACATATTATCCTGCCAATTGGAGGCTATTGTTTATTTACTGATTCACCTCGAACTGATATCTCGTATCCGAGTCTTTAAAATGGTTACGTACCCATAACCAAGGCTCCAATGCAGAAACAAACTTGTGTTCTGATCCAAATCCTGGAATTTGATTGGCTGCACATTCGTATTGTAGCATATTTTGTGTGAAGTCTTGGAGACATTGGAGGACGATTTAAAGAATATACTGACAAAGGTTATACTAGAAGAGAACTAAGACTTAAATATAAACGATATCGATGGCTACTTCCGAAGTTTACATGTTTGACACCTCACCTCATAGAAATCTCGAGCTCGTAATCTAATTGTCAAATAACAAGATCATATCCCGCATATACGAAGATGTCTTTCTAACATTGCACTTGCTCAACAGATAATGAAGCGCCGTACTTTACATCATGCCCTGAAGACAAGTTGGTCATAACAACTGAACTGTCGGAACGCGTGCCGTGGGTAATCCCTGAATTCCTGGACAATTCTAATAAAACACCAATTATTGAACACAACAAGAATCCTGGAACACATTTCTATATTGGAGAGGTTTTTGTCTATTATGTGGCTAGAGACCAGTCTGGTAATGTTAATGACAGTTGTGCCTTCTTAGTGCACGTGAAAGGTAAAAGAGTTGTTGTTTATTTCCGCAATTCTATTTAGTATTTAGCTTGAACATCTTCAAATAACTCGTCCATAATGCTAGTTTAGTGGTCTGGTCTGGCCTAGGCCTTCGCACGTAGCCATACAGTTAAATTCATTGAGTTGTCGAAAGTAACGAGGCTCATCAGGCGCGGATCCATACCGGTTTCCACCGTGTTGCGGAAATCGGTCAGATAAATGATTTCAGAATTACTCAGAAACTCCAAAACGGAGACTTAGGGAATAAAAAATCCATAACATTTCCTAAGGGAACACGGCCCTGGACCCCTCTAGAAGGCAGCCGTTGTTTCCTTAATCAGTCACCATTTATCCTGGATCCGCCTCTCCTGATCATTACTTTCTGTTTAGCAGCCTTTTATTTGCTACCATTACTTTGGGATATTAACTGCTTCATGTGTCCTAATTCTACCTTTGGTTAGCTGAAATGTCTCTGCGTTAATAAAATCATGACAAATTTCATAACGCGGGTAAAATTGAATCAAATGAACATAAAAATCGAACACTTTTCTACAAAAAAACAAACAATACTTTTGTTGTGGCTTTTTATTTAAAACTACAAAAAGATGAAGTTGCGTTTTAGGTCTTCAGTTTTTGGGAATCGACAACATTTGTAAGTGTAGATAAAAAGAAAAACGATTTTTTATTATCTTTACCAAGCATTATATAACCAGCAAAAAAAAAACGAATTCTCTGTCTTACCTGATTCGGTAGTAATTTAGCAAAATATATGTTTTGTTTTTTTTACAACAACTATGTTACACTGTTGACACGATTTAAATGTTGCGATATTGATAATTTTCAGCCAAGTCTTGTGAGATGTACCCACCTCCTATAAATGGCGCTTTAGCCTGTAACGCTTGGGGGGTTAGTAATCGATACTGTCAAGTCAGCTGTAACGAACAATTCGACTTTGCATTTCCACCTGCCATCAACTATCTTTGTGGAAGCGGAAAGTGGACTACAATACCACCGTCTCCCGTACCATGGCCAGACTGCTCCGGTAAGTAACACACCAAGCTGTTATCAGGAAAACAGGGATGAAAGAGGAGAGAAGGAAGAGAAAGAAATCGTCTTTCTGTTACGGTCACTATTCTAACATTATTCTGCCATCTTGGTCTTGCGCGGTAAACCAGCGATGTCTTGTACACTAGAGGAAAATATTGTGCATTGTAAATTCGCGTTTTACCGATTACAGTATGTTTTAAGGCCAGATAATAAATATAGAACTGAAAGGATGATATCCGTACTATATCCTCCATCTAATAAACCGGTTTGGAGCGTTAATTTCGTCACTTGACAGAAAATAACAAACTATACTTGATAAAAATACTTTGGCGAGTTTGCAGAACAACTACAACAAAAACTTTCATTTCACCCCAGAGTTAGAAATTACAGTGTTTTGCTAGAGTAAAAGCACAATTTAAAAATTGTTACTTCTGCGCTAATTTAACCGTTTTTTAAACTTCCCTCTAGTGCGTTACACACCTGACAAAGCTAGAATGGCTTTAGTTCCACAGTTCTTCTATTACTCGGGCGACTGCAACAGCCAAGAGGCACAAGACCAGATCAAACTGAATTTCGTCAATTTACTCAACCAAATATTTGTTCCATCGAGTCTTTGCAGAGATCACCCTGCCGACTGCACTGTTGATAATGTTAACGTTTTCTGCGGAGCTACTACCTCGTCTAAACGGCGTCGACGACAATCCGTTCGTGAGGTTTACGTCAGAGTCGACATTGTAGCACAGGAGAAGCCAAGTGCAGGTTCAAAAACGGTATCACAGCTGGAACAAATCCTGGACAATGACGCTAAGCCCCTGTTGGATCAACAGGCAAAGTCCTTTGATTGGAGTCCATTACGATCGTCAACTGATCTTGAATATCAGAGTTTCTCTATCACAGACGCTGAGGCGTACTGTTCAGACGCTGGAGCTGTTGTGGGCAAGTGTGACTCACTTGACACTGGCTGTGACGGACTCTCAAAGCCACACATCTTGTGTCAGTGTAACAAGGATTCAGGAGCAATTGAAAAGTGCAGTAAGTATATCAAACTAGCTTGTACTTGAGTCCACTAGATCTCTCTAAATTATATGCAAGCCCTATGTGTGGGCAAAATGGAAATTGTAAGACTGAGTGAGCGTTAGTGGAGTTTACAGTTCAAGCACTTTTGAAGAAATTAGGGCTCTCTGGTGTTAAACATTATAACAAATATAGTTAAAAGAAGAATAAAAAATTAAATACTTAAAATCCCCACGTTTCGCTTTAAACTTCAGCCTTCATCAGGGGGAAGTGATAAGAAAACATTTTAATCTACTTTTTTAATAGTTTTTTTAAACTAAGAATATTAACATAACTGCAGAAATTCTCGCGCACTCATTGGCTAATTTACATTATCAATAAGCGGACAGACACATGAATTTATGACGCAACGAGCGCCGAGAGCGGACAATTTAATGATTTGTTATTGTAAAAAACAAATTGACTGCGTCTGTCCTGTTATTGGCAATGACTTTCGTCATAACATTGTCAAAGTAGTCTGCGGATCCAGTCGATCAGCATCCACAGCTATTTTGACAATGTTATGACGAAATTCATGATCAATAACAGGACAAGCGCATGAAAAAACTGACGTCAATTTGTTACATTGAACACATTTTGTACATCAAAAAATGATGCCATTACAAACTCACTACAAACAAAAAGTTGTTCTTTTACTTTTTGCTAGTCCGCTGTCCAAAAGGAACGTATTATGACTTATTACATGAAGAATGTATCAAGTGCTCACCTGGAAGCTTCCAGAGCGAAGAGGGACGATTTGAGTGCAACAAATGCCCCGAGGGAACATCCACTGTTGGAGAAGATTCCAAGAACTTTACAGCTTGTAGAGGTACAAAAGTAATTAGAAAAATTCAGTTAGAATTACATGTAGTAACGATTTGAAATTTGAAAACCAAATTGTTATTTCAAATATAAAAAAAACGTGGACATTTCCACCGAGACAATAACAAATAACGTCGGCAATGCGTGCATATCTCAGCTAAACTCTTGCTTACAGCTTGATAATTTACGAAAGGGAAGAATAATTTCATAGGACGCACACAGTAGTTAGCTTGTTTTTCAACTGTTCTCGCACAAAAAAAACTAAAAGTGTATAACCAGACAAGTAAAGTTCCTCTCAGTATGGAATGCTTGAGCTTTTCATTTACAGCGTTATCAATTTTTTTTATATCTTTCTTCGTTATCAGGAGAATCTAGATAGATTGAGCCAAAAAAACAATTATACTGGTTATTTATATGCTGAAATGTCCAATTTTATTTTTCGCAGAAAAGTGTAAGCCAGGGTTTTTTTCACCTAATGGACTCGCTAAGTGCTTTCCTTGTTCAAGCGGGACTTATGCATCCGGTCTGATGAACACGAACTGCACTTCCTGTCCAGCGGGTACCACCACTATACTTCCGGCAGCAGGAGGACGAGAGGAATGCGGAAGTAAGTATGAATGGCCACACTATGGCTGTGTTTTCACGACAATCATTTTCTCGCTTAACATTCCCGAAGGTGTTTTGTTTACAGACTTCGTTCAGCGACTTAACAATGATAGGTGTTTTCACGAGTTAAATTAAATTTTGTGAACGTAATTTGAGCAGAGCGCGCTGGCGAGTAAATGAGTTTGAATAACATGGCGGGAGATCAAACGAAGCTTGTATAAAGTTTTTCTTTCTATATAATTACCGTTTTTATGCCATAAATTTGCGTCCGACGAAGGAACCGATTTCAGCAAAGGCTAAGATTGCTTGCACATAGAGGCAGGAGAATAATAATGGAGGCGTATTTTCATCATTCGCAGAGAAAAACTATGCCCTAGAGAAAATTCGCGTGGGTGCTTGAAAGGCCACAATTCTGGTTTGAAAACACGGTTTAAAACCATCACGCAGGTAACATTTGGCGCGAACATTTCTGTATTTGTAGGCAAACGTTCCATTTCATTTTTCCGCAATTTTGTTAGTTGTTTCGACCAGACACGCGAGCGATTCCAGTGAAGAAGCGAGTAGCTGTGATATTTCGATTTGACAGCCCTGTCAGATGAATAACTCCTCATTGGCCGAAATTAATTATCAACTCGCTTAAGCTACCTGGTTTGGTGGCTTAAATTTAATGACAATTCTATTGAAGTTTTCCGACTCGCTTAACTTTAAGCGAGTTGGAAAAGTAACTGTTTTCACGGGATATCCGGTTGTCTCTCGCTAAGCGACCTAAAAAAACGCTCGTGAAAACACGGCCTATGATGTACGTCCTTAAAGTTATAAATGTGATTTTGTTTTTCTTTAAGTTAGCGAAGAAGAGGAGCAATTTCATTACGTGCCCGCAATCTGATCCATTTATTGAACTAGCTGCTTAAGCTGATTTATCAACATTTTTAGTGTACTGTAATTTACCGTTCGCCGTGTTTTTTTTGTTTTTCGTTTGCACATATTGTTGTTATACCTTTTGGTGGTCGCTGTATAATTTTCCGCGATCCTGATTGTTTTTTCTCTTTCTCCGAGATGAAGTAAAACTAACTTGCCTCATTGTAAATTTGATGCGGAATGGTTCAGATTAGTCCTTTTGCGTTGTTAGTTGATGTTGTTGTTTTTTCAGTTTAAACAGTCAAGTAAGTATTCAGTGACTATCAATTTTTGTTCCAGTGAAATGTGCCCCTGGTACATATTCAGAAAATGGCGTTGAGCCCTGTGTTCCGTGTGCTCAGGGTTCATATCAGAGTGGGATAGGCGCCCTAGCGTGTGTAGAGTGCACCGGTGGAAAGTCCACATATGGACCTGGAGCTGATGCTGCAGATATGTGTGTTGGTAAGATTTATAGGAAACGGACGATAACTTTCATAAAACTCTGTACGAGCTTGGTCAAGTGATTTTCGTGCAGCAGTTATATGCACTGATCAGCACGGAGATAAATAAGGAAAGCAAACGCTCATCATTCTTAAAAGATGAAGTGACCATTTGCGTGTTTGACACTTTTAAGAACTGACTTCCCGATGAGTTTTTAACCCAGTTTCTTTATCATCTGACATCCATTGCTAAGCTGATTGTTTTGTATTTCTGTTGTTGACGCTGCTAATCCTATTGCATCAACATTTGATTGCGTTGTTGGTCGAATATGAACATGAAGGTTTTTTAATTCCATTTCAAGTTTTCTGAACTTCAGATCGTGTACGCTATGTATGTGATATTTCCCACTTCTGGGTGTTCGTCGTCTGCCCATATCATGTATTTTTACCTCATTTGATGATTTTTTATGGGAATTGCCTTTTCGCCGAGTTGCATTGTGCATTTAAATGCTGTTCCCAGTTAAGAGTTTTAGAGCAATGGAGTCATAATTAAATTTCCTTTCAGCTATTGACGACTGTTTGTCGAACCCATGTAATAATGGCGGCACCTGTTCTGACTTAAAGGACGACATCTTGTGTGAATGTCAAGCAGGATATTCTGGAAAATTCTGTGAAAACGAAAATGACGACTGTTTGTCTGATCCTTGTTACCAAGGAGCAACATGTGTGGACAAGGTAATAAACACCAGCACTCATCCATTTAGTGAGAAATGAAGTAACGCCAATTACTTATTACACAGTTGAACATCTAAAACTGGTAGAAATCGGCTCAATAGTCTAAAAGTCCAAATACGTGTGAAAACGAGTAGAAAGTTGAAGCTGAATCGCATAGCTCTGATAATTCTTGCACCCTTTTTGGTTACCTACTAGGCGAGGTATTCAGCGTGGAATTGCGACTCTTGAAAACGAGGCGATTCGTGCGATATCGGTTTTTGCGTGAAATTTAACGTGGAATTCACAAGTCAGATATTGCATTTTCCTATAGAACCACACTCTGTTACAGTGCTTTCCTGACGGCCGCAAGCTGGAGAAAACCACTGCAGCAAGCCTAGTTATAAACTAATAAAAGGCATACAGCTTAAAAGTCACTCAGGATTGAATGATAAAAAACAGCTTATTAAACAGCGTGTAGCCTAGCTGTTTCACTTTTACTGCAAAACTTCTTTATACTGATTTTTTTTTACAACCAAGTGGATGCTTTAAAGTGGTGTTACGGCGTTCTAAGGTTAGAACTCTATGGGCCGAGTTGTTACAAAATTTTGGATTGAAAGTAAAGCAGGGCGGTTATTGATAACTTAGAAGAATGGAACTTGCGCAGAGTTCTAACGTGGCTTGAATTTACTTCAAACGTTAAATGGCAGGTAAACGGCTACGAATGCGTCTGCGCCCCAGGATTCAGCGGTCTGCTGTGTGACGTTCCGTCGCAGGTTTGTAGCGCAAACGTTTGTCAGAATGGCGCCAAGTGTGTTGTGCAGCCACCAGACTTCATTTGTGAGTGTCCGTCTGGTTATGGCGGGAAATTCTGCGAAATGAAGATTGACCACTGCTGTTCATCCCCGTGTCATAATTATGCCACGTGTAAGAGTTTGGCCGAGGGATACCAGTGTTCATGCAGGCCTGGGTACGAAGGGGTGCAGTGCGAGAGAAACACCGATGAATGTGCTAGCGATCCTTGTCAGAACAATGGAACATGTGTAGATGGCGACAACAGGTATACTTGTACCTGTAAAGCTGGTTTTACAGGAGTGCAATGTGAAACGACGATCAATGAGTGTTTGATGGAACCATGTCACAATGGTGGACAATGTGTTGACAAGGAAAATGGGTTTGAGTGCATTTGCAAGCCTACCTACTCTGGAGATACCTGCACTAAAAGTAAGACAGCTTATAGTACTGCAGTGTCCTTTTTTGCAACAATCCATTTGTCTACCGCAATCAGTTAAAAAGCCAATTCAGGAGCTCATTGGATATATTAAATTTCTAACTTGGCTTCGAGGCTTATGCATGGGAGTAAAACAAACGAACTCACGTAGAAGTTTGCAAATGAATATATGAAAGATCATATATTTGAACTGCGCATGCGGAGAAAGATATAAAGATATGATTAATCATCGCAGTTATACACACAACTTAAGCAGTTGTGAAATTAAAGCCTGAAAAAAATTCAGGCTTGAACATGACGCAATTTTAATATATGATATTCCATATATTCATTTGCATTTGAAATTCTACAGTGGGATGCGGTGATAGTAATAGTGATCTTCCATACAAATCTCAAGGTCATAGCCAAATTGTTAATTTGAGCGCAACCCGTAAAACATTATCAACAGTAATATAGTAGCCAACGTTTGTCTAAATGTGTTACTTAAAAAACGACTCTGTACGGTGCGCAATTGTAGAATTCGTCATAAAAGCAGATCGTTCGAACCTTAAGGGAAATTTTACTAACCTAGGTTATGCTTTTGATTTGTGGCAGAATTGTGTTTCGCATATGATCTTTCCTTTCCTCTCCGGATTGCGACCTCCTCTTCAAGTGTGTATAACATTCCAGACCTGAAAGCCTTTACTATCGCTTTCTGGCTTCGCACGGATGACACAGAAAACCCGGGGACCCCCTTGTCTTACTCTAACGTGGTGGGAGGCAAACTTCAAGACAATGCACTTGTAATACAGGATTATGGCGCATTCGAACTGCATATAAACAATGAAAAGCTGTTCATTGGGACGTCAGCTAATGATGGCAAGTGGAATCACGTGGCTGTCACTTGGGACAGCAATGGAGGGAAATGGATCTTTTACAAAAATGGACAAGAAGTGAAGAGGTGAGCGTGTTTTGTTTTCCTTGAAATCCATTTCATTTTTTTTTTTTCATCAAAGCTGAAAGCCTAGTGACTTAGTAATGAAGGTTTGAACATCAGCATCTGCGTAGACCTCTCAAGTTATGACGTAAAGTATTTCCTAAAGTATTTATTAATTCTATCCATTCTAGCTTCCTTTACCTAACACGGGTTTCTTAAAGTAAAACCCTCGCTGATTACTTCATCTACAAATAATCCCATAGACCATTTAGAATCCCGGTAGCACGGACCCAGAGTGTCTGAAAGTCGTTATTTATTGTTGTTTTCTTTTCACATTACGCTAGTCAAAACAAACATGTTTGTTGTGCTTGGTTTTATGAAATTGAGAGTTTTAAGCTTGTTTTCATGCAAAAGCCTTCGCGAGTTCCGTTATTCCCACGCGTGTAGACACGCATCCAAAAATCCAGACTTTATAAGATCAGCACAGTTTGCTCATGAGCTACCGACTGCTTCGTGTGCCCGCGCGGGCGAGCGGGCTCCGAACAGGCGTTTTGTTTTGTTTGCTGTCGTTTGATTCTAAAACATCATTTACAGTTGTAATTGTCGTTAAAGACAACCTCCTGGGCTTACTCTGTAGGATTTTTACACAAATTCTGGGTAGATTTGCTATGTTTTACGAGTCGTTAATACGTTCTCGGTGGCTGCACGGTCGATCGAGTTTCCTTTGAAATTTGGGAAACATTAGATTCCCGAAACAATTTTTCTTAAATACACAGAATTGACTTGAGTTGTTCCAGCAGGTTAAGCCTCCTTTATACGCGAATTTCGTCTCCAACAGTACAAAAGTGATCTTGGGCAAAAAAAGCCGCGAGCCGCCATATTTGCTTTGGTCTTTCGAGGTTTTAAATCTCGCGCAGTCTCGCGCCTCTATCGTTCGTGTTTCTCACGCGTGACGCACGATGGTGATCTACTCCCCGCGCGAGAAAACTGGTACGAGCCACCTTAAGTTATTTTCGGACATGATAACTACAATAGTTCTTCCGCCGATAATATTCCACGCGCGTTACGTGTATGTTTTCGTGGAGGATGAAAATACGTGTAAAGCCGCTTGGGATGTGTTCAGGCGAGCAAAATCTGGCTATTTTAAACTTTTTGAAACCGGGAGTGATCTAAATATAACTTGAGACGAGTAACAATTGGATTAACGACTTTCCCTGGAACCCTTCATCCTCTCTTGATGTCTTCTATAACATAAATCGCTTAACGACCAGTGTTAAAAAATTGTGCATAAACATTTTGTTCAGATACTCACAGGCCTTCCAGTCAGGAGCCGTGATCCGTGGAGGAGGTGTCATGGTGCTAGGTCAGGAGCAGGATTCGTTAGGGGGCTCCTTCAGTCCTGAAGAAGCCTTTACTGGAGATCTCAGCCAGTTAAATGTGTGGGACAAAGTTCTCTCGCCCCAGGATATTTACAATCTAGTGCGCACTTGTCACGGGAAACAAGGAAACGTTAAGGCCTGGGCCGACTTTCGCGTGGGGCTTCAAGGAGTGTACGTGTTGACGTCCAAGCCTTTCGCCTGCTTGTGTAAGCAGTTTAGAGATTTAGTACAATGAGTTAATTCTGAAAAAATACAACTCCCGCTATAGTGTCGGGTTCTATTATATCTTGTAATTGATATTAGACCTTCTTTGAATATTCAGAACGCCATCTTTCACGAGTAACTTCAGTTTCACATAAGTGATACTTTGAATGAACTACAAAAAAAGATGCTTCACTGAAATGTTTAAAAATTACACCGTTTGTTAAAAAAACTTTAACTTTAAAAGCCACTCACTGGTCAACTACTATGTTTATAGAACACGTTCCAAGGATCCTAGAATATTTTCCAATCTGCTATTTTATTCACAACCGGTTCATTTTCATTTTTTTTTTTAGTTACCAGTGCTCTCAGAGGCTTTTCAGCAAAACGTGACGCGCGTCTTGCAAACAATGATGACAAAGTCTTGTCCGGAAAGACCGCTGAGCAATGTGCAGATGCATGTGAGAAAGAAAACTCGTTTCCGTGCAGATCGTTTGATTACGACAGGAATGGAACCACGTGTTACCTCAGTAGGGCGTCCTCTGGTGATGCTGGACTGATGCCAGTCAAAGGATTTGACTACTATCAAACGAGTGAGTTGAGGTTTTTTAATCTACTACTTTCGAAACACGTTTGAATATTGAACATTATATACAGTAATGTTTCGATATCAGTAGCACCCGGGTGCTAATTTAGTTTTGGTAGCTTAAGGGAGAGAGGTTATTGGAAAGGGGGCGCTTATCAGGAACTAGGCGCCTAATTATTTTTTAGCATATACATCTGAATGTAATGCAGTACTTAAATAAAAAACGACCGACACTTAAATCCAAGAACTGTAGCAATAGCGGTTCTGATAGTAATAATTTTTAATCGTTATTCATTCATGTAATCAGTCTATTCTGTACCAAGGGTCTTGAATGTTCCTTTCGCTATGGAGAGCTTATTAACAAAACGGCACTCAATGGGAAGCGCTTATTAGAAAGAGGACCCTTATTGGGATGAAGGGTGTTAACATTACGGTACATGTGCAACAGCTACATGTACAACATTGCGGTGAACAGTAGAAAATGAAAGAGGTAGGGCAGGGTGGAGAACCTTGTGTATGACAGCAGTAAGGAATAAGGAGAAATAGAGCGGTAGGATCTTACTTGCCCAGCAGACACGTGACAGCTGACATGTACAGAACAGCTTGGCAAGTAGTCTAGTACTTTAAAGATATGATGATTTCATCCTCAGTTTTGCCAGCCAGCCATTGCTATAATTGATTTGAAAAATGGCAAACTGTTTTATCAAAGTTAAGTTACATTTGAGAAGAATTGAGCATAAAATGTTTGGAAAATATTTATTGAAAACAGGTGGAAATGTACCTCCAAGGTTTGTTTGTTTGCTTTTTGTTTTTCTTGTCACAAATTTACCGGATGTAAAGAGCAACCTCCGAGACAACCATAGAAAAGGAAAGAAGATGAAAACGAAGACGCCGTGGAAACGGGGATGTTTACTATGTAAAGTTATTACCTGCTTTGGACACACCTGCATCTCCAAGAACAGAAATAAGACATACAAGACACTTGAGAACAGCCTTTTTCCTTAATTTTTTCAGTAGTATCATGAACATAGTTCTACGCTGAAAATATGAGTTGATTTTTAAGGTTGTACTGAAACACTTGGTGTACAAAGCAAGGCCATCCCTGATTCCGCCATGACTGCATCATCGTCACTCGCCTCTAACAGTCAACCAAAGGTAGCGCGGCTGTATGCACCACAGGCCAGCGGTTTGCAAGGAGTCGTGGACAGTAGGGGTGGTTGGAGCCCGCAGACATCTGATCAGCAACAGTATCTGCAAGTATGGCAAGGAATTGTCCTTGTATTTTAAGAGAAAAATCATTTTTTCACCAAACAGCTTCTCTTGCAAACTTGTCTCTCTCAGGTCCTACCAAAATCAATAGCTTTGCCACTTCCGTGATTTGTCAAATAATTATTCGTGTTTTTAAATGATTACTTCGCGTTTTCTTCGCTGTATTCTCAGATTGACTTAAGTGATACATACAAAGTAACAGGCGTGGCCACTCAGGGTGGGGATGGCTTATCGGAATGGGTCACGTCATATAAGCTGCAATATACTGTGGACGATAGCACGTGGCAATACTACAGCCAGGTAAACGATTCTTCAAGTCAGCGGTTGTCTGGTGATTGTTAATACTTCATAGTAGCGCGCATGCTTGCACGATGATGTCATCTGACCACAATTACCAGAATTGCTTTTGTTTCTCCTTGATTGTTGTTTTAATTACGCAAAAATACTTTTAACCACAGTAGGGTTTAAACAGTAATAGTCCTTATTAGCATGAGAAAAAGGAAAAGGTCAAGGGTTCTGGTAGTTGTAGTTACGCCATCATGCAAATCACCTCACAGATTAAAGGTTTTTGTTTGCTTTCCTAACGTCATCGTCACCGCCCGAAGGATATCATATATACAATAAATATGGAACTGTGAAATAGAAATAGAAATATAGAAATGTAGAATTGTGTACAAAAGTAGAGCTGTTTAAAGTGGAGCTCTATATAGTTTGTAGACAATGTAAGGAAAATGCAGTCTTTAAGAAACGATGAAAAATAATTAGTATTGTAATGTGCGCACTCTTTCTGATATTTGGTCCGAGGCCAATTGAATTAAAATGTCCGCCGTGATAACAACGTTAATTAGTCTTGCCATTTTCTTGTAGACCCTTTCTGGTAATACAGACTCCAACACGGTGGTTAAACATGAAGTTCAAACCTTCACGGCAAAAATGGTCCGAATCAGGCCGCAGACATGGAATGTAAAGATAGCCTTAAGGGTTGAGGTGTACGGCTGTCTTGCAGGTAACCTTTCCTCACCAAGGTTATTGACATTAATGACACAACTCTTACGCTGCTCTCGTGCTCTCTCAACTCCTGAGTACATCTAAACCTCGATAGACGCACACTGAGCACGAACTTTAATCAAAGCAAAGACCGACGCCCTTTAGTTCTCCGATTCATCCATCTCTCTACTCATAGATTTTCAAAATTTGTCATCGGAAGATTCAATAATAACTACTTCTTATGGCTGTCTCATAAGGACTGGGAACTACCGAATTCCCGAATTTGATTGGCTGAAATCGATATTGAAAGCGGTCTAGATTTTCCCATCAGATCGGCATCTCAACCGGTAATGTTTTGCGGCGAAAAAGTTGGAAACCCAAAATGCAAAAATATTGACATTTTCTTCTAACAATATTTATTTATGGAAGTGTCAAAAAACCTGATGAGAAAAAAAAAGTATGAAGAGGACGAGCAAACTTTGGCAGACTTATCCGGATATTTTTGAATCCACACTTAGCGTATTCATTGAGAGCGGATTCAAAATATCCAGATTCGCTGCCGAATGCGCCGGATGCGTGTGGATGGAACCCGTATCCGGAAAGAAAAAGTTACGGATTCAAAAATATCCGGGTACGTGTGGACGGAGCCTTAAGTTCAACTCATCACTGTTCGCAGGCCAAATGTCAGTTAGTACAAACCAGTTACATTAAACGAATTACATTTTTCTTGTTTGTCATATAATAAAATCTAATAAAATAGTCCACTCTAAAACCGGCGAGCACGACCTTCCCTGTGACAACGCCTGGTGACATGGCATTGCATACCTGAAATTTGAGATGTTTTAAAAAGATGTCGTTATTCTTCTGTATTCATGTTGTTTTTGTCTTTTTTTTCATTGTTTCAGATCCAATACCTCCACCGCCCACCATAGGTAATCGAACTTTCAACATTTTAAACACATTCAAGTATTTCTAAATTTATAGCTCTTCCCGTTTTGACACTAGTACATGTAAAGCATAATTGGCATGGACGGATTATACCTCTCTAGTGTAAAATGGCCATGAAATATGTTGCTATAGGCAGGCCAATCCTTTATGGTTCCAAAAGCACAAGCTATCACTCTACCCAGGTAATATAACTAGATTCTGGTGAACTATTTTTAGTGACAAATTTCCAAAGCATTGGAACTAAAATGTCTCTAATACTGAAACAGAGGTCATACGGGGATGTTTGGATATGCATAGTCTTTCTCCCAAAAAATTTACTGAAAATATACGGGGACAGTTTGTCTGGACTTGTTGGACCTACTTACACTAGACATTGTTTAACTACTAGTTTTATAAAAGATATCCACAGTATTTTTTTTAAATATCGTTTATTCATTACAGCTGCATCTAGAAGGAAACGTAGAAATGGTAAGAGTTAATTACTTGTTGAAATATATAATTTTAAAAACACTGGTTGTCTAATTTGTTAAATAGTTTTTCTTTCTTCTTTCAACAACTAATCGTTAAACAACTTACCACCGTCGCTGACACGGTGAGCAAATCCTTGGAGACATGAAAAATGAAACCATTTTATATGGTGAGGAGTCGACCTTGCACCGCTGTCCTCCAAGGTTTGGGACGGAGTGCAAAAATTAGTACCCCTCCTTTTCCATTAGGGTTTCTCTCCTATAATGAAGATGAAGTAAATTATTCGACCAGACATTTTGCTGTTTGCTTTCTTTTCAGAAATCCTTGCACGAAAACGCAGGGCAGCTGCAGGTGAGTAAATAGCTTATGGTGTATTCTAACCGTGAAACAATTGGAGCACCATAACATCTCAACATCTCAAGCTGGAAGTAAAATTGCATTTGTTATCTATTTATCATTGCCTTCACTGTAATGCTCGGTTTTGATAGAGATCAATAGAGTTTAAGAACGACATTTACAGGAAACGGCAAAAAATTGCTTCCATTTTGTTTCCTTTTCCGCTAGTCCCAATTCACCAATTCGCCAATCCAACACAAATATAGAAAAAAAATACATTCTCAGTATAATGTGGACAGACAGGCAAAACTTAGATTTTTGAGACTATTCTTAAACTCTGTGGTATTAATTATTGAACAACACCAGAAACCTAAGGATCCTGAAGAACGCTGAATAAACTAGGAAAAAAAAGAACGTCAAAAATATGCTATGTTATGTTGTTTCAGTTTCGTTTCTGGATATTCACGTTCGAAGCGAAGGTTGTGATGATCCAGGAAGGGCGGCAGGGACATGTGGTGTTGCTTACATCAAGGTTAATGGACAGGATCACTCGCCTCATGGCAGAGGTCATAATGTTGTCATTTTGGATGCTATAACAGGTAGCTAAATAATCCAACAAAACTAATTCATACTCACATAGGAATATATTAGTCCTGCTTTAGGGCGTAATAGGCCATTTCCGAATTACCTTTAGCCTCTTTCTCAAAGCGAGTCTTGGTGCTCATCCTTTCATATGAAAATGAGATTTCATTCACATGTAAATTAAACTCACCTTCATATGAATGGTTGTGCACCAGGCCTCGCTTTGAAAGAGAGACTTAGGGTAACTCGGAAATGGCCTATTAGCGGGGCTTCTGAGGCCGAGTTGTTTAACGAACCGGTTCGTAAAATGGGGCTTGCAATGAGGTCCCACCCCGGGGTCCCACTCCGGGGTCCCACCCGGCTCCATTGACGCTCGGTATCCCCAGTTCAACTCGTTGGCCATGCTATCTAAAATGGTCAGCTCCAGTTGAAATTCCTCGTTATGTGTATTTCAAAAATATTTGTTCGTCTGTTAGAGTGACGCGTCGGCAAACTGGCAATCATAGATTTAGTAAAATGAAACCAGTCGTTCTTATACAGATATAACTGTGGAAAGTGGATATTACTGATACGTTTATCTTTGCAATTTTCCTCAAAGTTAACACTTCTTGTTTCTGTAGGTGCCGTGCTTGGAACAAAAGCGTTTGATACTCATGGGGACAACTCCGCTGGGAACAGTTTAAGAGACTATCTTAATGCAATAAATGGAGAGTAAGTGTCTATTTATGTAATGCTTTCGTTCAACAAGATTGCTGACGCAATAGCATATTAGTCATCTTCAGGATTGGTGGCAAGGAAATACACGTTGCCTTGAGAGCAATGAATTTGGATGTTATATTATTCTATATTATATTATTACTTATCCATACCTATCCTAGTAAGTAAGTATGTATTTATATACCGCACATCTCGCATAGTCGCATGGCGGTTTCCTATGCAACCATAAGTTGGGGTAGTGCATGTAAAACTAGTTTGCATATAATCAGGTTCAACTAAGCAGAACAAATGTGTGCGAAGCATGTTTTTTGCCTATAGCAGAGATACTGCTACGCCATATTACAATCTTTTGGGAATTCTCAAATTCGAAAATGTGTACAAATTTAAAGTGGCTCTCTTTACACATAAAATTAAAGATTTGCTTCTAACTTAAATTTTCATAGACCAAAAGCAAATAATAACTATAGGACCTCTACTTTCGCTTTTGTTTCATCTAAACTTTGGGAAACTATTCCAACAAATTAAAAAAAGACTGCCTGACACTCCCTTTTACAACCAATATAACTATTATCACTCAATCAGTACACAATCTCAGACATCTTCTCCTTTCCGAGGATCTAAGAAACACGTCTCTTAACGAAAGTGACATCCTGGTAACTTATGATGTATCCTCTTTATTCACCAATGTGCCTCTTGACGAAACGATCCATATCCTAGTTGAGAAAGCATTTAAGAACAATTGGTTCAATGTCACACACAAACTGAATATCAGGAAGTCCAATCTGGTTGAATTATTGCAAGTGGCAACGAAAAGTCAGCTGTTTCAGTTTGATGGAAGGCTATACGAACAGGTTGATGGTGTTGCAATGGGTTCACCCTTGGGCCCCCTTGTAGCCAACGCCTTCCTATGCTCTATCGAAGAACAACTCGAATGGGAGAACAAGTTGCCATCATTCCATAGGAGAAATGTCAATGACACACTATATTCAGTGCCAGACATTCAAAGTGCAACGACCCTCTTGGCAACTTTGAATGTCATCCATCTATCCACTTTACGATGGAGATAGCTGACAGCAACAAGTTACCATTCCTTGGCATGATGATAGAAAAGAAAGGCTGCGAACTGGTAACCAGCGTATACCGAAAGCCAGCGAACAATGGTCTCCTTTTACATTTCAGAGCCACGTGGATATGCGTTACAAGAAATCATTGATTAGAACCATGTTACACCGGGCCTACCGCCTTTCATCTTCCTGGGAATCGGTCGTAAGAGAATGCGACTATCTTAAAGGGATGTTCTTTAAACTGGGATACCCGGATAGACTGGTTGATACCACCATTACCATTAACCGTCGTTACCTCTTACCTCGGTCTTTGCGGAGAAAGATCAAGTTCAGAAGAACAACGCCATGTCGGCGGGAAACATCGTTCGGGTCACACTACCTTTCAAAGATCAGAGATCTGCGGACTTCGTGCGAAAACAGCTCAAAGATCTTGGCAACAACATCAGCAATCCAATACAAACGGTATTCACGAGTCCAAAAATTGGCAAGCAACTTAGAATTCAGGAGAGGAAACCACCTGTCGTTAGCCGGCAATGTGTTGCATATCAATTTAAATGTGATCTGTGCGATACAGATTATATCGGCTACACTACTCGTCATCTCCATCAGCGCATTGAAGAACATAGAGCCTCCGCCGTTGGTACACGTGTGAAAGGTTGCTACGGAATTTCAAACCCCGAGCTTCTGAAGCAGTTCTTCGTTTTAAAGAAGTGTCAGGGAAAGCTTGACTGTCTAATCCACGAAATGCTTAAATAAAAAAAAACTAATAAAATGCTTTTCATCCGTGAGAGGAAACCGAAGTTGAACACACAATCGGACTCAATTCGCGCGAAAGTATTTGTTTAGAACATTTTAACGCGCGCGCGACTAATTCGTTGGCTGACGTTATAAACAACTACTTAATTTTGAACTTGAACTGACCGATACATTCATCACTTGAAAATGAAGTGAAGATGGCTTCGAAATGTAGTGTCATATCACTTATTTTTGTAATCACATATAAACTATACCTTTTAGACACTCAATCCTACTCTTCTAATTATTTTATAAAAGCAATAGAGTACATTTTCCTTGTTTGCATAGCCTCATCTGAACACTCGAGGGTGCATGACTGTCTCGAATTCTCCCAACCCCCTCGTGTTTAGACGAGGCTATGTTAACGCGGAAGAAGTGCTCTATTGCTTAAGTTTAACCTGCTTATATTCTGCATGTAGCTTACCTATTCTGCATATAGCTTTTACACGTTTATTGTTTAATATATATATATTTGCTTAATTGTTTTTTGTAACTGATATGTCATGTTAATTGTTTGTACGTGTCAGTGACCAACACCGAAAAGCCTATGCTACTTTGGTCACTGAGCACACTTGATTTTGGTTATTTATTGTTATATTTCTCTTCCCTTTTAATTAATGTAGTTTCTGTGAATACTGTCAAAGTTGTGGTTTCAGTAAGTAGTGTAAAACAATTACAAAAATCTGAATCTAAAATCTGGATGTTGACGGAAGGCTGATGAACAATCCTTATCGAATCTAGCGTTGAAACTAACATTTCACCTTAACAACATCCTTTTAGCTGAGAGATTTTCAAATATCACTTGTAGTATAATTCGATAATTAATGCAAATTGAACTCGCAATCATACTTCTACTGACATCAATTAAATGTAATGCAAGGAAATGTACTGGCTGTAGGCGCAAGGAAATGTACTGGCTGCCTTTCATCCCTGGCCTAGTCATGTATATTGCATGTTGAGAAGGAGGTTTTTATTCTCTGACTGACATAACGTTCAATTTTTATCAATTCCATCCTCTCTATTCTTATCTTATGTGTTGTTATTTATAGCCGCTTTGTTTGTGTCTTGGCAGTAAAATCGTTCTGGTAGCCATTCAAGACGCTGGTGCAACTTACATCTCATCAGCGATTGATGCTCTCAAGAGACTGGGTGCTACTGATCCCATCTTAACAGAACTGAGAAGCTCATTTGCTTTCGTGGGGTATGCACAAGCAAACAAGCCATCGTGGATTGCACAAGAACAACACAACAGATACGAGGGACCTAGCGAGATCTTTTTGAGAATTCCACTCACACAAAGCCATCAAACGCGTAAGGATACATCATTCATCACAAACTTCCCAAATGAGCTCCACCGTTTTCGTTCAAGCAAAACCAATTTTTAATCTTAAATCCTTTTTAGATCTCATCTGGTATCTTATATACCTGAGTATATATAATACAAAGCGAGCAAGCCAAGAAGCAGCCACATAACATAGAAAAAAACTGGTTTTGTACATTAAGTTAAGGTGCTAGTAAACAATACTACGTATGAAATTTGCCGGGAAGGAAAGGAAAGAAAACATAATACTCTTTCTTTTTCTTCCAGCTTCATCAATAAACATTGAAGTTCGTAGCGAGGGCTGTGAGGACCCGGGTAAAACAGGTGGATGTGGGATAGGTTCCATCAAAGTTGACAATCAAGAGTACTCTCTTAAGATTAGAGGATTCAACGTCGCTGTGTTTGCCGAGGAAGGTACAGCACTGAATACATGATGAAATAAATATCTAGGATACGCATGTGTGACGAGCTTACTGGTAAGAAGTAGCATATTTTTATGATGTGGCATGATCGTTAACGGAACGGTTCAAATTTGACCCCATAAAAGCAAAAAATGCCAATGCAAATCCTTTAAATGAAATAACGGGATCTTTTGTATTTGCATCTTGTAACAATTTTTAAAAAGGAGGGAAACTTCCACATTTACATACTCAATAAATTCATAGAAAGTAATTTCGATCCCTGGCTAACTAACTACCTAAGTGTCCCTGTCTGACTTACTTATTGGCTATGTTGACTCTAGAAGGGCTCGACACATCTACACTAGAACCACCATGTGACTTTACACTCTCTTTACAGGTCTATTTATGGAAGCTAGATCATTTGACACTCATGGAATGCCAAAAGCCGGACCAAGTTTAACGAACTACCTAAATAGTCTTTCGGGCGAGTGAGTATCTAAGTATACCTTAAGAGATCCCCTAGCTATATGGTCGACGCTAAAAGTGCCAGGATAAACAGAGGAACGAACAACGAGCGTTATTTTTCCCATTATGTGCTTGTCAGGCTAGAAGCTGCTGTAAGCAAGAAAATACATCAAGTACATATAAATGATAAAGACACATGAATTTGACAAATGATGTCTCTTCTACCTTCTTCTAATAACTTCGTCAATCTTCAGATTGAGTGCCTCATCCGATTTTTCGTCTTGCGGTCTTTGTACATGTCAGGTTCTTCTAGGTTAGATCAATGTGAGGCGTAATATTAGTAACATGCCGAAATAATTCAGTGTCTGTGTTTATTTAGACTTTGTGAAAGGTGGGTCCCGATAGTCATTGTGCTTTGTTTATTTGTTGTTTTATTTCAGTAAAATTGTGCTAGTAGCCGTTCAAGATGAAGCATCAAGGTATGGTACAGTGGCACTCTCTGCACTGAAGAGACTGGGCGCTAAAGAGCCAATTGTTCTTGACTACCGAGGTTCATTTGTTCTGGCAGGCTACGCGGGCTCAAACTTACCTTCATGGGTCAACCAAGCACAAAATAAACGAGGCGAGGGACCTAGTTCACTGACCGCTACCATCGAGATATGCGATGATCTAAGTAAGTCGTGAAAATTTGTCTATAAACCCTTACAACATCACTTGTTTAATTACAGTTTACTAATCATGAAAAATCATAAAGATATTGAAACAAAGTACAATTAACACTTATAGTATGAAAACAGTGTCATTAATATTGGTTAATGTCTTGTTAATTTGCCATTCACATTCCCCATTTTTCGTACGGTAGCTGAACACAGTTTCAAAGAAGTCATGCCTTTTTGCCATTATCTTTGACCTGTATATGCCTGAGCACTCACAATACAGGAGGTTGAAATACGGAAAATCCTGAAAAAAAAGCCAACCTTTTGTCAAAAACCCGTCAATTCGCATTTCGTGTAATTTTTTTAACTTGAAAAACGTGCATGAGAAGGTACCAGCCAAACGCAGTATCTCACAGATGTTGCCCACTCACTCATCAAATATCTGTTGTTTCAGTTCCATCGGCACGAAGGCGAAAGCGCAGATCTACTCCAGGTAATGTTTTGGCCACGTTTCACTAGATGTTACTTGCGAGATAACTCCAGCTTTAAATAATAGCATCACCCAAGATTAAAAGGGCCTTCACTTACCGTAATGATTACATAGAGCCCTGGGTGCCAATTCACCGTTGTTGGTTCAATGAAGGGCGCTTTACAGGACGCTTACTCAAGGACGGGGGCATATTTCGACTATTTCATTTTCAGCATGGTACAATACGTACTTTAAAAAGAAAAACAACAAATACTTTAACTCAGGAACTGTAAAAATAAGGGTTCTTGATAGTCATAATATTCAATATTATGTCGGTTCAGATAAGAAAACAGGCCGCATAATACATTCGGTCCTGGGGCTCGTTTCTCGAAGATCCTGAAAAGTTTTCGCATCCGCAAAGCCATAGCAAAATCTCAAACCTTATGAGCTTCTTTTTTTTTACATATTCCTAATATGAACGGAGGTTCCCTTCAAACAAGATGTTTCAGGCGTATACACCTCTCTGTTTTTACATAAGATTAATTAAAAATGGCTTTGTGGGCCCGAACAGTTTAAGGGTCTTTCGTGAAACGGGCCCCAGGATGCTTATTGGAAAGAGGGCGTTAAATTGAATCATTACTTTAATTTACACACAAACCAAAAACATGAAGTGCTTTCATCCAATGGACAAAAAAAACACAATATGCAGAGTCCAAAAAGGTCGCTAACGATTTTATGACCTCGGTTTAGTAATGCTCTCTTGGTTATATATATATGATTGTTCTGATTGTTCTTAGGAGTAAATGAATGCAGTACAAGTCCGTGTAAAAATGGCGGGAAATGTTTTGACCTTTACTACAGCTTTAGATGCCATTGTGCCAGTGGATACGAAGGAGACACCTGTCAACTTGGTAGGCAAGGCTAGTCCATACGCCTGACATGTTAAATCATTGAAAGTAGTAAGAAAAGAGGTTTTTGGAGGTTTGACTTCTTCAATGCAAAGATTAATGTAGGATGCTTTTCAAAAACAAACTGAAAGTAGATAAAAATAATGAAATAGAGTAATGATAACTTAAAACCACGTAATGTTACTTCAACCATTTCAGCAAAGTATTCCTCCGTTCATAAGCCTTGTAAATTGCTTATGTTGTTCCCGTTACTTGACAAGGATTATTTACTTTTGCAACACGATTTCACAGTTAATAATTATCTCCTTACCGTCCTCATACAATTTGCGTTATTTTTAAGCTTCCTCGTGTAGCGAGCTGGGAGTCCCTCTCAATGGTCAAAGGTCTTCATCTAACTACAATCATGGAAGCACTATAACATTTTCTTGTAACGCTGGATTCTCTCTCCACGGCTCGGCCTCCAGGACCTGCAGCCATGGACAATGGAGTGGAACTAGGGCTGAGTGTAAAGGTACGAAAACCTGCTGAACTTGTTTACTGAAGTTGTTTGTATCTAAAGAATGCGTATTACAATAGGCCACGTTCGATATATCAATATTCTAACATGGCTCCGAGGCTTTCGGGTCAAAATTGTACATTTTTAAGTTTCTTTTGTCTCTCAATTCCCACAAGAGACTTGGATACAAAGAAAATAACACCAAATATAGAAGTTTGTACTGAAAGCCTTGGAGCTATGTTAGAATATTGATATATCGAACGCGGCCAATTAAGAATTTCTCCTGTTACTTCTTTACCTAGATGTGGATGAATGCGCCGAAGGTCGTTGTACTCAGCAATGCGTCAACACTCTTGGTGGTTTCATGTGTTCGTGTAATCCAGGTTACTCTTTAAACAACGATGGCTCGACATGTGATGGTAATCATTTCTGATAACGTTTAATTTTATATTGTCGAGCTTACCTTTCCTACAGGGCCCGCGGAGCGGATTTTCAAGTGGGGGGGGGGGGGGCTAATGCTAACGCGCAAGCGTGAGCCAACTAGGGGGGTCCGGCGGCATGCTACCCCGGGAAAATTTGAAATGTTATTCTTCTGAAATGGCTAGAAATGCATCCAAAAAACGCTAACATTAAGTTAATTTTTAATTGTTTTCAATGAAAAACAAAGAAAAAAACGTATTACAACCTCATATTTTAACAAAATATCATGAAATAGATGTATTGGCTAACTTCTAAGCTAAACTCAACAGACAGAAAATTGAAATAATAATTTAATCAGCCAAAAAAGTGGGGGGGCTAAAGCCCCCCCCCCAGCCCCACCCTCTCCGCGGTACCTGTCCTAATATCACCAAAACATGCATCACTGTTGAAGTTTATTTGCATTTTAGTTATCGTGGAATTTTAATATCATTATGCATCTTTAATACTGAACTTCTGGTCCCCGACCCGCGGGACATAGCTAGAAATTAACATTTACCCTCTGATTAAAAAAAAAAAAGCTAATTTCTCCGTTCCTAGGTTGAAGTAATCTATTAAGAGTCCGTACTGAGCGGAATCAGCATTTATATACCAAATACAACACAACTTAGTTGAATTTTGTTTGGTCTCGTCACTCTGCCAAAGTCACGACTCTACATATAATCGAATATATTAACATTCAAGCGGCGACGCACATTTCCCTTTCGTAAACGGTCTTTGGCATTTTCGCGACACTTAGAAATTTTTTTGCAACTGTACACGAATTTTTCTCTACTAAATTAAAGAAAAAGGAAAATTAACCACCTAAGTAACCACCTAGTATCGAACCCGGAACCTCTTTTTCCTGACATCCCTCTTATACCACTACACTACCAGGTTGATCCGCCAAATTTCCCCAAAATTTAATTATAAAACGTGACATTCTTAAACATTAATAATAGAGTTGCCCCAAACATCAAATAAGAGCTAACCGCAAGCAAACCAGTGTGAATATGAACAATTAAGCATTTGGTGAGTGCATTTTACTCCATCAACAAATTATATCAGTTTCTACCTTGTCCAGGCCTAAACTAAAGCAGATATGGCATCAACCAATTACGAAAATGGCATCGACCGTTAAAAATGGCATAAACCGTTTATGAAAATGGCATCGACCGTTAAAAATGGCATAGACCGTTTACGAAAGGGAAATCAGCAGCGGCGACGAAATATATACCTGTTCAACTGCAGCTGCTAGTTGACTTTTTCAAATTTACTCTTGAACAGACACAGTAGTAGTAGTCTATTCATCTTAAATCACCACTCAAACTGCTCCAAGCAGTTAAACGCTTGTCGATGCTTGCTTTACTGAGTTACATCCCCGATATGACCCAGGGGTCGGGAACCTCATATAGCTAAACAGTCTTCTTCTCGGTTTGCATTACAATGTAATGCAAACCGAGAATTGTGAGGCAATTCCGGGCAGAAACTACGAAGTTGTACGAAATTTCCTAGCTTGCAAATTGGATTATACTGTAATGTAATAAGAAATGTAAAGCGTGGAAAGGGCTACTGACTCATGCATAATGCGCCATAGTAAGATAGGCCGTGCCTGGAGACACTCAAAATCAACAAGGTTGGTCAACAAGGTTGGAAACTGAGTTTGGATAAAAATTTAAGTCTTTGGGGACTGGTAGTAAATCTTTATATTAACAACGTTTTGTGCTCCTCTTTTAGACGTAAATGAGTGTTCATTGGGTTTGTGTAGCCACAGCTGCCATAACTCACCGGGAACATTCCGTTGTTCCTGTCCCACCGGTATGGAACTCGCCCCTGGGGGACGATCCTGCCGAGGTCAGTTGTTGTAATTTTCTTGTGGATATAGAAAGTATACCAAAGCAATATTTAAAAAGTGTTATCCATGAAAATATGATTGAAAAGTAGAGCTAGTAGCTGGAGGGCCTATTGGAAAGTGCCCGCTATTCTTCTTTTAAATTTCCCATTAGAATGGAGGTCTTCTGTAAAGGCCTGTAGATCAAAGCCAGAAATGTTATATTTGTCAGTTTTAGTGTTAATTAACCCTTTAACAGCCAAAGGTTCCAAAGAAAGCCGTTTTTAACCGCTTAATCAGATTTTTGGCTCCCATGACGCTAAATGGGCCTTAGTTTACCTGAGCAAGCTACTTTTTAACAAAAAGATAGATTTCCCGAAGATTAGGTACAAAAATGTACAATATTCTAATTCCCGTACGCGCATAAGCCAAAATTTGGACTTTCCTTTCGTTTTTTTTGTCGGCCCTTTTACTCTCGCTACTTTTCACGTTTCGAATTCTTTCTGGGCGCCGTAAAAAGTTGGGTGTTAATTATGGGCAAAGCCTGGAAATGGGACCTTGATTAACTATAGGTATAGTGGGCCATTTTACCACCATTTTGCACCAGACCTGATAACGTTGTTTTTTAATTTGTTACGTCAGAGTGCCATCGATATCCAAAAACTGACTGTTGTGCGTGATCTATCCTAGCTCTACTATCTGCTTATCAAGAATATCTGGTAACATTTAAATTGATGACGTCACGAGTGGTGCAAAGAACGCGACCACTTAGTGCGCGTATATGCGCTCTTGGGAGTCAAAGGGTGAAGGGAAACACCATTAGAACACTCTGAGTGTTTCCACATTATGTATGGTAATGTGCTGACCACATAATAAGCAATGAGGTAACTTATGTAAGTTATGACAACATTTCAGAGCTATTATTGATCGATCATAGTTCAGCATAAGGGCCATGATATTGATCATTAAATTAAAAATGGTTTCCACTGAGCTCTGTTTCATTTTTGTTTACAGACAAAGATGAATGCACTTCAAACAACGGCGGTTGTGAACATATTTGTGCAAACAGCTACTTAAGTTATGGTTGTCATTGTCGTGGAGGATATACAGCTGCAGTCGACAACAAGAACTGTGACGGTAGCGATACACAACAAATTTTATAATCTGAATATTTTAAAATTTTGAGATTAAAGTGAAATTTCTTTAAGATTAGATCAAATTTCGAATGGAAATCAAATAATCTAAACATTTGTTTATAATCAGTTTGTCATGGAATTTCATCTTGCCTTGCAGAAAAACTATGTCCGTCCATTACTGCTCCGGCCAATGGCGCTATATCCATAGCTGGTGACCCAATTCTAGGAAATATCGCCACTTTCAATTGTCATGCAGGTTATCAATTAAAGGGATCTCAAAAACGACTCTGTTTAGCAAATGGACAATGGTCTGGTGTTCAGCCTACATGTAACGGTAAGAACTACACATGCTCCACACCACACAACTACACACGCTTCACACCACACCACTACACATGCTCCACACCACACCACTACACGTGCTCCACACCACACCACTACACATGCTCCACACCACACCACTACACATGCTTCACACCACACCACTACACATGCTTCACACCACACCACTACACATGCTTCACACCATACCACTACACATGCTCCACACCACACCACTACACATGCTCCATACCACACCACTACACATGCTCCACACCACACCACTACACATGCTCCACACCACTACACACGCTTCACACCACACCACTACACATGCTCCACACCACACCACTACACATGCTCCACACCACACCACTACACATGCTCCACACCACACCACTACACATGCTCCATACCACACCACTACACATGCTCCACACCACACCACTACACATGCTCCACACAACACCACTACACATGCTCAACACCACTACACATGCTTCACACCACACCACTACACATGCTCCACACCACACCACTACACATGCTTCACACCACACCACTACACATGCTCCACACCACTACACACGCTTCACACCACACCACTACACATGCTCCACACCACACCACTACACATGCTCCACACCACACCACTACACATGCTCCACACCACACCACTACACATGCTCCACACCACTACACACGCTTCACACCACACCACTACACATGCTCCACACCACACCACTACACATGCTTCACACCATACCACTACACATGCTCCACACCACACCACTACACATGCTCCATACCACACCACTACACATGCTCCACACCACACCACTACACATGCTTCACACCACACCACTACACACGCTTCACACCACACCACTACACATGCTCCACACCACACCACTACACATGCTCCACACCACACCACTACACATGCTCCATACCACTACACACGCTTCACACCATACCACTACACATGCTCCACACCACACCACTACACATGCTTCACACCACACCACTACACATGCTCCACACCACACCACTACACATGCTCTACACCACTACACATGCTCCACACCACTACACATGCTCCACACCACACCACTACACGTGCTCCACACCACTACACGTGCTCCACACCACACCACTACACATGCTCCACACCACACCACTACATATGCTCTACATCACTACACATGCTCCACACCACTACATATGCTCCACACTACACATGCTTCACACCACTACACATGCTCCACACCACACCACTACACATGCTCCACACCACTACACATGCTCCACACCACTACACATGCTCCACACCACTACACATGCTCCACACCACTACACATGCTTCACACCACACCACTACACACGCTTCACACCACACCACTACACATGCTCCACATCACACCACTACACATGCTCCACACCACTACACATGCTCCACACCACACCACTACACGTGCTCCACACCACACCACTACACATGCTCCACACCACACCACTACACATGCTCCACACCACACCACTACACATGCTTCACACCACACCACTACACACGCTTCACACCACACCACTACACATGCTCCACACCATATCACTACACATGCTCCACACCACTACACGTGCTCCACACCACACCACTACACATGCTCCACACCACACCACTACACATGCTTCACACCATATCACTACACATGCTCCACACCACACCACTACACATGCTTCACACCATACCTTTACACATGCTCCACACCACACCACTACACATGCTCCACACCATATCACTACACATGCTCGATGTTGAGGCTATTCCTCAACAAATCGTATATGATAGTCCGTTCCGCGTTTCCAGTTTTTCTATTTTTTCTTCGGTTGTTTTGCCCTTCTTAATCGCACGTGGAGAAAACGCTCGTGTATAGAACACTTAGTTGTGATTTATTTGCTTATACCGTCTTTCATCATATGGTAAGTTTTTGGATAGTTTCTGTTTCCAGTTTCGTTTCGCTAGGTAATGTTTTTCATGTTTCTCAGGTTTTTACGGCCTGCCACAATGTAGTAAGACAGAAAAGCTGGTCGCCATTGCTTGTTGTGATAATGTCCAACGATTCCTTAAGCTGTCATTAAACTCGTTGTTTTGTTGAAGGCTGTTTGTGATATCGACGCCTAATCGCCGCTTTATATGTCCGACCCGGACACTCCACACCACTACACATGCTCCACACCACACCACTACACATACTCGACACTAAGCTACCACACATGCTCCATAAAACACCACGACACATGTGCCCCATACCATACTTCTACCCATGCTCCACACCACAACACCACACATGCTCTATACCACACCATCACACATGCTCCATACCACACCACTACACATGCTCCACACCACACCATTACACACCATATCAGTGGCATGTCGCACCAAACACCTCCATGATAGATTCATATAGACAATACAGTCAATTGGTCTGTTAGTTCCTTTCAACACGTTTTTCAGAGGATTTTCGATTACAGTTCAACCCCTTTTAAACGGCCATCGGGGAAACGGATAGTGGCTGCTTAAAGGGAGCCTCCACTCCTACCGAAGAATCACTTTAAACCGCAGGATATAGTATTTGCAGTAACGTTAGGTCTAATTTTTTTCCAGAAGAGTGTCTATAGTCGAGAAAAACGAATTTCAGAATCGCGCATTTTTGTTTTCAAATTTTCTGGGCGCCGCCATCTTGAATAATTGTGACGTGTCTTGGTTGCTCTATTGTTCTGACATCAAGAGCTTTTGTCTAATAACAAAAGGGCAACCATTTCACGTCACAATTATTCAAGATGGCTGCTCCCGGGAACTTTGAAAACAAAAGTAAACGATTCTATAATTCATGTATTTAAGGCCAACGCGCTTTGTTAGTTAAAACTTCAAGCAAATTTTATTCTTAAAATTATTTAGTGTGATTTGAAGTAAACTTTTTGTCACAGTGGAGGTTCCCTCTAAAGTGAGCTGGCCGCTTAATAGAGTTAAAAACGAGAGAAAAACCCTTATCGGGACATTGATAACTGGTCGCCTTAAAGGGGTGGCCGTTTAATAGGTGTCCATTAATAGGGATTCGACTGTAATAGGAGGTTTTAAGCCAGACCTGGGCCGAGTTGTTCAAAACCCGGTTAACCCTAACCCAGGATTAAAAGTTAATCTTAGTATGTACATTTCTTGTATAGAAACATTTTTCACTGCTTATGCTTTGTGTAGTTCGAGATTATTCAAATCCAAAATTGAAGGACAAAAAATATAAACAGCAAACCTCACCGCAAAGTTACAAACCTAAAATCAAATCCTGGGTTAGTTTAATCGGGCTTTGAACAACCCGGCCCAGAATTAGAAAATGGATGGACATTTAGCCTCATAATACACCGTTCCTCATCTGAACGTTATTCTGCGAAACATGAATCAGAGCCGGGATGATCAAAGCACTACTAACGTGATGGCATGTCTGTTCACAGCCGGGCGGTGCATCGATGTGGGAACAGTCAAATATGGCACTGGTCAGGGAAGTGGCACTAGTTATGGAAGCAGTGTTAGTTTCTCGTGTAATAGCGGATATGGTCTAGTAGGCTCTGCCCAGCGTCTCTGCGAACAAAATGGGATCTGGAGCGACCAACAGCCTAGATGTGTTCGTGAGTACCGGTTGTCGTGTTTGTGATTTCCTACAAACAGATTATTGGTATTACATTTGACAATTGCCCCTAGGAAGCAATGACTGAATACAAAGAGAGTACATGCGTTTGTGACCAACAAAGACTGAGCATGTGAGCTATAGCATTGCCTATTTTTCTTTTTCTTTGCATTAATGATAATTGCCTTTTGTTGTCAGGTGCCGACTGTCCTCAGTTATCCGCTCCAGCGCATGGTTCGATTGAAGGATACCGCCGAGAAACAGGCAGCACTGTCCGTGTGTCATGTGAAAAAGGATACAAAGTCCATCCAGACAGTTCATCGTTTAGGAGCTGCCAAGCAGACAAACAGTGGTCTGGGGTTGATCCAATATGTCAACGTGAGAGCTAAAACATATTTTTCTTTCTTTTAGTCACACAAATTGTTCGAGAAACGACAGGTTGTTCTTGCAGTGGCCCAAAGTTTCCTCTGTTATTTCTACTTTATTGCAGTGGAACTATCATTTCAAATTAAAATTAACTCGAATCCAGAACCTTCGACGTCTGCACCGTAGACGGTACAGTAAGGCGCAGAACTGGCCGAGAACTTTAAAACGTTGTCGTAACCGTACACGAACGCCGAGGAATTATTGGTTGTCTAGGTAGTTTAAACGGTTAGGTAGAACGGAAACTTAGTTTCAGATTAAACGTTTCTGTCTTTGAAATACTAAAAGATTACCTTTTTGTTTTCAATGCGTACACTTAGTTATAGACTGCGATGATCCAGGCACTCCATGGCATGGCTATCTGCACGGCGCTGATTTCCACTATGGCAGCACAGTAACGTTTTCTTGCCGCCCCCAGCATCACCTGGAAGGAGACTCTCAACGAACTTGTCAGGGAGATGGCCAGTGGAGTGGACAGCAGCCCAAGTGTTTGGGTAAGATGTGAAAACTATCTAAAGTACAAAATAATTTTAAGTTCTTCACTTGGTTTTCTTCTTGTATTTCTTCGGTCGGTCGCAAACGGTTCCCATGCGAGGAAAGATCAGGAAAGGCCGGATCAGGCCGAGGTGTTTAGAAGGAGTCCCTCTGTTTTCTTTCAGTCATGAATTGGGATAAGATAAGCAGACGGTTCGGATAGCAAGTCTCCTGTGAATGAGATACCTATCACGATTCGACTGTTGGACCTGGAAACCAGTCCCGTGTGAACATAGCCTTTTTGAACAAAGATTCGGATATTTTCTTGCTGATTTCATGATGTATTTTTGGAACCCCATAAGCAAAGTCATGCGGGAGATGATGTGGCCCATCTAGTTCCTTTTTGATTTTTGCATTTTAGAAAGGTCATGTGGAAATCCTGGTTCGCCAGCGAATGGGATGAAGATTGGAACTAACCATTCCTACGGCGCATCCATCGAGTTCACTTGTAATCAGGGATACACATTACAAGGCTCACAACAACGAACCTGTCTGACCACAGGCCAGTGGTCAGGCTCACAGCCAACATGTCAGAGTACGTCTTACATTTCTTAAACAAGCCTAAAATCTCTCCTTTTGATTATCTAAATCAAATACTCATGGGAAATGGGGGGCGTCCAATTGCTTCTTTGAGGGTTGAATTTTCTTCAATTAACAACAATTTCAGTCAGAAACTACAAAATTGCCCAAAAGTGCCAGACATTCAGTAT
>OZ026605.1:11001059-11011059 GCA_964020085.1 Micromussa lordhowensis
GGAGGTCGCTCATGGACCCTGGGTAACCGCGTCTCTCGAGATAGCCTGGAGCGGTCCCAGTCCACTATCAGGCCAAGTGGTCACAACTCAGTACATGTGGGTCCACTTCATAACCAGTGCGCAAGACAATGGCGTGTACAAGGGGTTCCGTGCCACGTATAAACCATATGTCCCCTACTCAAAAAAGAGATGAAGGAGAATTTATAAACCAGGAACGTCTATTGTAGCTTGTAAAATTATCAATTAAAACAATGTATGATGGGCTGTGAATAAATAGACATGACACATACTTTGACTCAGCAATTTTTTTTCGGTATTTACCTATTATATCCCATTCTTCATTGAACATGAGCCGGAAACGCACCAAAAAATTGCCAGTCGTATAATCCAGTCCCTAAATGGTGCTTAGAGGGTGCTAACAAGTAGCCACCTGGCCGTACCCTCTTTACACCTTGCTACTTGCTACTTGTAATATACAATAGGCTACGTTCGATATATGAATATTTGAACATGCCCCCGAGGTTTTCGGGTAAAAATTGTAAATATTTTAAGTTTCTTTTGTCTCACAATTCCCAAAAGAGACTTGGGTATAAAGAAAACAGCACCAAATATAGAAGTTTGTCCTGAAAGCCTCAGAGCCATGCTAGAATATTGATATTTATAATATAGAGAGGACCCTGACACGGCTTAGGCTTCTTTATTTGTTAAATCGAACGTGGCCTATTGGCAAGAAATTCCTTGAAAATCGCCCCAGCATGCACCTGCCGCCTCGAAGTGTCCCCCATGGAGCACTGCGGGCTATAATCAAGCTCGCAGCCCAAATCAATGTTTGGATTTATGAAAACCATGTCAATTTCAACACAATGATACTGCTACTTTTCCAGGAAAATACACAGTCAATCAATCAACCAGTCAATCAATCAATCATTCAGAGGCAGTCCGTCACTACACAGCCTACTCACCCATTTTTCTGAAGGGAAGATTTTTGCTTAGCGTAGGCCTTGGTCGGAAATCAGGATCCTCCTCTTATAGCCAATTTTCAAACAGTAGCGGAAAGTGGAATCTATTTTCCCTTCGGGAACCTTACCTTACTGTGCCTTGATGCAACAATAAACTACTGAATATTAAGTGTTTCGTAGCTCAGTGTAAAAAATTGCACACTGAGCTACAAAACATTTAATATTCAGTAGTTTATTGTTGCGTCAAGGCACAATAAGGCAAGAAAAGAAAGAAAAAAATGGCGGCTTCAGTAGCAGCAGCAAAGCCTAGTTCATCAGAAATGAGCTGTTGAAAAACTCTCTGAAGGCCAGAATTCTTAAACTGTAGCTCGCCGTTATGCCTATCATCAATATATAAGGAACACGGTACTCCTATTGACCGCAAAAAATGTGAGACTAGGAGGCCTGTGGAATGAAACACGTAAGCCGAAATAAACCGTAAACTTTCATTCAACGACCACACAATTAAAACAGTATCATCTTGTACGTCTGCCTTAGGGCAAATTGCAACACAATAATTAACTCTCTCGTGTTTAGCAAGTTGTATTATTGCTCGTCCGTCTGGTCGAATACTTATGAAAACTGCAAGGAGTATAGAATTTTGCCGCTCGCATAGTCTACGGGGCAAGGAAGTTTGATGATGTAACTCCAGCGCTGAAAAACCTGAGCAAAACCCACCTGTATCTCAGAGACGCCATCTTGGCCTTTAAATCCATGACAGGTCAAGTACCAAACTACCTAATGAAAACAATGTTAAATAAATGTCTGGCTTACCTCTCGTCTCATTGTGCGTTTCTTTGCCATGATTTCTTTCCACAAATACAGTCAAACGTAATGAAGCTGTGTATTTTGTTTCTTTCCTCCGTGAGGTGGAGATCGGATCACGAACAGTGCATACAGTGGTAGAGTGAAGCCTTGGAGCCAAGGCTGGCTCATAGCTGCCGGAGCTTATCCCGGATTCTGTAGCATGAAGCGGCTAGAAGTATTTTTACTTCCCCTGGACGGGATGCTAGTTCATCGCAGGTCACTCCCCCGCAATTTTGTTAGGTTTCCCCAACAAATAGCAGGTACTCATTTATACACCTGGGTGGGGAGAGGCACTGTGAGAGTAAAGTATCTTGCCCAAGAACACAACACACTGTCCCCGGCCAGGGCTCGAACCCGGACCGCTCTCTCCGGAGTCGAGCGCACTAACCCACCTGCGCACTAACCCACCGCGCCTCCCACCTCATACAGTGGTACGGGGAACCATTTAAGCATCTTTTCGAACTTCATACAAGTCGGCGATGTGTTTGATAATGTTTCCAAAAGGCTCGTCTCCATAGTGTTCACGGTACATCCATTCCTGTAGGTAGCTTTCAAAGAGATCTTTGGATGTTCCTGTACGAGGCATACTTCGTTACTCCCCACCATGTATTTTCAATACGCTGGGTGTGCGCACCTGTGTCTGGGTCTACAAAGTTTAGGCTGTAGTTTACTGTGAGATGACTATAGCCCTTGTCTTTTAGGCAGTCGTAAGCCTTCCACTTGTCGCTCATCACGTGTGTCCCCGGTAATATGTGGGCTCGTATGATGGGTAAAAGTGTGTCTTTATCCCTTTGTCCTACCGGAACAAGGAAGCAGGCTTTGGTTTGGCGGCAGATGCCGCCAAAGACCCACTGTCCTTCGATGTAGCGACCGCGGTTGTACTTCGCTTTGCCAAACTTGGACTCGTCAATCAACAGTAGTACCTGGTCCGCCTATTTGCCCCGCATGATGATTCATGATTTTGTCGGCACAAACCTCGCGGCAATAGTTATACCAATCTATCATCGTTTCTGTTGACGAAGCTTCGTCATCTAGTGAGGTCTCGTGCACTGCTTGAGTAGTTGTAAATTTGTGCGCCCAAGCGTATGTTAGGGCTAATACTTCTTCAATGGAAAGCCTGCTACCAGAAAACCAGGAGTTCTGACGCATTGATGCCATACCATTGCATTTTCTTCTCGAACATCGCCATTCGTACCCGTCTCGCGATGTCGCTCGTCGTGTCCACGTCAATGTATTGCTGCAGTTTTCTCCTGGACACATAATTGACGACGCGAGCAGGTTGTGTTCCTTGCATCCTTGTATGCATTGGTCGTGATCCGCCAAAATCTTGCACAGTTTATATAAAATTTAAGCGGACATTCCGGAAACCTTTTCTCGAGTTAGACTAGACAAAAGTTAAAGTGCCACTATGATCAAATTTTTTCCTCTTGATTTTTTAGTTGGATCACAAAGAATTCTATAAAAGAATGAAAACGCCGTTTACCGTTTGCAAATATCTGCATTAGTTCCGGAGATATTCCGGAAATATTCCGGAATAAATATTCCGAAATATTCCGAAATATTCCGAGATATTCCGGAAAAATGTGTAAAATATGCAAATGAGATTACTGATGACGTCATTTACTCAACCCAATTTTACATCATGTATATAAGTAGAGCTATCTTGGCCAATTTGCGGCGCAGAGCACTGAAACTTGGCAGGCTAATAGTTCTACAGACAATACACCTATGGCTATAAAAAATTTTGTTCCCATGGCAACTCACTCGTTTCCAGTCCCCACCCACCTGATTTCAATATGTAAGTGATTTTCAGCCTGAAAAACGTTAAACAAGGCCACAAACCCAAGCTAACATATCTATATGCTTGTTGGGTCATGTATATGAGGCACCATTTGCAAATATGAAAATGGGATGTCAAAGATGGCCAGAAATTCCTTTAATATTGGGGAGGTCTGGAACCCAGTATGTTGTCATGGTAACAAAACTGTTAAGCGCAAATTGTGGAGCACATTTAGTAGAATCTTACTGCAAAGAATCAAACACTTCTGATACAAATTGGCTGAGATATCCTTTTTCTTGATCAAAATTTGGTTGAGTGTATGACGTCATCACTTGGCTAATTTGCATATTTTAAAAACTTGAATATCTCCGGAACAAAAAGAGATATTTGAAAATGTTAAACAGCAATTTTCTTCTCATGCAGGCTACTTGTTTATGCTTTAAAATGGCTTTGATAGAAAAGATGCGATTTTCATCATAGTGGCACTTTAAAGTAGACTGGAAGAAAGAAATAATCGATCCCTTTTATTCACCAGGGAAGAAATGCAATGCATATATGCGTGCAGTAAGAAATATTAACTGGGTATAGCAACGGGAAAACGAAAGACTTTTAAAAAGCGAAAGGAGTAATAGAAAGAAGAGAAAGAGAGGAGATTAAAAAACGACAACGCGTTATGAAATCCTTTTATTCCTAAAGTAGTAATTATCAATGTATATATTCAATACCTTAGAAAGTTGCTGTTGTCTTCAAAAACAAGTGCATACATAATTAATAATTCTGCATGCATAATAAATGTAGGGGGTTGTACGGAAATCTCTCCAGCTTTCCAATTAAATGGATCTTGAATCTAAAACGAACAGGAAGCGGAAAACAGAGTGCGAACAAAACACGTGCTTTATATCCGTTGGGACAACACTCGCACTCGAGTGATAAAACTTGCCAAGTCGCCCTGGACTAAAATAAACACTCATATAAACTCTTGCTCTTAGGCCATCGAAGCTTGATTAAGAAAATAACACAAACAGCGGTGATGAACATTGTATTCCAATGCATTTTTATAGAACTTGACGTTTCGTATGCTAGTCAACATACATTTTCAAAAGTGACCGTTACAATATTTGAAACCTATATATATATCGTAAAACAATAGAGGTCTGGAACCTAGACTGAGAAAAATTATCTGCAGCAGTACGTGTTTTGACATAATGAGGAGTAATTTGCTCCTCGCCATCTTTATTACAGGCCGCTAATATATAGATTTAGGCCAGCCTAAAAGCGTAGCTCCTGGGCCGGGTTGTTCAGAGCCCGATCAAACTAGCCGAGGATAAAGTAGAATTTTGATTTGAGTTTTGTAACTTTGCGGTGAGATTTTCTGTATATTGTTTTTGTGTTTTGAATTTTAATGAAAGCAAAATACGCAAAACAAAAGCAGTGAAAAAACTTTGTACAAAAGAAAAGGTTATAATTCGGTTAAATTTTAATCCTGGGTTAGCGTTAACCGGCTTCCTACCAACCCTACGCTGTTTACAGCAAGTTAATCCTGACATGAGCCCGCGATCTAATCGAAAAAAGCAGCACTTGGGCAGCGGTCAACTTTAAAAAAACACGTGACCTCGGTGAGCCCTGAACTTGAGCCCGCGATATGGTCACGTGATACTGGTCAGCGGATTCCTTGTTTTGACAGGTGTCAATTGACTGCAACATGGATGTCCAAAGGACGCTTTAAACCAAGGGTACATGTGCTCTGTCAACCTACAAGGAAAGCCCGCGAAAACTGAAGCCTCGTTTTGGTTTACGTGTCAATTGTGGCCGCCATGTTGCGCGACTCCACCACCGTCGCCGTCGTCGTCGTCGTCGTCGTGCGTACGCGCCCACGAGCAATACCGCTAGCCATGATACACATGAGAAAATCAGTTCATGGGTTCCCTTCAGTTTCCTAATATGGGTATGGGGCTCCGCTTGGCGGCCTTCGGCCGCCGGAGCTCCGCTATCAAAGATCTGAGAAAGTTCTTGTTGCAAAATGGTTACCCTCAAGGTGTTATCACGTTCAACATTAACGATGTATTGAACAAAAGTAAAAACAAACCAAATAACTCTGTTCAGGCTACAGTCCCCAAAAAAGATATCTTAATCGTGTTACCCTACTTAGGTTTTCACAGTAACCAGGTCACGAAACGTCTGAAATCCTGCGTATACAATTTGTACTCTTTCGTCAATCTCAAGATCATTTTCCAAAACACACGCCGCATCAAATCCTTTTTTCCATACAAAGATCGCTTGAACCGATCTCAGAGGTCCAAAGTCATCTATAAAGCTGGTTGCTGGAACTGTGATGAATTCTACATTGGCAAAACAAAACGAAGACTCTCGCGAAAAGTGACCATTCATCAGCCATTGCTGATCATGTAAAAACCACTGGTCACGACATTAAATGGGATCACTTTGACATTTTAGCGTCCGGAAAAACTGACGTTCATTGCAAAATTAAAGAGACTCTGTTCATTCAAGAGCTAAGCCTTCCCTTAATGTCAATATTAGTAGTGAGAAGTTGTTGCTGTTTTAACTATTACTCCTCATTATGTCAAGAAACACGTACTGCTGCAGATAATTTTTCTCAGTCTAGGTTCCAGACCTCTATTGTTTTACGATATATATATAGGTTTCAAATGTTGTAACGGTCACTTTTGAAAATGTATGTTGACTAGCATACGAAACGTCAAGTTCTATAAAAATGCATTGGAATACAATGTTCATCACCGCTGTTTGTGTTATTTTCTTAAAATAAACACTCGTTCTCGAGTAGAAAACACCCACACTCAGGAAAAGCCGAAAAGCCATAAAACGAACTTGGTGGCACTTACACCACAGCAGCGTTCAAACTGCAAAAATCCTTTTGGTCACTTCAACTGGTATCACTCGCACTCGAGCGCGTTCGTGGCTTAAATCCACCCGCAGTCGCTCTCGACTGGTATCGCTCGTACTGGAGTAGCATCTCACTCACGTTGAGTGGTAACAAATTTATAAAACACGGTAATTGACTTGAACCTCTTTGCACTCGGGCTCAGAAGAGCAATTCCCTACCTCAGCCGCACTCGGCTGGCATCACTCGCTCTCGAGTAGCATTTTACTCACATTAAGAGTGGCAAAATTTCCTTTAAGCACACTGTACTAGACACTCGCACTCGAGTGCAATGAGCGTGCAAGCATAACACGCGCTCGAGAGGCCTTCACTAAAGCCATGCAAAATAAACCTTCTAAAAACACTAAAAATTATGGAGAGGTAAAAGACTGAGCGAGTATGAAAAGACAAAACCGAAAGCTGTACCTTGAGCGGGCGCTCAGGAAGCCCAGGATTTTGGTTAGCAGGGTTTTGGTTACCAGCGTCAGCATTCTCCGCAGCGGCCTCGTGTGCCGGAGCGGCAAAGGCAGGTTGAGGACCCATTGGAGCAGGCAAAACAGGAAGAGGAGCTTGAGGGGGCTGCTTAGGACTTTTTGTGCCCTGACTTGTAACGGAGGTTGAACTGGCGGAGGGTCGGCCATGACACGGTACAAAAGAAAACGACTCTGCTAACAAACAAGTAATGTCGTAGGATAGAATGAGCACAAAGGAGGGAAACATGTTAATATATACAGCGCAGAGAATTGTGGGATATCTATTGTTATTTTAATATTCATTTATTATTTCCGGTACTTAGAAAAGAATTGTAACGCATGCTTACCGCACTGCCATTGTATTCGTTGCCGTTGCCGTTCGGAGGATTGCTTTTTAAAACTCCCTAAAACCGAATAAACGGCAAAGTAATGAACAGCCAAATGAAACAAACGAAAGCCCAGCCGAACAAAACGACGGCTGATAGTGTAGAAAAGATCTCTGCTATGAAGCGTCTTTTGAAAATCAAAACACATAAATGACTTTTCGCAAACTATCCCACCATTTCGTCTCTGGTAGTTTCGAGAAAGTCGCGTGAGCTGTCCACGCATCGCTAAAAATAACTTAAAAGATGGATTACCTTGGGTATAAGGCCTATACCAAGGATTCACTCTCTTGCCTTGATCATCTCTTGAGCTGGTGTAACTATCGTTTGATTTTGAACTGTGCAATTACAAACCAGTTTGTATATTTTATTAACTTTTGTCCTTGTTTTGACAAGAGTCACGACCATCGCTTTCTGTCAGCAATCAGTGTTTGTATTTCAACAGTGGCACCGCATTTTTGTTGTGCCAAGGAGCCGGCCTTATTTTCTGTAAGAGTGTGTCCATAAGAAAACCAGGAAGGAGGTGATACAGCTCAAATGAATGAATACGAATGACATATTTTACATGGAGGAACACTTAGCTCAGACAGCTAGTTTGCAGGTTTTCCACCGATTTTGCTCAAACTTGGCACAAATGTTGGGTTTTGTGATTGCATGATTGTGGCAAAAAAGTAGATCAAAATGTTTTATGCCCTTCAAGTTAGGGGGACCCCCTGCAAAAATGTCCATTTGACACTAATTTATGCATTTTTGATTAGCCATCTTTGATATTTTAGCATTTTTACAACAAGAAAAGCCATGTGAAAATGAAAACCACCTGATCATGTTCTACAACTATCAGCCTAAAAGCACAGATATTCATTTGAACTGGGCAATTTGATTTCTCTTTGTGGCTTCATCTTAAATAAGGTGCATATTCCATAGTGTAATGGATAGCCTGTAAAACCAAATACAAATTAACCTAACATGGATAGTGAGAGCAATCAATTAAGTTCTCAAAAAAGCCAGAAAATGTTTGGGGACTTCAATATCTTTTCTGTGCCGGCGTACTGTTTAATAGAACTTTATGATTTATGGCCATTTCATGAATATCCACTAAAACACAAAAGCCGTTTCTGTCTTTACCTAACCCGAAATCAACAAGAAATATCTAGCTAAGCATTTTCCTATCGATCACGAGTAAAAACTCCGAAGATTTCCAAACACTTTCCGAAGATTCTCCAAGAGTTGTCCGAAGGCCAGACAAACGTTTTCGAACATTTTCCGAAGATCACCGAGAATAACCGAAGATATCCAAGGAAGATCCGATAATGTTTCGATCTCACAGCAACACATCTAAGTTCAGTTTTCTTTATTATGTAATCATAGTCCATCATTCGGTTTGTACTCATGCAAAGTTGTGGAACTGGTCTCCCGAATCGAGCTACCATATCTGCTTCAACATGTTAGAGCATAAAAATGCAAGACAGAATGTATGCAATAAGGTTGCTTATTCGTTATTAAATTGTTAAGGGAAAACTTGTTTTTTGGTGCAGGGTCATATAATCGTGGGATATTTCGGAGCATTTGAAAAAGGCCACTTTATTTTCTATTTCATTACTGATCAAATTTAAGTTTCTCTTACACTAGGGAAAAAAGCAAACCATGACCACCTTAAGCAAACCACGACGGCAACGGCAACGAGAACGCCACAAAACAAAAGGCTTAATGAGCAGAACAATAGCTGTGCACGTGCGTTACAATTCTTTTAACATTTCTTCGCCGTCCTCTGCAAAACAACAACGTGAAATGACCAAGTTGGAGAACGTGAGCGACGGCGGCTTAGTTTTCGTATTTTCATTTGGAATTGAACGCTGGCATTACATATTAAGCTGGAGCAAGTTCTGAGACTGATAGATGCACTGAACAAAGCTAGGCATCTAGAAATTCGAGGGTAAAGTAAAAATTCATTTTTTTTTACGCGTTGTCCTTGGCGTCGCCGTCGTCACTGCTTAAGGTGCCTACTATGTTATGTAGTTTTGCCTAAGGAGGAAAACTTGAGTTTATTCATGTTCCATTGAACACCTTCATTATTAGGTATTTTTTCAGCTGTGAAATAAAATTGATGAAAATGAAAAGTTTTTAGAAACGCTCTTCCCGGAAATAGTTATTCGGGACTCTATGACTTATCAGGATTTTGCTGTGCAATTTTTCAGCCAAACCTTTTCCGTTTAGTAGTGCTTTTCTACACTAAAATACAGTTGTCTTATTAAAATTCGTATCTCGTTCGCACCTCACACAAAAGCGCCAGGAAAAGTGTACACATTCGATTTGAAATCACAAGTATGATTTCAGACCAAAATTGCACGACCCGAAGTTCAATTACCATCAACAAGCTAAAACAAAGAAAATCACAACCGTGAAGGAGGTTTTTGATACCCGGTCTTAATTAGCATAGATTCTGACGATTTTATCTCTTGATTTTCTCCTTAGTTTTTGCTTCGATTGAGAAGATATATCAAACACTCGAGACAGTGTTTCATCGGCTATCCAAACACCTCGAATTTCGTCAAAAATACTCCGCTGCGCGTCTTATTTTCAACTCTCTTCTCGGTGTTTGGATATACCGATGAAACACTGCCGCTCGTGTTTGATATATTACTTAAAACACTCATTAATAA
>OZ026605.1:11016059-11033559 GCA_964020085.1 Micromussa lordhowensis
AAATGTAACACCAATTTTGACAGAACGGCGAACAACCGACTGAACAAACAAATAGCTAGCATGGTTACTCGTGATCCTCACCTCCCTGGTTCTTTAATGAATACTCTTTAAATCCCCAGCAATGCTTTTAAAAACAACTGTAATAGGAAACAAAACCATGGCCATACCTGCGTAGCAGAACCAAAGGCGTGGCCAAAGTCAATGCCAATCATTCCTCCAGTTTCCATGTCAACCATGAAGTTTGACAAATGGCGATCCCCAATACCCAAAATGTACTGACAGATGCACAAACACGCATGGCTGCTCGCAAAATGAGACCTGAGAGTAAGGAACGCTTCAGGAGAGACGGAGAGCTGCGTGAAAGCACGTCTGCAAATAAAACACTCAGTAGATTAAAATGATCAACACAAACACAAAACAATAAAAAAGACAATAGGAACCCAATTTTAAAGAAAACAGTTGCAAACAGTTGTCATTTAAAAACAATAGAGTCTTCGCTATCTCTAAAATAAATTGAGAATTTCGAAAGGTAAGATTATTTGCCATTGATCGCTCTTGAACTTCCGCAAGCAGTAAACAAAACAGGTTGACGTGTTCCAGACAACTGGACGGACAACTCACCTTGTGTTGGTCATCGTAAATTCAGACAAACAGATGATTTTGCAAGGAGCCTAAGCACTAACTGGCTCGGTTACCTCGCTTCCCATCCTCCATTTTGATTTTTGAGTTACCGTTTTGTAAAAAAAACCCGACTCTTAGTCGGTGCGTCGGGTATGTTATGAACGGATGGTTCAGTGAGTGGATCAGTGAGAGATGTATGTATGTCACACCAATCAGATTGGATCTACTATTAAACAGCAATCAAATTTCCTGTTGTAAAGGTAAATGGTATGTGAGAAGATTTGATCCCGATACAGTTGAGAATTGCCATATTTACTCTTCTATAAAAGGGGAGGAAGTATTCACATATTGGGCGGGTTAGGCTAAGGATTTTAGCTATGACCGAGATGAGTCTTGAGTTTTGAAGCAGTTCGTGAGTTACTAGAATGCAAATGGCACCAAATATTTTTATTTTTAGTTACAAAGGTAACTTGATATTTTCGTTTTTCACAAAGAGTAAATTCAATTAGAGGTCACGAATCGTCGCTTCTAGTTGTTAGGACATGTTTTGAGGAGACGAGACTATTTGAATTTGAGACAGTTCTTACCTTTACAATAGTAAGTGTAGGTAACGATTGTTTTGTTCTTGTTGCATGCAAATATAACGAGATATTTTTATTTTTTAGTTTCAAAGGGTAAATTGACACTTTTGTTTTTCACAAGGGAGTAAATTCAATTAGAGCTAAGAAATCGCCAGCACCTGTTCCCACGAGATGCTTGCTATTTTTAGATACAAATGGTAACTTGACACTTTTGTTTTCCATATGGGAGTAAATCGTTCGCACGAGATGTTTGCTATTTTAGTTATAAATGGTAGCTTGACACTTTTGTTTTTCATATGGAAGTAAATTCAATTAGAGCTTACAAGTTATCGGCTAATGTTTCCAGGATATTAAACAAAAAAGAAGCTTTTATTTCTAAACTGTTTTTGCGTCTCTGCAGTAGCAGAGTATAGTTTTATTTGATGACATTCATTTCAGTCCGATATTTTAAAGGTAAAAAGTACGAGAACTCAGTGTTCAAATGTTCTTTGAAGACTGCGTGGCGTCAAATTAAACTGCAATTTAACTTAATCAGACTTTCACGAATCAGAGAGTTTTTTTCCTCTTTCTTTCTATTTTCGGTGAAGTAGTGTTGTTGTGTAAAAAGGGTAATTTTACGACTCGTATAAAATGCGAAAAATTCTCTTAACTTGAGTATTTTTGAGCAAAAATTCCTCTTGGGGGTTGAAACAGCTATGCGATCGGTGAGTGGCGGGGAGTTATGCATGTGTGCGTGCCACACCAATCACAGTGTGGATTGTATTAAAGAACGAATCAAATTGCCCGTCAGAAAATAAGATGGTATCTACATTAATCTGGGGACGCGTCAGATCACTGCAGTTTGTTCAGTCAACATTTTGTGGGTTACTAATTAGTTACCTTACCATGTATATCATAAATTCCCACTTTCTCTCTTGCTGTACATCGCAACCAAAAAGACTTGTCAAATTAACCAAATCATTACTGTAAACAGCTCCATGAATGCTCCTATCTCCGAGACTTCATAAAAAATAACTCTTGCATGCCTTGCGTGCCTATGTTCACATATGCCATCACTCCATTTGCTAGTTCCCTTCCGCTTATAGAGTAGAGCGACCGTGAAGTAACCATGTGCTCTTCTACTGTGAATTTAAATCGAACTTACGAATGACTTGTCCGTCTAGATGAACAAATCGTCATCGACAAATCGACGGACAACTTTAGACGACTTTTACGTCCAAAATTTTGTTCGTCCCATTTTCACACTAACGTTGACGTCTAGACGATTTTTCTCTGATGTGAAAACCGCCATTGTTACATAAACATCTCCAAGTACTAATATTTACTAATTACATGTAAGATGTGAGTTGAATCGATAACACTGATAACAGCATTTGACAGTTTACCTTAGAAGATCCCATGGCACTAAACCAATTTTCTGTTTAAAATTTCTTTCTGTTTCAGTTCGATTCGCTCTCCTAGAAAGTTACAAAACATACATCATTGTTACTTTCCTTCACTGATGAGGAGGGGTTGTAATTCTTTCTTCTTGAAATCATTTCGGTTTGCCATTAAAATGCAACAAAACCCTGTCATGGGTTAGGGTAAACAGCGGGTAATCTCGTGTGGTAAGACCAATGCACGGAGCATATTTAAAACTCTTGGGGTTTTTGAAACACTGTTGCAATAGATTAGTTAATTTTACTTTATATTGTCAGAGAACTTTAAATGTATTCCTTCTGTCAATAAAAATAAATGATGAAGATGTTAGCCTAATCTTGCCCAAACAAGATAGGATTCAGTTCACTTAACCGGCTTGTTGAGCCCGCCATATAGGAAATGCTAGTTAATTGAACTTACTTGTACATTTCTCCGTAGAAGCGAATAGGTACATTAGGATCTCCCTTAAACTTTGCAATCCAGTTTCTGTGAGAAGCGGCTGGACCATTACTGTAAGAAAAATGCACGACGGCAAATCACTGAGTACACGCCAGCCCAAATTCTTCCTGGATAGTTAATTTTCTAGAAGCGCTACACTGTTGAAGACAGGCCATTTTATAGTGTAACTCAACTAGATACGTCAGGAGAATGTTTGGGGTGGAACAAAAACCTAAACATTCCTAAAATATTTGTATTTCATTTTATTAAACTCGCACAACCACAAATAACCGTTTTTAGGAAGCTTGGTTATTTCCAAATAGAATTTAGTGAAGACTTTCAATAATCTTGAATGGCCGTCTTCGACCACACAAAAAGAGGACGGTGGGCCTGTTCCCAGTTAGGAAAACTTCTTTTCGTGTTTCTCGTTAACAATTTGATTATGAGCTCGAGATTTTTATTCTTCACCTGTCACGAGTAGAAATCGAGATGCGTAGCCTATAAGACCACGACGATCGTGTAAGCACGCTAGTAGATTTATACATAAACATGAGAGAAACACTGAAAATGACCCATCAGAGCCCAGAATGACATGTTCCTGATTTCAAATTTAACCGAGTTGGTCACTGTGAATACGACAAATGATGTCTAGAGATAATGACGGAAACAAACGAAAAAAGTGGGCTCACATTCCCGAGTAGTGTTCCTCTTCAACACTGGTCATAGCACCTTGCAAAACTTCTTTAAATGGCTTGGTATTATTGATCCATTCAATCAAGCCAACCCTGCAAGTTACAAACACGACAACGGCAATATAGTAAACAATGCAACATTAACACATCTGAATGGTTCCATACACAACGAACTTGGCGCCCTAACACCAATGAATAAAAAACATTTCCTACCGAGGAGTCATGGGAATGACTTGGTAAGTTCTAAGCCTCAGCCCCCTTTGACTACACGCTGGATCGTCTGCCATGACGTCATTCATAAGTCCAAACAACTGTTATGAAAAACAGGAAGGTACAGTGATTTTAAATATGAAACGAACTTTAATTCTAAATGCATAGCATTTAAGGAGCTTCGATAGGGTTTTCTGCCGTTAACAATGCGTGTCCAATGAAGAAAGATTACAACACTACTGTCCCTATCAGAAGAGCACTGTTTTGTCATATGAATAATACTATTGTCATACAATTTTTAAAGGGTGTTTGCAATGTCTGAATGGTTGCTATGACAACGATTTTTTTTTTTGTATACAAAAAAATCAGGGTAGGTCACCGAGCTAACTTTCGAAATATCTGATCACCAAATTGGACCAGCTTTATTTCCGGTTTCCGCGAGTATAGCTTACATTTCTATTTCCGGTCACGGGTTTTGAACAATGCCGCTGGCTTGAGGGCTCATCCTCGCGAGGAGAAAAAGTTTCGCACGTTTCATTCATTCGGCTGAAAATTGGATTTCGCATCGTTCTGTGAAGGTAAACATTCCATAAGACCGGCAATCAATGCTTAAGATTCAGACTGCTCATCTTTCCGACTGTTGGAAATGTCGAAGTACTACGGAGAGAGATTCTCTTGTTGGATGTCACTTTTAAAACCGATTCATCGCGACACGTTGATTTAGTGGTTGGAGCCGATGCAATCCGTTCAGGCCATATTTCTCGTAAAGGGCTCGAAGTGTAATGTAGGAAAGACTAGCATCTGGCATCTTCTATCATGCTTATAGAAAGCGGCTCTTTCCATCGGTCGGTCGAGTGGACCGACTGGGTGGTATCGTGTTTTCGTTCTAAGGTAGCTTGTTCAAAGGCGTAATTCGGCGAAGTACATTTGCACTAGTCGAGTGTTTCGTTTGGAACTTGCAGTGGAGCGGTGAAGAGGATTTTTCTTAGGGCTTTGACGTCTTCCAAAGCGTCATGAGCGTCAAACTTGGCTGTATTTGATTACTGTAAGTATTTTGTACTTAAAATAAAGTCTTAGCTTCATTTATACGAACCTTTGTTTACTTGTGAATATGCTTACCTTCATGGCAAGATTTGCACTTGTTCATTTCTTTCATAAAGATGTCTAAGTTCACGATCCTGGACCCAACAATTATTTCATTTTCTTTTTCAGCTTCCTGCGAGTTATTTAGGGACGCTTTACTTTTTAGTTTTTTATTAGGAATTCAACAGGTCTAGATGCTCAGAAGTTTCCACTTAAACTTTCTCCAAAACAAAATGTGACCTACAAATCGCAATGGTCGCGCTTTTCGAGATGCGAAGCTGCCGACTTCCTTTCGCTATTCAAAAAATTTTTTTCCTCGCTTTCGAGTCAGCTTAGTGCCACTTGAGCTTTTTTCTGACTGTTTTGGAAAGCAAACGTAAATTTCCCCGTTTTTCCTCTAAAAACAACAATTCCATCGGAAACAGAAGAGGGACCCGATATTTTTAAATTGCACGAAGCGGCCATGTTTGTTTACAACTCGCACACGGATGCCATCGCGCGCGGTAATGCGCGATTTTCGCATGGGTAATTTGCTCGCGTGTATATTGGTATCCATTCTCCGCACGGTAAAAAAAAACCTTTCGAGCTTCCTTAATACAGAGATAGTCTATCCAGAAATATCGCTTTCCCATAGAATTGAATAGATCGCCTGAGTCAAAGCTTCCCATGAAAACAGTAAGTGTACTGACACTTTAGTTAGTGTATTGTAGTGCTGTCAATTTAGCTCGGTGCTCTTTTGCCACTGGAAAAACTTCCTTGAGGGAGTGATACGTAGAGTCTGTTGTGCACTGTATTGGTTTTTTTCAAACTTTCGTTTCGTTAAAAGTAGATCATAAACCGAGCGTCAACCGGCCTGCTGGTAGTCTGGGTTACACCAGCCCTTCACGAAAGAAAACATCTCTCCAATTTCTTCTTTCGAGGAGGGAGGCCGTAACACAGGCTAGCCTGCTGGTCAAAGTAGAGTTGTAAAGTTGTCAGTAGACTCGAATAGCTTCAAGTCTCTCGCTCACTTGCTCAATTCTCTGGTCCAGTCTCAGGTCCTCTCCTCCTTTGACTAGAAACATGTGATCTTTTTCGTCATCTCCTCGAATGATGAGCCGCTTAGGCTTTCGTATTGAACGCAATACCAACACCTGAAAGAGAAGAACATGTAAAAAGTGGCAGACAGATAGTCTGTTTACCTTGACTGAGTAACCTTATTAGAGAGTTTAGTTTATTAAAATATAGAACATGGCAGTCCGTAGACCGAATTGCGTTACAATTACTTAAAACTAAGATCAAATAAATTCCAAAAATATAAATACTAATTGAAATTATAACAAAAATCATTTCTATAAAAATGCGAAAAACTCTATATATAACTATGTACAAACTAGTCTAAAAAATTATGTACACATACTTGGAATAAAAGTGTTCTTAAAACGATTTGTATGTGTACGGGGCATGGCATAAGCCCTGGACTGTCTTAGATTATAAGTACTTGTACTGAAACAGTTTCGTACCCTTTCATCAAATCCAGCGATCTTAACGTGATATTCTGGAAGTGGCTTTGTCCTTCCGGTGTACTGGCCTGACAAAAAAGCGTTAAAATTTACAAGGAATCTGCTTAGCTTTAATTCATTATAAACAACAGCTGCTAAATAACCATAACATAAACGAAATTGTTTAAACTATGGCGATGTACACACCATAACAAACCACATCATATTATGCCGGATAGAAAAGTTTTGGCCGTCTTCATTTCGATCTGGAAGAGTTTTTGGGAGCTTTATGACGGCTTTATTCCATTCCGTAGGTGAAGCATTCCATGTGTTATTTCTAAAGTTCAAGATTAATACGACATGTGATTTACCTGGAATTTCCAATGTGTGCGTGTATTCACTTGACTGAAAACGAAATAACCAAGGGGAGTATTCTTTCAGATTCCCCGGAGGAGGGAGGCGGGCCCTGTGTGATGTCATCTTCACCTGAATCTCTCTACACAAACTTGAAAAGTGCTTGATAGGCGAAAAGCAGACCATTAGTACTTCATTATACAGTTATAAAGATCAAGGAAACTGTTCTTGCGTTCAAAATTGTCAACACGTGTGGTCTCGATAAAGTTAATTCAAATCGTTTTAATTTCAGTTGAACAACAGCCTTCACTTTGTTCAAGCATAAAAGAGGCATGCAAAAAAAGACCCTCGAGAACAAAAAAGCATCACACAAAATGACAAGCAATGAGCGATTTACAGATTAAGCACTGCCTACTTCGCATGTTTTCCTTACGTCCTACATCCGTTTCGAGAGTATTTGTTCCAGAGGATCCAGTATAAACATTGATTTCAGTATAAGTTCCAGAGCAAAAAATTATAGGAGACACATCATCACAAAGAGATTCCGAAGTAAGCGGAAAACTGACTATTAATGTACACTTACACTGAGCTTAACATCTTTGAGTTTTTCGCCTTCCTTTCCAAACACCTTCTGAACTTCACTTGCAAACTCCTGTAAATTACGGTTAGCACGAATGATCAATGCATATTCTCTAATTTGTGAAAGTGCTTATTAACAAGCTCGGTTAATGAATGAAAAAGGGTGTACTCACTTCCGACAATAACAAGAGAACATAGACCCTATTCATAAATGGCTGCCAAATAAAAATTATTTTGTAAGTAAAAAGCCCAACTAACCTCGTTTTTGAGTGATAATTCAATACAATTTTTACTCTCATTAAATGCATTAAATTGGCAGCCATTTATGACAAAGATGGGGAAATAGATGCCTTTGTCGTGTATTGCTTGACGTTTATGCAATGAGACAGTCGCAGCATGCAAAGTGAACCCACTCAGTCATAAATAATCTTGTCATTTTAAATTCAGTTTTTCGAAATTCTGTAATTTTTCTTTTCAAACGGTGGTTAGAGCAAAACTTGTTTTGACAAATTTTGTGAAAACAAATGGAGGCTGCGCTGGTTGTATGTACCTTTATTAATGCCCTGTGAAATTATTACAATATTAACAGAGTTGATATTCTTGGACCTAAATAAGTTTTTAGCCCCGTCCACACTACGCCGGAGAAATTTGAAAACCCAACTTAAATCTCTACGGTTACAGTAGGCCTACCGTCCACACTAATCCGTCACGAAAACGGGTTAGTATTAACCACCGGTGTAACTTAATTTGTATTTTCAAATATTTTTTAAAATAAGAAAACGGAGCTGTTTTAAAACGCTCTTCAAACCAAATCGTGTTTATATATCGGTTTAATTTCGAATTTTTAATAAATGTTTATAATAAGTCTTTTACAATTCTTAATCGAGGACAACAGGTTTATTAGTTGTATTAACTGTTGAGTGTAAATCCTCTCTAAATAAAGTTTGTTTGATTGATTGATTTGAAAACTGGCCGGTTTTACATTTTAGTGTGGAAGGAAACGATGACGAAAACGATTCCATCACGATAATCATGTGGTTTCCCTCAAACACTAATCCAACATGACCGGTGATCGCTTTGTTTTCAAATTTCTCCGACGTAGTGGGGCCAATGCCGACTCGGGCTAAAACATTTTTTACCGCGAATATCAACTCTATTGTTATAGTAACCATTCTTCTTTTAAAATTTTTTTGATGAATTAAGAGTACATTTTTCCATAACAAAGAAATGAGGCTGGAGGGGATAGTAATTTACTTCCTATTACGTTTTACTAATATATAGTGTCATTTTCTTCACTATATTCTTTCTCTTTACCTTAGCAAATCTTTTTCTAAACGGTCCAAACTCATTCCCTTGAGTTTGAGAGTTACTGTCCATTAGGCGCCGAAACATATCGCCAAAGCATTCTTTGATTGCTTGTAAATTGTTTCTCTTGTCCTTGTCTTCTAACAGCTGTTTCATGGGCCCATCACACCAGTCCTGTTAAAACACGAACAGAACGAGCTATGCATGTGTTTTGAAAGCAACTATGGGTACAAGTGGTAGAAAGCGTCAGTCTGCCCCTCTCCACCCCTGGGCAATGTTAGCAAAACACTTTTTAATTTTCGGAAGCGGCGCGGCCGAGTGGTTTAGGGTACTAGATTTGAAATCTGGAGGTCCCTGGTTCAAATCCTCCTCCCTACCGCTATTTGGATTTGTTCTCGGTAGTTCCGAGTGCAACTCCTCGGCCGTGCTGTATAAATAGCCAACTGGTCAGCCTCCTACCAGTTGGGATCCTTAGACGTTTATGTTCTATTTGCAATATTTGTTTACAGTGTCCCCAATTAGCACAACAGGGCTAAATACATTGGACACTTATTTATTTTATTATTTTTATGATACAAATTTTTCATTTAACTATTTTCCAACATTGAACGAAGGAGCGCTGGTGCTGACACTATTCTGTAGTCGCGACGGTCACGATTTCATGTTTTACGCATTTTCCATCACCACTGGTCCAGTGTTGTGTTCACACACGTTGTGACATGGCAGCAGGGCTCGACATGTCAATTACACCGAAAAATTGGCCCGATAATAACGTCATTCCTTTAGGAGCAATCTTAGGAAAAAAACAAACAAAGAAAACAAAACATACAGCACAATCATGATATGAAAAATAAGCAAAAAGTTATGTGTATAATACAAACCGTAAACACCATCTCTGGGTTGCTGAGTTGTTCTAACGCGGCAATAAAGTTATTCAATAACGGATTATCCAGTGCCACCTGAAGCCTGTAATCAACAGATGAGACAAAGCTAGGTAACACATCTGAGCCAATTACCCAAATTTCTGGTCACTACATCACAGGCCCGTTTTTCTTGTCAAACGTCCAGTAGCTACACAGCAAACTAGATTGAAAGTTTGTACAAGTTTTTGTTACTTTGCTGCTGTACCTCGCGCTTCGGTCATGCGCTTCAAGGAATATATGCTATCCTTGTTTTTTTTTGTTTTTGTTTCTTTAAGTTGAATTTTACTCTTTATGTCTTTGCAAACACCTGAAAATCACGTTAAGTTGCATCTGATATAAGAAGACTTGATTTGTTATTTCAATTCAGCGTACGTATGACGAGCTTGGCGATGAAATGCCTTTATACCAATCAAAAATAAATATTACACGTTACCCTCTGACAGTCTCTTGATTGGCTTTTCCATCTTCGCTGTCTTCAAACACAAACTCTTCACTACTTATCTTGAATGGATACCACAGAGACTAAAACAAAGAGGACACGCTCAGTAATATAACCATATAAAAAAATCTCAGGATGATAGCAAGCTAGCATTTCAAACTTAGGTAACCGAGCCGTATCTCAGTACAGATTCAACCGGTTGTCAACCTGACAAATCTCCATTACATGTCGTTTCACTACTTTCAAATAACAGAAGACAATCGGCGGAAACATTCTCTATAGACCTTCATCACGGATAGCTTAATAAACGCCTTTTTTCAGTTTTGTTGTTTGTAATCACAGTCTGCTTTAACATCATCGTCCTCAATCGTGTTTATTTCCACCTTTAATACTCCTTTCGTATGTTTTGTTACCCTAAAAACTCTCTAATTTTCCTTAAGTTGAAAGCAGTGCATAAATCAGACAAACGACTCAAACATTTGGTCCCGTGATTGCCTTTACTGCGATATTACATCAACCGAAAGTATTTATCATACTCTCACGAAGAACATCCTTCCCTATCCCATTTCCCAGAGGTAAACGTCAGGGGCAAGTAAATAACTTACCTGAGGATAGGTTCGTGCTAAATCCTGTAAAATAGCATGCACTGCTTTCCCTTCCCGCTTGTCCAAAATGGCTACCATCTGATTGATCCAGCCAATGAACATCCAGGATGGAACATCTGCCGCCTTTAACAAGGTACAAAACATTCAAATGATAAATTGTGAGAGTGGTTTTTACGTGAAACGTTCCTATGTCGAAAATATTTTCTTCCTCTCCCACTTATCAGACTAAATCGCACCTTTTTGGGACGCTTCAGCGGTATGTCAGGCTCGTTTGGTCTCGCCAAATCTATTAGGCTAGGGCTATTTCGGCTCAAGTGCATTCCGTCACAATACAAACCATGACTAACTAAAACTCTGGTACTGATACCGTTAAGTGTACTGAAATGTTCGACTAGAATTAAACGTCGAACGCGAACTGAAAGTAGAAATTGAGGAGTACCGTTTGATGTTTACGAAGTCGCCGTTTGAGGGGCCACTTTTACATACATAGACTGACGTTACTATTTTGAAGTCTCCCCCCGCCAACTCCCCTAAATCACTTAAAAATAAACCCAAATACGTTGGCGTAAAATGGACATTAGAAAAACGATAACCGTGTATCTGTGTATCAGTTTAAGGCATTAATCAGATAACAAAACATTCAGGCAAATGAAGGAGGAGGCAAAAGAGTGAAGCCAGATCCTACCTTTACCTCAAATGTGGCGCCGAGGTCTTCGTAGTGAACGTGTATCAAAAGGTTTCAAACTCATTCAAGTGATATCAAGAATTACCGATAAAACGACTTTTCATTTGTTTAAAAAGGGAAACAATTATACCCAGTTTTTTTTCATAGATAATCATGACTCCTTTTGTATACGTTGTAGGCTATAAAATATACGAACTTACTTTCTTGATAAAGGCTTCAAGAGTGTCAGGATAAAGCTCAACTATCTGAAGAAGTCTGGGAAACTTTTGACGAGCCTCATCAGAACTATAACACATGGCTTTTAACAAGTACCGCACAACAATACCAGGAAATAACTACAAAGACAATGGAAAAACTATTACAAAACAGCATAATTTATTATATCGCCGGCATAAGGCCTGACATGCGTAAAGTAAGTTGTTTGAACTCTCAGTGTAATGAAACAATTATCCACATTCACTATATGAAAAGTTTTTTTCTTGGAACATTTCTTTCTTATAAACATCATTTCACTCAATTGGATACATACATAACTAAACAAGAGTACAAAAAGACAAATACTAAACAACTGGTGACAACTTTAAATAACAGAACTCGCATTTGACGGTTGCCATGTGAAACAAGCTGTTATAAGTTATTTTATATACAAATGACACAACAGCAATAACAAAAAACATTGTTATATAGCTGGCGTTTACCCCGCTACAGCGCACCCATTCTTTGACTGGTTCATGGTCACACGACATCTAACAATGAAACTGTTTACCGCCAAATGTCATGAGCGTGCAGTTAAAGGTGGCCTGAAGTTGTGGCCTGCGCGTTTTTCAAAATTTGTTTTGCCATTGAGATTCACGGGAACCAAATTCGCTGTTCCCCTCGGGACCAGTCATTAAGTGTTAATTGCATACCTTTGTGTTGACCTCTATAGGTGGACCAGCATCTACAAGGTAACAAAAGAGATGCCAGTGTCAAAACATGCAAATACCCTCTTGCAAAGTTATGTCCAGCAAAATGAAGTTACTCAAAAAGAAACAAACCGTTACATGTAAAGCTACTTTTGAGGGTCATGGAGATTACAAATATGTCAATAATGCAACTTTAATAAAGCAATATATTCACAAACACCCTAACTGCAAATTGCTTGGATTTAACTAGCAATGTGTTAAAATGACAATGTAGCTTTTTAGAGCTGAGGGTCACAACTTCTACAAATATCTGTTTCCAAGTGAATTTATGACACGTGACAACTGACCTTCTTCTTTCTTCTTCAGACAGTTATCACAGAAATTGACCATTGCCATGGTGGCTTGAACAATGCCACTGCTACTATGAGACAAAAGAAGAAACCAGAAAGATAGAGCAGAGTGTAATGTACATCGTTAACACCTAGTTCTCATGCAGAGCCCCCACCACCGTTCTCTCGTTGTTCGTGTTCGTACTGACTTTAGTTTTCAGCTTGGGCGTTTCCTCTGGGACAGAAACCTTGATTAAGTCATAATCTTAGCAGTGTGTGACTGACACTGGTGTATGTAAATTACAGGCACAAAAGTAACTTATAATACCCATCGGTAACCATTAGTCAGGAAAGTTGTCAATTTTACAGTGGTGTTTTTGTTTAATGTAAGAAGTCCAAGTAGCAAATGTGATCATTTTACTTTTCACATTCACGTCTGTAACTTAATACCTTTTTCTCGTAAATAATTTGAGCATACAATCTAGCTGAATAGAATGAGAGTAAATAAAGGACTAAAAAGAATGCATAGTTTACTTCAACTCTTTGCTTTCTGCTGTCATCTCTCACGCGTACTTACAGGGAAAAGCGCAACCCACATGTGTCCATATAAACAAAAGCGCTTAATTCTTCCTACCTTTTTCTAGTAAATAATTTTTAGGTACTAGACATACCTCGCCGCGGGCCTTTTGCATTTCTCCTCAGTACTTTTAGCGGCTTTAATAGCAGACTGCAGCGATACAAACGAGCGTGTCATCAGGTGACTTACAATCTGTATATAGAATTCAATACCCCACTATTAACATGCTAATAAATTATAATGAAAAACACAAGGCAAGCCTAGGAACTCTAGCCATAGAAAAAACAACCTTCGCGATTAAACATGAGTGTAGAAAGATAACCTTTTTAGAAGAATCAGAAGCGTTGACTCCACAAAGTCTAGCTAATTCAGCTTTCTTGTTAGTATCCAAGGTAGCAAACACCACCCCTCCTGTACAAAGGGAAAGAGACAATATTCACAAGAGAAATTTCAACTTACAGGTTTAGAAAATGAAAATAAACTTTCACAAATTAAACAAACAGCTATTAAGTCCAGTGTGTACCGTCTGCGGAGAGTGCTTTGGTCAAAATGTCAAATGTGCTGCTCCTAAGAATGTGATGCTTGAGGCCTCTCACTGGTTCACTTTCTAATATTTTGCTGGCACTAAATTTGTCTGGAAAATAATTACAAAGTGAGTTGATTCCTTAGCAAAAAGACAACGTTTAGTTTAGGACCAATATAATTCTTACCTAACTGTTTTGCAACCAAAAGAGCTGTGTCCACGGATTCGAGAGCTGTTAAAGTTTTGGTTTTTCTGTGATGTACTTTAGCATATGTGTGTGACCAACTGATCTGCAAGTTGTCATCATCCTAAAATAAAATGGCAGTGAGAAAGATAAACTGACTACTGATGAATGCAGACATCTCTACAAAGGAGCATATGAAAAAGCTACAGCATAAAAGCAAATTAAAGTCCAACAACCTAACACTGCGTGGTATAACCGAAGTAAAATCATTTTGTTTTCGTCACGTCATCTGTAAGCAACGTTGTATATTGTCCGTCATTCCACGACTTCGCTGTGCGATGGAGGCATTGCACATTCTGGTTGCACAAACATGTAAATCCATTTCCAACTCTTTTTTCTGGGGGTATAATTGCAAGTGAAAGAGAAATATACTAACAATACCTGGGGTATCATAGTAAGGGCTTCTTTAAGATATTTGTTGGCCACTGGGTAATTTGCCTGCAAAACAAAACGAGATCTATTTTAAACGTTTTTTGGAGAAGACTGAACGGTTTTTCTTCCTTTTATTCATCATCATCATCGTCCTCATTACACCTCAGGGGGGTGTGTAAGGCCGCACGTCAACTCTTTCCACTTTGCACGGTCTTTCGCCACTTGTTCAACTTGCGTCCACGAGTTAAAGCCAAGTCTCCGCCATTCACTCTCTACCGTTCGACGCCAAGTTGTCTTGGGTCTACCTCTTCTTCTTCTCCCTTCAGGGCTCCATGTTAAAGACACCTTAGCGTGATTTATACTCTCAAGCCTTAAAACATGGCCTAACCATCTCCACCGTCTATCTGCGATCATGTCAGAAACAGGCATCATCTCAGCTTTCTTGTACAGATCCTTGTTCGTAATCTTTTCTGGCCAAAAGATTCGGAAAATCTTTCTCAAGCATCCTCTCTGGAATCTGTCCAACCGGCAAACATCATGTTCAGTCATCTTCCACGTTTCTGCGCCAAAAAGTAGAACAGCTAGGACATTACTCCTAAAGATTTTAAGTTTGGTCTTATACTGGTAGGTTGTTGAGCTCCAAACTGGTTTGAGCTTTACAAAGGCACCTCTAGCAAGGCATAATCTCCTGCTGATATCCGACTCTGCCCCACTGTATCCTCCCACTTCGGAACCGAGGTAGACAAATTTGTCCACATCTTCTAAGGATGTTCCATTTATAGAGATTGGATGCTGGATCTTGCTATTAAGCCTCATGATCTTGGTTTTCTGGATGTTAACTTCTAAGCCAATGAAACTTCCGATGGTTTGTAATCTACTTGATTTCTCCTGCATATGGGCATAGTTACTGGCTAGTAATGCAATGTCATCTGCATAATCTTTTATTGCTCGGCAAAAAAAAACCCGTTGTCAAGCAACGTAAAAGAGAATCATGAAGAAGTCAATAGATCAAATCAGAGATCACTTACTATGCGAGCACAATACAATTAAGGCGCCGATATGCATCGTGCAATGATGGCCAAAAAAAAAGGTACATCTATAAATTAAACCAACAAAGTACCTGTTCTTTGGCGGCATTGGCCAGATGCAGCTTGAGTTGAACCTTATGCTGCAGAAATCTGTCTTTAATGTCCGCGAGATTAAATTCAGACCTGCAATAAAGTTCTGTAATTACCATATCAAGCTAATTATACATTGCATGATATTTCAAATGTTCACTTTCCTGTCTTCGCCAACCATGGGTACATTGCGCTCTCATGACTTTCTCCCGTTTAAGCCACATTTTTTACCGGGCTTTTTTCGCAACAGCCAAGCTTGCGATCATAAGATATTTGTTTGTGACGCTAACCCAGGTGACGTTGTGGATTAAAGTGACACATGCTTTTGTTCATTAGTTAAAACACCCCCTGTACGCGGACTCTTCTTCTTCAGCTATTCTTAAACAAGCTCTGATAGCACAAGGACATCCCTTTCCACGGAGTACGTTTGTTTCTATGCCAATTACGCTGACCGAACCAAAGGTGGCTCCGTGGTTATATGCAGGCGCATTCATCTAACTTTGGTCAATAGCTTTTTCTGAATTTGAGCATGGTTAAAAAACGTTAGAGACACTTTGACTTTGATTTGCTAAGGTCGAGGGAGAACGGGGACGACCATACATAATAATACCATAAACAAGTATAAACAATTGAAAGATTACCTCTCCTCGGCTCCGACTGTCTCAAATTTCCGCAAGATTTTGTTCATGTATACATCTCTGATATGAAAGGAACAATAAATTATAGAACACGTCGGTAAAGAAAATCTAAACACTAAAACCTAATGAGCACTATAGGAATTTAAGTCACTTAGCTTGTGGGAACGAATGGTTACTATCGACCGACAATACGGCGAATTGTTAAATATCTAACATTCTTTGACATAACTATCGCAATTTTCTCATAAAGTCACTGTACACATACATTGCACTCATAAAATTAAAGATGTCCTTGAGAAACAGTCAGTATATGTGCAATTGATCACCTGTTAGTTACAACGTCATCCCAAACACTGATTGAATGGAGTCTTGGATCAGGTAATCTTGAACACCACTTGTCCAATAATGACACCACTGGCCGCCCACTTGAGAAGTTTTCTGTAAGTAGTTGATCGTTGCAGAAATCATGAATATGTCATATTGTATTGTAGTCTCCAGTTATATCACGTAATACTCAAAGGAGCACTTAGTTCAATCAATGGCCAGTTAAAGTAAGCTATTTCTGTTAAACAACCGCTCTTTGTTTATTTATGTTTTTTTAAAGTTGTATTCCTGTCGTATTCAGTCCTGGGTCCAATTTTATAACTAGGTCCTGTCCTTTATTTACACTGTAATCAACAAGTAATCGACCCAATGCAAATTGTACATCCGAAACATTTTTGCGAACAGAAAGTGAAGCATTTACTGCTTTTGTTTCAAAGGTTTATTTGCTTGTTTGTTTCTATCAATTACACGATTTCTTAAGTTCAAAGACACTTTTGACGTCCTGGATGATCTATGCTCTATAGCCAAGTTTGTTTTTTTTTATATACGGAGAGCTATAAAGTAGAATTAATACTGACCTTCCTTTGCAATAAATTCAAGGAACTCTTGCATTTCTGTCATTTTCTGTAATGACTGTAGTTTTGCAAAGCGACTAGCAGACATCATAGGGTCCAGTCCTGCCCAGTCCTGGAAATGTGTACACACTCCGTCATACAGTAAACTAACGCTCAAACCCATTATTAGTAATTATTAGTATGCGTAATCGCATGGGCCGAGTAAAATTAAGGATTAACATCACGCGTGTTTTCGGAAGTTGCAGAAATTCCCCGAGTGGCATAGTGACTCGGGCAATTTCTGCATCTTCCGAAAACTCAAGTGATATTGACCACTTTCATAAATGGCGGCCAATTATAAATTATTTTGCAAGTATTTAAATTAGCCTTACTAACCTCATATTGAAGATGGAAGATTGGAGATTTTTTATTCTGAAACGAGGTTAGTAAGGCTAATTTAAATGCATACAAAATAATTTTAAATTGGCAGCCATTTATGAA
>OZ026605.1:11038559-11048559 GCA_964020085.1 Micromussa lordhowensis
AGCACATGTTAACGATGTTCCAATGGACAATTTCTAGGCATTCTAAATGTTTAATTGAGAATATAAATAGGCTCGATTACCAGCCGCTGTTCGGGAAAGGAGCCCGCGCTCCTCTTCTCGGGGAGAGTAGACCTGACACGAGAGAGCGGCGGAAATCGAGCCTAGAATATAAAATTTCTTCGAAAATAATATATTGTAATTACATTTCTTAAGTCTGCAAACGTATAGTACGTTATACGTGCAAACGATACAAACATTTCTGAAAGGTCATGGACCAGAATCATTAAAACGATATGACGCAAACGGCAAAGTTGAAACTTGCGGGACACCTGAAACTACGCCTCAAACTATGTCCAATCTTTTCGCGCATTGATGAGATGTTCAAGTTTTGGTGCTATAGGAAACTACAGTTGTACCAGCATCTTCACCCACTGTCAGGATTTGGCCACAATTAACGGAACTGTCGTCCTACAAATATGGGAAAACTTCCCAAACATATTTTTCAAAAAAATTACCTTCTATTAAAAATGCAGAAAGGTGACAATGATTAACTTAATGGTATATAATTGGTAGTATAAGTGACAGTCTATATGCGATACTTAAAAGAAAGAAGTGTTAAATGTTTTTAGTATAATTCCCAGAAGTGCATATGAGAAGGGAGCATTACAGTGGGTCTTGAAACGCGGCTTATGAAGTAACATTCATCGGAGAAAGCACTCCTATTCTTGGTTACTACAATTTTACAATTTTTACTAAAGGACTTGATGAATGACTGAATGGCTGACTAACTGACTGACTGACTGACTGACTGGCTGAGTGACTAAGCGACTGACTGGTTGGCTGGATGGCTGACTGGCTGCCTGACTGAGTGACAGAGCGACTGAGTAACCGAATGACCGAGTAACCAAGTGACTGCGTGACTGACTAAGCGACTGACGGACTGACTGACTGACTAAGCGACTGACTGGTTGGCTGACTGGCTGCCTGACTGAGTGACTGAGCGACTAAGTAACCGAATGACCGAGTAACCAAGTGACTCACTAAGGGACTGACTGGCTGCCTGACTGACTGACTGCCTGACTGACTGATTAAGCGAACTCATTAATTGATGGACGGATAGATGGTTGGATGGAAATATATCAATCATTAATTTATTCCTTAACAAAAGACTATTTTACCCATAGGTTGCTGCAGGCTAGCCAAACATGCTGTGCTAACAGAAGGTGGCTCAACAGAAAGTTTCCTTTCGTGATAGCAAATGTTCTAAAAAAAGGAACACTGTTAGTAGAACTGGCATTTGGGTTATCGTTGTCTTTTCATAAAGGATATAGATAACAATTATTGGACGAGGTTGAGCAAAATATAGTGATTTGTCAGTGGCGAGCAGATTAAATAATTTATCTGAGAGACACTGACAAATCACGATATTTTGATATTTTGCGATATCTAAAATGTGTGCGCATATTTACATTTTCATGCAGTATAGATCTTAATAGACTGATGGATGCATTTTTAAAATCAAAGTGCTCTGTGAGCAAACTCGTGAAGCGAACAAATGAATTCAAATATTTTTTTTGGATTATGTTTAATATTATTTGGTTTTGGGAATATTGTGGCTGATTTTCATATTTAGAGTACGAGGAAATTAACCAACGGAAAATCCTCGTATAGACTCGAGCCCGCTGAGTTGTCCGAGGTTTTATAGTTGATACTAATAAGAATGTTTATTTTTTTTTCGCTTTCTGCACCTGATGTTGACATAGCTCAGTGGTACTGCGTACCTCTGCCGTTCAAGTGTACCGCGATTGACTCCGGGTGTAGGCTGAATTTTTTTCTTTTTTTCTTTATTTTTAGAGATACAGAAACTAATTGCTCTGTGTTTATATCATTTCGCTCGTTATATGCCCATTTACCATACCATAAAACCGTACTTCTTCCGCTTTTTTGTAAAATCCACACGAATTTGGCATCCAGTGAGAACTTGTGCTGCTCATCGATTTTACGATTCTCGATGTTCTCATTTTCGGTAGACGAGCCTTCTTTAACTTATATCTTTTAATTTAGACCTTTAAAACAGCTTATTTTAAAACTCTTTCTAGTCCGACCCTGTAAATTTCAGATACTGAAGTCTGATGACTTAAATCGTGACAGAAAATTTGCGTTACATCCGCTTTTCACCAAATTTGGACAGTGAAATGACCTAATAATTATCCAATCACAGGCCAATTTTCAGCTCTTTTCGTGCTATCCCCCCCTCGGGAGAAGTTTGCCAATCTGACAAATTAGTATGCATTTGGCCGTAATGGCGGACATCGCGAAGAAATGTTTAATTTGGCCAAGAATTGGGCCAAATCTTTCGGAAATGGAATTCAGGACATTTGTAAGGCTAGTGTAAGTATTTTTGGAACCATTCGCTGGCTGGTAAGGCTGAAATTATCCAGAAACAAGAGTTTGTTTGCGTACGTGCAGCGGCCCACGTTGAATAAATTATCGGCTTGTTTTCGCCTTGTCATGCCTGTCTGCTTTGTTTTTCGTTTCGCTCTCTTATGTAGCACTCAGAAGTAGTTTTTTCGTCTAAATTACTTTAGAAAAGTTCGAAAAAGATTTTTCCATTCAAGTTTCAGCTGTTAAACGATATTTGTGGATTTTGTGGACCAAAACGGCTTTCGTGTGTTCGCCCGTGTTTTTTGGTTGCTACGGGTTACCGCCCTAATCAAGTTTACTCAAACACTTGAGCGAGATACAAAAGATAAAATTCTAATTCCGTCTGGTTTTGTTCGATTTTGCTGAAATTTTAACATGATGAAGCTGGATTGATAAGGAATAGATTTTACTTCTGCCGATGTGTGGTATTTGTCAATGCGAAAGTGATATTTTGCTTCGAAGCCAGAGTTCGAATGGAATTTTGCGTAACGCGTGGGTTTCGATGTGACATTGTAATCCGAGATTTATTTTTATCTCAAAGAACAAAATAGCTGAGAAAGGTCATATTCTTGACCTTTCAAACGAATATAAATTTACACATGTCCCGCAATGACTTTTTAGTGAAAAAACATGATTTTTGACGAAACGGTGAATCTCGAATTTTTTTCGCGGCAAAAATCGAACAAGAAAGTGTTAAAGATAGACAGCAATTTAAAAGTAAGCTGCGAGCGTACCTCATTTGCATAAAGTTTACAGCCCATCGATCGAGCGACACATTTGTCCACAACTCACGATAACTCGTGCTGCGCATGCGCTTCACGAGTTAAAAACTGCATACTTATGAGTGATTACCCAAACAGAAACAACATTCTTTTCTTTCAAAGAAGGTACTTACCTGAACACTTGAAATGAACGGTGGAAAGAATTGCGTCGAGGAAGACATCATGTCATTTATGGCTTTATTGACGTCCAGTGTAACACTAACGCCTTCCCTCTCTGGTAATTTCTTTTCAATCTCAGAAAATACCGCTTGAAAGAGAGTACTAAACAGCTGTTTAGCAAAGGTACTGTCACACTGCAACAAATAAGCAAACAAAAATGTTAAAGAGGGTTATCGATAAAAGCCCATTTCCAAGCTTCTTCTTTGTTATCTCTTTACTCGACCAAGCCATTTCCGTTACCTTCAGCACCTTTTTGTTCAATTTTCGGTTTCTTGCAGATGGCTATAAAAATATGATTTTTGTTCTTTTTCGTGTCTTTCTTTTTTTCCTGCTGGGTGACGGGGGTTAATTTGGGAAACAATTTCCATCAATAACCTAATCAACTTTTGATTTTGGTATAAACATCACGAATATGCAACTGTAGTATTAAAACATATTTAGTAGAGGGGGACTATGATTAAAAGGAAGGCTTAGTTAAAAGGCTTAGTTATTTCTTTCCATGCAGACTGAAACATAATTATGATACTCGCATCACAACATGCTCTACTATGTTTTGGCTAGAGTTAATTCTCACCTGTGCTACTGCTTGCAAGGGGGCGATAAGTTCTGAAAATTTGATTTGAATATCTGGCAAGTCTCCAGTGCGATATTTCCTGTACATAACCACACTGCTTTCACGAGCAGCTTTTTGCCTCTCACGGGATTGCTAAGCCAGAAATAAATCAAGGCATGGTCAGAACAAACATTTGAAACCGCTTTGATGTTAACTTTTCTGTGTATCTCAAGTACGGTTGCCCATTTTTAAAATTCACTGATATGTTTCAAACAAGATATAACTATGAAAAACTTTGTAAATTGAAACAGAATTGGTACGCTAATACGAAATTAAAAAAAGGGAAGTATTACTTCTCTGAGTCTGTTCCTCTTTGTAGCCTGTTTTGCAAAGAAAGCACTTCTAAAGGACTGCTCTTTCAGGAAACGTCTCTTCAGTCTTAATATTTCACCTTTTTCATTCCTCGCTTAATGAAAAAAGAAAACCACCAAACAGACGTGAATATACAATTGCTCTTCATGATACCTTTAAATGTTAGAAGAGATACTCAGTGTGACTGCAAGATTAAGAATGTCTATTATCACAAATTTCATGTCTCTCGGTTCCAGTATACACTTAATATACTGTACATCATTCCTGGTGTACATTCAGTAAGGTTTCCTTGAACTCTGTTCGGTATAGATGGAATCTATTCTTCTTTCGTCAAAGCATCAATCAAACAATCAATCAATCAATCAATACAATCAATCATTCAATCAATCAATCTATCTAATCAATCAATCAATCCATCAAGCAGTGAGCCGATAATTTTATGATATGCTAAGTGACCTACTAAAGGCTGACCTTGTAGTTCCTGCATAGGCACCTGTGACTGCATGAGTTTTTGACTACCAAAGTCACTAGGAACCGGCTTTAGCAGCTTTCGACGATCCCTTGACAGGGAAGTACTGAAAAGTAAGGAGGACTGGGCCTGGGTGGAGGAAGCTGTGATCGAAGACTGTGATGGAGTCAAAGTTGGCCCCTTGAAGCGAAAAAAGATTGTTCCAGAACTAATAAGCGCTATCTATCAAGGAAAACCTGAGGCCTACAAACATTTTTCAAATTTCTAACTGATGTAAAGTTAACTGTTCTTTTTTGCCATAGTCTCTTAGCCCTGCGGTTTGTATCAATTCAGATTATTCGTCTTTAAGTGGTGAGTTCTCCTTCATTTTCTTCATTGTAGCGTCAATGGTAGTTTATTCTTGTAACAGAACGGCCGATGATCGATTACGGAAGGGCGTTGATGGTCTTGATTTCCTTCGGTACGTTTTTGCACTTGCCCACTTCATATAAACGTTATTTTATTGTTTTGTGTCTTTTAATGTTTACATTTTCGCTCACTGCCCTCAATTCGGCCATAAATTCATCGTCAACTTTCTCGATACGAGACGCTATTGATGGAAAACATTAACAGAGCAGTTTTTCTTCATCATTGCCTGGCGACGTGAGAGCCAATTATTTTCAAGTAAATTTTCCCTCTATGCTACAAAGTTTATTCATTATTCACCTGGCTTGGATTAAGCCAGTCAAAGGATTGCGATCTCCCCTGATCCTGAGTTGGTGTAAACTGTAGATTCTGTGTGGCTCTCAAACCAAGAGGACCATCCACTGACATAGTTTCCTGTGTCTGCGTCATTGCAGAGCCAAAAGAACCTTGTGTTGCTGCAAACAGGGGTGTCATCGTCAAGTGTCTTTGTTGCCAAGAATAGTTAATTTGGTACTCCTGCAGAAAAGAATAGGACATCATGATGAATTGAGTCTTAAATCACATTATAGCCAGAGAAATCACAATTCCAAAACTGTATGGATAGCTCACCTCAAATTTACACTCGGACAAAGGCTGCTCAAAGATCATTCGGCCATAATCAGGGCTGAGAGACGTCAGGTGTAGAATCAGATTTGTAGTGTAGCTCAGATACTGTTAGAGGCAAAGACGAAACTCAGTTCTATATACCTGAAGCTTGGTAAGGGTACAAGTCCATAAAGGTTCTATCTGTCATCTATTTTTTCTGTGAACTCTTATATCTGAGACAGATCAATCAACAGAGTTTAATTCCCAAAAAAACTTAGTCATTTCTGTAACATTATCAGGGCAAACTGTGTAAATGCTATGTAACATGAAATGTAATTGTGAATATCCAAACCTGACTCTCAGTGTTAGTTGAATACATGGCTCGCAAGACTTCAACCAGACGTTCAAGTGTTGTTCCAGGAAGTCGTGTCTCATCACTCCAAAAATTACGCAACTTAAGCCTGAGATAAGGATATAGATAGATCTTAATGATTAGAAGGTGTAATTGCAATTCAAAGGTTTGAGTTTTTAACATAACCATACATGTATCTTGGTAACGAGTTACAAGCGAAATGAACATTTAAATAAGAGAACAACTCACTTAAGATCTCTGTTATCATCTGCAAGGCCTTGAAGAAGGTGGTCTTTAGCAACACGCAAAATGTCTGCTGCACCGTCCTCAGCTTGGAATGTTTCATCCGCTCTACAGGTAAGAAAGTATTTATAGCTTCTTCCACATGTCATGTGCACATGGTTGGTATAAGGTTGTTGTCAGCCTCACGTCTACATTCTTCCATTAAGACACTTGGCCACAGGCGATATTCCCTTGCGTACAATGTACCTCCTCTTCCCACAAATTAGGGTCAATAATGGGGGGTGATAAGCAATTATGTTTAAAAGGTTTAAAAGGTTTAAAATTAGTATCTAAATTACCACGCAACAAGGGTAACACAGCAGGTAAAGGAAGGAAGACAATTGATTAGAAAAACGCTGCCTAACTTGAATTGACAAAACTGGGTCTGAGAATGCGAAAACATTGAGCGTTGACTTGTGATGGCAGACAATAGCGTCGCGCACAGTTCCTAAAAATAGATTACATCACCAGAGACCCCCTGCATGACTCAGACAAGAATTACAGTCCGATAGAAGGTTTTGTATGAGCGCGTTGTCTTTTAGATCAGAAAACCAGGCAAAAAAGAGAAAGATTGGTGGTCTAGGTTTTTGATTAGCTTAGATTATGTTAGAAAGCAAACACTTGTGCCTTGGGTAATGTAAAACGGATTCAAGGTGTTCAGAAAAGAGCCTAAATGCCACAAATTGCACGAGGATCGTACAAAGCCGCAGTGACAGTCGCACATATCCCAAGACCTTCAGGAATTGGAAGTTGAGAACTTTTAGCTCGGCGGTTCCGACTAGCCGATCAGAATAGTAAACGGGGGAACGTATTACGAAGAAACTTATCTGCTGTTTATCCTGGTCCTGAAGAGAAGACTTATCAGCTGACTTATTGCCAGAAATTCCCAAACTTGACAACCCGAGCCGTCCGCTCAAACGAATACGATAGAACAGGAGGACATTATTTAATATCCCTGAGACGGTTGTTACGTCGGTCTCAAAGAAGTAGCGCATGGAATGGTTTGTTTGTCTGAGTCGCACTAGGGGTTAAATTTTCGTGACGTCATTAGTGCGCGACGCTATTGGATCAGGAAAGGCATAATGGACAAATTACACCTTGACACTTTCAACGTGAAATTTCCTACTTTGTAATTAGAGTACGCCTCATTTGCGCTTGGAAGTAAAACTCAAATTAAAAAATACTTTCAACACACTTTCAAATTCACAAAACTAGTTTCGCTGTAACAACAGCCTCATCAGTTGATTAGAGTATGGATTACAATGAAAGAAAACGCAATTGATGACTGCATACTGAAAGTCTCAAACCTGAAAGTGTCATATATCCAGATGAGTATGTCGTACATCAGCTCTCTGCATAACACGCTTGGGTGAGAGATGAAAGCAGTCAACGATGGAAAAATATACTGGAGTTCTGGAATAGTAAGCTTCTTCAGGAGATGTTGGATGATCCTTAGAATGGCAACCTGACTTCTTTCATCCCTACAAAATGATAACTTTTACGAGCGGAAGACAAAACCGACAATAATAGCCACAGTAATACAATAATAGTTTTTTCTTCCTAGGTAATACTGAAAAGTAAAGGCTATTATCCTAGCTGGTAAAACTCAGCCAGCAAATTGCTGGACGAGGGTAACCCAGTTCTGACACTGCTTAAATATGTTGTGGGTTCTGGCTTTTTACATTCTTTTTCGTGAATATTCAATGTGATCTCCAGTCAGAAACGTGGCTCCACTTCAATGCCTGCCTGTTAAAGTGCATATGACCCAAAAAATAAGTCACTTAAAAAATGTACTCATTTAAAAGGCTTTTCAAAGTAGAGTAAAGTGGCGTTTTTCTTTTTGTGATATCTTTTGTGGTTCCAGAGATATTCAAGTTTTCCTATTATGCAAATTTGGTCACTAATGATGTCATCGGTTGTGCAAGTACAGTGGTGTGACACAAAATTAAGAATATCTCCGCCAGTAATGAAGCAATGCTATTGAAACTTGGCAGGGATGTTGCACCTTAAATATACCAGATGGTGTACATTTTGATGTTGCTATGGCAACATGCTCGGTTCCAGTCTCCTGCCTCTTCAAAATTAAATATTACCATTTGCAACTCAACAAGGCAAAATACCTGGTCTTATCTAAGACGTCTGCCAGTCTCATCTTCATTGGGTTGCCTCTAACATTTTTAGCTGTATTTTATGCCCCGTGCAGCTACAAATGGGAATATTTGATTTTGAAGAAGCAGGAGACTGAAACCGAGCATGTTGCCATAGCAACATCAAAATGTGTACCATCTGGTATATTTCGTAGGGTGCAACATCCCTGCCAAGTTTTAATAGCATTGCTTCATTATTGGCGGGGATATTTTTAATTTTGTGTCACAACACAGTACTTTCACAACCGATTACGTCATCAGTGAGCAAATTTGCATAATAGGAAAACTTGAATATCTCTGGAACAAAAACAGATATCACAAAAAGAAAAACGCCATTTTACTCTACTTTAAAAAGCCTTTTAAATGAGTGGATTTTTTAAATGACTTATTTTTCGGGTCATATGCACTTTAACTAAGCAGCTTTTCCTGCCTGCTAATTACTGATTGGTCAATTCAAATTTCAGACGCACTGGCTGTATGCAAGGTAAGTATTACATATACTAAAACAGTGGATAGCGTTGATGGCGCGCGCTGATTGGCTCGTCACCTCCGGATATCCTGTGTTATTATTCAACAAATTGTAACACTAAAAGGAAAAAACTGAAATTTACTTTTTTCCCTCAATACCCTTACTTCTAAAATAAAAACTATTTGATATAAATCTTTGGACAGAACGAAAGAGATCGTATACGTGTACGCCTCAAGAGCCAGGAAATCGCCGGAAAGAGCCAACCTGTGACGTTCAAACCAATACCACGGAAGACTTATAAGGTCGAAAATATATAAAACAAGTGTTTATTCAAACAAGATGGATTTTTTTTTTCATTTCAAATCAACACTTAAGCCTTATGAGGGCCAGCTATAAAACTACAATTGGCCCTACCTATGAGCCAAAAGATCTTTTAAACCTGTGGTCTTCAGCTCGGTGAACAGGTTAGGGATGTGCTCCACTCTTGCAGAAAGAATCTCCAGACAATAAGTTTTGAAATCACCATGAACAGAGGGCAACATGAATAATATCTGTCTCACAAATCTGAAGTGAAAACAAAGATTATAAGAGAAGATCAAAGTAAGTATCATCTCTTGGCATAGAGGAACATAACTATATCTTTATTCAAGAAGTTATTAAATAGAAATGTATTCTGCCAAAATAGGAATTAACATAAATTAAAATGTTGTCTACACGGACCAGAGATCTGGTACGAATAATAATGGTTAGTGCATTTTTAAAAAGAGAAGGTTGATAATTTTTTTTGTCATTCTACGGTCAGCATTCCCACTATTGATTTTCTTTCAAATTTGTCGTTTTAACAATAGCCTTAAAATCCCAACGGCAGCTATTTTTCCCAATAGAGGTTTTGTTTTTTTAGGTTTACGCGTCCGACTGTGCTGAACGCAAGAGACCGAAGCATCTTCATCCGTTTTGCTCAGTGCCCCATAGCTTTTGAGTGTCTTTCAGGTCACAAGAAA
>OZ026605.1:11053559-11083559 GCA_964020085.1 Micromussa lordhowensis
TCTGTCAGTATGCGTCGGTTTTCTGTACACAGTCGTTCGTACTTCGTTGTTGTCGCGGCTTACTGAACAGTCTAGAAAAGGAAGTTTTCCAACTTCTTCGATTTCTATAATAAACTAGATGTCGGCGTTCTGTTCGTTGAGGTGGTCGTGAAAAACGTCAAACATTGTTCACTTGATTCTGAAGATGACTTCCGCTCAGGTTGTTGAAACGTCAGTCACCATTAACAGTTCTTCTCAGAACTACCCTCACCCGGACGATCACACTATACGAACTGCCAAAGTTACGTTTCTTTCGCCAGAGAAATTTATTTCCATTGGCAATGGTGTAAAACAATTGATTTGTGCTTTAAGAGGTGTATCATACAATTACGCTTCTTTTGCGCTCTTTAAATGTCCTGCGTACATCAGAGCTTGATAATGAAGCCTAAAGGATGTCGATAAAGTAATGGCCAATTCCCTCTGTGAGACGCACTTGCAGGGAATCATGGTAGTTGTATTCATCAAAATAAACATCCAGTCCAAGTCGATGAATACAACTAACGTCATTCCTTACAGGCGCATCTCATAGAGGGAATTGGCCATTCTTAACTCATCATCAGTTCCGCTCCTCCATTCCGTATGGAGAGTGGGGCGAGAAATTTTACTTCTCCAAGACACTCTGTCAGCCGCCACCACCCCAGAACAGTCAACAAATCGGCGGCAGTTTTTCACGCCTCTGTCCTGTTATTGACAACGAATTTCGTCATAACATTGTCAAAGTAGCGGCTGTGGATCCACGAGGCAGACTACTTAAACAATGTTATGACGAAATTCATTGTCAAATCGTCAAATTGTCCGCTCTCGGCGCTCGTTGAGTCATGAATTTATGTGTCGGTCTGTTTATTGACAATGAGAATTAACCAACGAGCGCGTGAGACTTTCTGCAGTTATTGTAAAATAAACAATCGCCATTCGCTCTTTCTCCACTATCCTACGCCATGTTTCTCTGGGTCGTCTTCTCTCGCGTTGTCTTTCCAGTGCCCACGCCAGTGCGGTCAATGTTAAATATACAGAGGTATATGTACGGTGTTCTCTAAAAACTAACTGCCGCAATTTGTGGAAGGCGCAATCATATCTCTTATACTTCATGTATGCATCTATCCATCTTCGTGTATGGTTACAAGAAACTGAACTGCAAAATACGCTTTACCTTCTGTACGTCTGCTAACTGCTTCATTAACAAACCAATCACTTCAGCTGCAGCTGCATGAACATCTTTGTACTTGAAAGTCATATTATTGACAAGACTGCTGTAAAACCTATGAATTAAAAGGACATGTGAAACAGAACTGTTCATCGCAATAATGTATGACCCACTGGAGATGCCTGCGGACCATATATTGATGAGAAAAAGAGAAATCGGTTACAAAGATCAGTATCTTATCACTTGGACCGAAAAACCAAAGCGAAACAAATGCTTATCCTCGATCCCGAGAAAGAAAAATAATTCTTGTCAAGTACTAAGGAACCACACTGTACTCCAGAATACCGCTCAGAAAAGTGACCAGTCACACCATGTGCACTATCGATCAGATACAATTATACGAAAAAAATATGTACTCCTTTTCGTCTACCTCATCCATAAACCAAGGCTTGTCGATGAAAGGAGAAGTGTGAACCTTGAGAGGCAGATTTGTATGGAGTACTGTTGAAAAATGTAGTGGTCAATGGCACTCATCCTTGCCAAAATAACAGTGATACAGTCTTTAGATCAACCTCACTACAGGGATAAGATCTAAGACATTAGACACCTTACCTGTCTTCATCAATGGTGGAATCACTAGCGATTGGGGATAGGCTATTTGCAGCAATGATTCCTAACAGCTGAATACCAGCGGTATTATCTTTCTTCATAGGATCAGGATGGGCAAAGGCTTCAAAGATCACCCTTGAGAATTGTAAAACAGTAGAGAACCGTTAATAAAAACTATAGTAAAAGCCTACGAAACATTGACAGCATCACAACAGCCGAACGTGGTGGCTGCATGTCTTCATTAAATTAATCAAATGGTTACTCCACCATTATTAGTTTGAGGTAGATGTTAATAAAAGTAGTCCAACGTATGTAGATAAATCGTCGCTTTTAAGTAAACCTTCGTCACTGTTCAACATTTCGCAATTACAAAAACAAATCACCTTCACAACACGTTTGGTCACAGGTTGTAGAATGATTGTCACTTACTTTGTAGGTACTTGGAAACTGGTCTTCCACACTTCTACCATGCTTTTTATAATCTCTAAATTGTTTCTGAATAGTGAGCGATTCCTGTGATGAGTTCTGGACATCAGAAACTCAAGAAGTCTGCTAGCTAGAAAACGACCTTCCGAAGTTTCCTTTGAACAAAAAAATGCCCCTGTGTTACGTATGAGATTATGCAGCGCATAGACAAACCAGCTTCAATTTTCCATTTGTACTTTGTAACTACAGCTACGTGAAAGTTCTTTACTGTGCCAGATTGAGCATCTTAATTAATAAGAGGTATTCCAGTTCCACATGACGGTGAACGAGGAGGTTGAGGAATAGATTTAGATGTTTAAACACCTGATGTCCAAAGCAGTCAGAACCAAAGCAAAGCCCAAACAGGAGAGACCATCAAACTGTTCGAAAGAAACCGACGTAGCCAAACATGGTAATTTTTGTTAAGCTCCCCAAGCTTGACCAGTAGTTACATTAATATATGTTTAGGACTAATGTAGTATCGTTACTTGTGTAAGGCAAAAGTACAGTATAGTTTATATGACTTGTTTGAATCTTATTCGTTCAATCTGCAAACAACGCCAACTTACCCCAGGTATTGCAGTAGAACTCCATGACAACATCGTGACGACAAGATCCACGATAAAGTAATTGATACCTTCCGTGCCTGGCTGCTCTTTATCTTTCATTTGCAGGATTAGTTCCATTAAAGGATTTAACCAGAACTTAGCATAAGGTTCAAATATCTTCGAAAAAATATAAATGAAGCGCATATTAATGATCGTCGGATTATGTAAACACAAGTTGTGTCATACGATACATATGTAGCATCCATCAGGAATAAGTCGTTGATATTTGTTATGATCCTGTTATTGTTGCTACTCTTTTTTACCCTTCTTTCCTTTTGTTGCCAGTTCGTATTAGTCTGAATTTTTAGGTAGCCGCTCACTCCCTTAGGAACTCGATGAATGTTGTTAAGTGACGAAAACTGATCAGTTGATTGGCTGGCATGATTATCAGTTTATATAAAGTAACTTTGGTGACTTTACTTGCAGTTAACCAAATAATTGATTCAGGAGTACAATCTGCATATATTAATGCAGTGACATTACTGGACTGGTCTATCTGATTGAGCCAAATCTCTTGAACACGAGCTGAAGAAGAGCAAAAGACAACATAGCAATTTGGGGTATTTTGGTAACCACTGGATGTTAAACTAACAAGTTGGTTCTCATTTTCTAAACACACACGCCCTCTGTAGAACTTTTACACAAACATTAAACCAAGTTAATGTTAAGTTTTCATTGTCCGATATTCATTGTTATAACAAAGGAAAATAAAAATCAGACTGAAGGCTTTTACATTTGAGGTGATAACTACCTTGGACTCATTGATAATCAGCTTAGCAATAAAGAGGCGGATGTTCATGTGAGAACTTGACTTCAGTTTCTTGTGTAATGGAGACATCCATCCAGGCATCTCAGAAGGCGATACTCCCTATAATTAGACAGAACAGTAGCTGAATAATTAGATTAAGACATAAGTGCAAAGAGGTTTAAGAAATGTAACTGGTAACTTCATTAACCGGTCAGTATAAAACGCAGACTGCAAACTGCAGACTATGGACAGGGGGTAAAATACAGACTGCAGACTTTCTAACTGTATCGTGTTACGATTTCCATCATTGAGCGCTAACCGTAAACACGCTAACTGGAGCGTTATTCAGGCAAACTGTCCCCACACTCTCCCTCCGATTAGCCTGAATAACCCTGTTTACGGTTAGCACTCAACAATGGGAATAACACGATGTATACATAAAAAGAAAACTCCAGCCTGCTGTATGCATTTCATCCCTAGTCTGCTGTCTGATTTTGCCTTCAGTCGGCAGTCCGAAGTTCGCAGTCTGCGTTTTACAAAGACCGCTCCGTTAACTTACCTTTACAACGTGTGTCTGCGTTCACTGGAAGGCAGCTGCTGTTTTTGTTTAGCTTAAGAGAACGTACCTTTGGTGATAATTTCGAGAAATTCTGAAGACACATTCGTTTTACTGCCACCTACTCAAATCTCTTCTTGGAAACCCCCCAAATTATGTTTGTTATATTTATAATCACTTAACTAATCACACAGCCGAATTGCATCAGAAGTTCCCCGGTTTCCTCAACTTCCTGGTTGTTTTTTATAGCTAGATACATCTCTTGCCATGGGAGGAACATATAGGAAAACACCAAGTTACTTCTGTTAGTTTGGCCACACTCAAAATTGACTACAAGATGAGGAAGGTTCCAGTTTGCTGATGATCAGCATGACTTATAATTTTACTGGTACTCCAAAATGTTACCATATTTACGTCTGCAGACGAATACAGCTTACAACCTAGTCAGCAAAAACAGCTGCAAAGTTTAGAATTCTCAGAAAAAATCTAAATTTTCAAAAACTCACACGTGGAACGGAATAAATACCTTTGGTTGCTCAGGAGAAATTTTATTTTGCACCAAGTGCTTTAACAAAGCAGACATTTTTGCCATGCACTCATGCCTGTTCAACTCATCCATCTCTACGGTATCTTCAGTCACTTCATACGACTCTTCCTGTGGGAAGGATATTATTGAAACTCTTATAATTATATATGGAATATTATACAAACAGAAGTATTGTACTGCACTGTACTTTACTTTAATTGCCTTAATATATACATAAAGTAATTTAAATAGCAGGGTCGTTTTAATTTCAGCATGCAGGTTGTTACCAATAAACCATGAACAGCCGAAACTGGTGTAATTACCAAGCTATTGGATTAATTATTGACGGGAGAAGCAGTGGTAAAGTGGTTAGTATGAAAGATGTAAAAATACGACAGAGTGCTTACTCTAGATCTCCCTCGTAACTGAAAATGGTCCCAAGTTGCTAACATGGAATAAACTAGTTGCGAGCAGAAACATTGCATTAAGAGACAGAGAGCGTTTGTAAAGAGAGACAAACGTTAACGAGAACAAACGCTATAATACTCATTGCTATCGTAAGTCTAGTACTGTATAATTCTACTTTACCTTCTGCTCCATACTCGAGCTACTCTCATTTCGTCTATTCGAAGCTCCCTTTAACTCAGTTGCAGAATAAGCCTATTAAATTTACAAACATTAAGATAACAAAGGACGAAAGAAGCAAAGAGCAAAACAGCTTAATATGTTGTCCTGAGAGCAATACTTTTATTAGCCTTCTTTTATCAAAATCTGGTAAATATACAAAACAAAACAGTTTCATCACTTCTGTTTTGCACAAAACCCAGTCTACATTTGGCTGCGAGGAGGCTTGTTCAACACAAAGCGCTGAGAAAAAAGTTCAATATAGCTATAGGGAACAAAGACATTAACTATAATCGTCAGAGAAAATAGGGTTTCTCTGCAAATCATGAAAACGTGAGGTGTTTTCTAAAGGAATTTACCTGTATGGGAGTAGAGAAATCATACTGACTGACATCTTCACTGAGACTACTGTCCGCAAGATACTGTGAAGCCATGTAATGAACTGAGCGACCTAAACAAGCAACATTTCAAAATAAGGTCAATTTACAATGCTTGGGTCATAGAAACAAACAAAACATTTCAGGCTTGGAACCAAGTTTCACAGGCTCATTAAAGGTTTGCTTAATGCCTTCTCCACACGTTTAGTGAAAAATCGCTTGCTAATTATCATTTTTGAAATACAGTAAAAACCCACCTACAGTTGTATGAGAAACTAATGTTTTTCAGTCTGGGCTTTAATTAAGAAATAGAAAAAATTTACCGTGTTTCTATCGAGTTTTAGTGTAAATCTACTAGCATACATACATGCAACCTTTATTTATACACGATAAAAATGTCAAAGCTAACAAGCTTGTGGGGTCGTGTACGACTAGCGTTCTATCACGAATGCCGTTCTCTGCTTGGCTACGCTACTCACTATCTATTCTGTGATAGATTGCGAGTAGTGTAGCCGTGTGCGCATGTTAACAAAGTGACGGCTGCTTCTTTGCGTTTTCCAGCTGTCTGTGAAGAGGTTTTATATAAAGTTTTGAACGACAAGTAGTTTATACTAAAACAATTAGATTATTCGCTCTCGCTTTCAAGGTGACGAGGGTGCATCACGCGATAGAAATCTCGAGCTCATAATCTAATTGTTTAATATAAACGTATTTTCAGAATTTAACATTTATTTCAGCTCCCTCATACACCGCAACAGGGCGAAACTTCTTCAATAACCTGTTTCAATTTTTAGGCTCAACAGGCATTTATATGTATGTGTATGTATGTGAATTTATGTGCAGTTGGTAAAATGTTATTCTGCAGCAGCATCATGTCGAAGACATCTAAACTCAGGAAACAACAAAGTGAAACCTCCAGTGTGCGACCACAAGCAAAGTCAAGCCTGGGTGGTGGCTTACAGGTGTTGAACAGTCCGATAGCCACCACCACAAAGGGCCTACATCGTCTTTTGTTTACTCACAGCATTCGGACTCTTTTCTGGACATAAAATTCAAGGAGATTCCTGGACACAATCTCAATTTGTCAAGAATACCATGCAATTAAAATGTGAAACTAGATCCTGAGGTTTAAGGAATAACTGGCAAATTTGGTTTTTGGTTTTTAGTTCTTCAACTACGGAAATCAGCGAAAATCGCTTTCTTGGTATGAACTGCATGTGGGCCTTTTTTGTCTGAAAGGCAGAATAGGCAAACGACAAATTTCAAGCTCTTTCAAATGTAAGCTGAATTGTAAATGACAACGGGCTGAAAATCCTTTTCACCAAGAGAACACGAGAGAAAACGTTTCAGCCTCAAACAAACGTTCAACCGAGGAACACAATCAAAACACAATGGTTTGCGGAAAATTCACAGTGTACAATTTCCAGCTTAAGTTATGGACAACACTAACAGTTCATGCTAAAACTTAACATCCCTTCTTTAATACACGGCAAGCATCGGGAATCTAAGAATACAAAGTTCTGATACAAGAACAACACTTTTCTATATATATATAACGGTGACTTAGCATCGTGTTTCAAAATTTTCGCCTGCACAGCGATCGCATGAGTGAAATATTTGCTTTCCAGAGATAAAAGAAAAATTTATATATGTGCGGTCATGCTCACTACTAAGGTGTAAAGTAACTACCACGTTAGGCCGTTCACACAAAGGCATATATAGCCACAAAGAGGAAGTCCCGTTCGTAGTAGCAGCATTTACTTAATTAAGAACATAGCTGATATGATCGTACCTGCACCTAAGTAAATCAACACGTATTCACAAGAACTGCACATTTACATGTATGAACAGCCACAGCCAAGTTATAGAAAACCAACTTACCAGAGATCTCAGCCGTTCCACTCTGACCGTTTTCTTCTGAGGCATGAGAGCGAGCCTGCAGTCTTATCGTCGTCATTTGCTTTTTTCTCTCAATTGGTGCCTATGATATTTAAAATAAAATTAATTAACTACCTCCTTACTTTAGAAGGTTTCTGATGGACAAAATAATTAAGATGACATTCCTGCTACATGGAGAAAAGAAAAAACTTACAGAAAGTTCCACTTCAAACTCAAACGTCTTTGTGCAGTCTACTAAGTTGTCTAAAAGCAACTGACCCTGTAAAAGAGCGCACAAATTAAAATCTAAAAGTGCAGCCCAACATGTATTTGGTTTAATTCTGATAAATAAAAAATGGGAATAACAAAATTAAAATAACTAGACTTAATTTAACTGGCCGGGTTAGAAAGGAGGAGGGTTGGGTGTGGGGCTAGCAACCCCACCCCGTAAAACAATTAATGCTACAGAAAGCGATACTAGAAAAGATGTCAATGGTGCAAGGAATGAAGAACCCCCAGACTCTGGGGATGATGATGGATGACAGCCAAACCCGGTCCCTCCAACTGGGCGCAGGCATCTTGAAACCAGATCTCCTTAATCATAAATCAAAATTTCGGATAGGATGCTGGAATGTTGTTGCTGAAACAAGCTAAAGGAAAGCTAACGCAAGTAGTACTACAACATTGAAGTTCTCTGCGTGAGTGAGGCAAGATGGATAAACTCGGGAAGGAGGCGGCTTTCTACAGGTCACACCATACTCTTCTCCGGTCGAACAGATAACCATCACAGCAATGGAGTTGCCATCATTGTCAACAGGATGGTAGAGAAAACAATTTTGGAGTGGAAGCCGATCAATGATAGGCTCCTCAAGGCAAGATTGAACTCCAAGTTTGTTAAAATGATTGTGATATAACATATCAAACACGAGTGACTGTGTTTCATCGCGATATTCAAACACCGAGAAGAGAGTTGAAAATAAGACGCGCAGCGGTTAATATATATTCTCAATAGAAACAAAAACTAAGGAGTAAACGAAGAAGGAAATCGTCCAAATCTATGTTTATTAAGACCGGGTATACAGACCTCCTTCACGGTTGTGATTTTCTTTGTTTTAACTTGATAATGAGTTTGAGAATGTCCGTTATGCACCAACAGAGGATGCGCAGGAGGATAATTTTTGAATTTTCGTACTTTTGAATTTTAAGATCAATTAAATTCGGACCACATCCCAGCATGATATGCTGTTAGTGGCTGGCGATCTTAATGCTAGAGTTGGAACGTATAACACTAGTAAAGAAAGAACGATGGGTACCATATCATAGTCAACGGTATCATAATCAATCAGAAATGAGACGCTCACTCCGCATTACAAACTTCATCGTGGAGCTGATGTGGGGAGTGATCATATGCTCGTGATGGCTACGTTGTCTCTGAAACTACGAAAGGCAAAGAGAGGAGAGGAAAGACAGCTGAGGTTCGATGTAGGAAAGTTGAGGAGCCCTAATGTAGAGAAAGCCTCTAATATTGAAGTGTAGAACCCCTTCAGTATCCTCCAAGACAATCAAGAGTTGAATATTGACAGAGTCCACCGGGCATTAACAGAGCCGGTAAGCAAGAACGTCTTGGGTTATAGCAAAAAGAGAAAGAAAGATGGGATTACATTGAACACATGGAAAACTATTGATAGACGAAGGAAGGTAAACAAGAAGGCACATGAAGCTAAATCACAACGCTTGAAGGAACAACTATAGACCACATACTCCGAACATGGTTGTGAGGTCAAAAAGATGGTCAGAGCAGGTAAGAAAGCATTCATGGAGAAACTTTCTGATGAAGCTGAAGAATCCGCACATAAACAGGATATGGCCACGCTGTACAAGATAACCAAGTCACTAGCTGGTGGGTTTAAGAACAATGATGTTCCAGTAAGGGATTCAGACGGAAATGTTATCACTGGCATAGTAGAACAGATGCAGAGGTGGAAACATCAACATCAACAGCACCCAGCTTACATGCCAACATCCCAGAGAATGACAACGTCTTGGATGTGGACACCAACCCTCCGTCGCTTGTTGAAGTTAAAAACGCATATTGCATAGGTGCTGAGATGTTGAGGGAAGGGGGAGAGGTCACTGCAAATGCGTTAACTAAGATCTTCAAAGAGATATGGGAGACAGAAGTGTTTCCAGATGTGTGGAAAACTGCATTGATTGTAAAGTTACCAAAGATAGAGGACCTTAGTCTCTGCAACAACTAGAGAGGAATCGCCTTACTATCCATTACGAGTAAACTCTTCACCAGAGTGATCTTCGACAGAATATCTGCAGCAGTGGATCCATTGTTGCGCAGAGAACAAGCAGGCTTTAGAAAAGGTAAAGCTTGCAGCGAACAAATAATTACTTTAAGGCAGATCCTGGAGCAGTGCCACGAATGGAACACTTCGGCTTAAGCAAACTTTATAGACTTCGAAAAGGCATTCTACAGCGTATATTGAAAATCCCTATGGGCTATATTAAGAAACTATGGAATTCCAACTAAGGTTGTGAACACCATCCAACTATTGTAAAGTGTATTTAATATATCATTCATTCATGGTATGGCACCAACAGTGTTCTTTGTAGACATATTAAGCTAAACACCTTAAAATTATATGCCCAGAGCATAGCAGCACTCATTTGCAAAATATTTTGTAGAAAAGGAACCATTTGGAAAAGAGATGTTCCAACGTGGTATAAACTCTGCACATAATGCGCTCAAGTGCACGTATATTCAGTACGCATCTACTGAATATCTAATATCTAAATATCACATGCGAGACATGCGAGAAGATCCTTTTAAAGAAAAACTGCCTATATAGAGCTCGAGTTTCGTCAATGTACCAACCTTTACAGGATTTTCAGAAAAAAGAAATCCAACATAAAACTTCAACTCTGTCTGTGTACATGATATAAGAGCTACCAAGGCATTGTAAGCACAGCAATGGTGCTGTCTCCTCAGTTCAAGGGCAACGGTCTCACCACGCATATCTTCAACTGTCGCTGCACGAGCTGCCCTGGAAAGCAAAGTTGAACTTTAAAACGATGACATTTTACTTATTTTTATTAGATCATAGCAGACAACTTAACGAGTTGAGAAATGACCATGCAAGACACGAATTGACTCCAAATTTTTGTTGTTTTGGAGCCTGTACAACTTAGTAAATGGTCAAATTTTTAGCTACAGAAATGTTGCCACGAGCAGAGGACAAAGGAACTGAGCCCCGACTAGATTCGAGCCCATGACTTTCCACATACCGGTTTGGCGCTCTAAACACCCAGCTACAGAGAGACACTTTAGTTGGAGAGCCAGCCCATGTTAGCTGCTAGGATCCTGTGATCCCGAATAGAGCATTTGAAACAAGTTTAATTCACCACAGCAGTGTCATATACAATGGACCATCACGCATGGGACGCATAACAAATTACACATATGATATTCGACCCTGAACGTTCTTTCTCGAGCAAAATCTTGACGAAGAAGTAAGGAAAATGAAGCGAGCGAACTTGCCTTTGCATAGGACTCGTGTTAGAATGTACGAAACGGAATGTGGCCCTACTTCCCCTCGATTGGACAGAATGATACAAAGGATTTTTTCTGCCCAATCAGGAGGCAGAATTTGTAGCGCCGCTTGGAACTGGCCCGAGAAGACTGCGTCCCAAAAGCTCCTCTCTCCTACATTTCAACGCCGATTTTTACCTCACCAATTCGATATTCTCTAGTCTCAGCCCACTAATGGACCCAGGGTCTGTGAGGGTGGTTTCAGTAAGAGCTAAACTCGAGGCTGAATTCAGTTTCAGTGTTTGCTGCCTCTATCATTAACTTTTTACTCCACTAACTTTGTTATTGCCATAGTCAACTCTTTTCCTGTTTTGACTTCTCCGCCTACATAAGCCTTGTTGATGCCAGATTCTGGGGTGTTCAGCTCAGATTTAGGAAACTGAGAGTACAGTATTTCCACTAGCTCAAAACAACACAACTTGGACGTCACTTGAGATTCAAAGTTTGCATCTGATGGCTAAGAAACAAACAAATTGGCGATAACTTCTAAAACGTACTTTTAGCCGGTTCAATATATAGTTATTAGTAAAAGAAAAGCCCCTGACTGATTAACACCAATTTAGATGGGGTTATTTGTGCTTGTGTCATTTACACATGCACAATGTACTTATAACCAGAAGGTAGTTATAGGCTTGGGTTCCAAGAAACAAATTGTGCCTAACACATGTTCCGTCATGTGGTTTAGTTGCGTTACCATGCACTAATAACGTAACTAAAGATTTAACTAATTTGAAGAAAATGAGTCGTTCTTTTTTCCCCAAAATGACATTTGTAGTGGAATCATGGGACAACAATGTGTTACGCGATCAAAAGAAGCACATCGAAGGACGTTGAGCGAATGAACGGAGTCTTGCATCATGTCAGCAATTTCTAGATCACTGTTTAGTAGCATATACAGTTTGCATTACAACATTCTCGTCTTCTTTGCTAATTCCCCGAAGCAGGTCTACAAGTGGTAAAGTATCTAAATTACGTCGAATATGGGAACAACAATAGTAGAACTACAATTTCGAGGGGGGGGGGGGGGGTGAGGGGTAAACAAACTTGTAAATGAACGCATGCAAGGAAAATATTAAAATTTTCTTTCAGTCATTTCTTGGTTAAGTCAGTAGGCCCTAGAAATAGGTTGAACTTCAACTATGAATCAGAACATGTCATATAGCTCATTTTACCCTCAATTGCTTGGCCTCTATAACTTCCATTACGTCCTTAATATGACCAAGGTAAAACTTTCTTCTTGCTGCAGTAGATGTGTTTAAAAGGAATGTGATGCAGACACGTTCAACTACAGCTCTACGGCGTTCTGGATGATAGTCTCGCTCATTCAAAAATATCGAGAGGCACACGTCCATTGCTTCTTTTGCTTGATCAGGCACGTGTCGTAATCTGATTGAATCACAATAGTAGACCTTTAGTAAAATGTCTGTTAAAAATGTCTTCATTCATGTTTGTCATGTTACTGCTTGACTATACTGTGTACTTTTCTATGTGTAAAAGGGAACTACTCGAGGTCTGTATTTATCTTTACCAGCACTCTTGTATTAACCAATACTTGTTACATTGTATTGAGCTTATATCCACGACTGAGCATATGCCGTACGTCATGGTATTAAGGTCAGCACAAATTAGCGGACGTGTTGCGGCGACATGAAGGGGGGACATATTACAGCGACAGTTTTCCTCGTTTGACATGCCCGTTCTTGGGAAAAAGTTCTTTGTAGCGATAAAATTTTGTTCACGCAACGTGTTTCGTGATATTCAGCTGGTTTGCAAGTCTTTAAGGGTCAAAACGAAGTTAATTTTCAACGTCGCATCGTGTTAACTGCCCTTGCAAACTATCCCCGCTACAACATAGAAATGAAACAATATCCACTTCATGTGAACCAACTCGAGTACTATACATGCAGCATGCATCCTATGCGTACACACGAAGGGGCTTGTCCCCTCTTCACGTCCCCGACACATGTCCCCTGGTGTGTGCCGACCTTTAAGTACATGCATCTAGTATGTTTCATGAAGAGCATCTTATTGTAAACACATAGCATCACAAGACAAGAACAGACTGAATGGACTTATATTCCGTTGCAAGCCCCTTTTGGTTACATGTAGCTTCAAATGTTCAAAAATATTTCAAATGTTGTTTATAGTTGTCAATGCACTTAGCTACACCTAGCTAGTTCATAGGTGTGCCACTTAAACTGGAGGAAACAAATATATCAACTAAACATAATGGGTTTAAAAATCCCAGCTGAGGAGTTGAACGAGGGTCTAACGAGAAACAACTCCAGCTTAGTGGTCAGAGCGGGATTTGAGCATGCTACCTCCAGATTTCAAGTCCGGCGCCCTAACCACTCGGCCAGGCTGATTCCTCATTTTCTTCGTTATCTCTTGCTATATTAGAAAGTAATCCCAACCAGAAGTTTTTTCATCGCCAAAATCCTTATCATCATTATCATCAACATCATCATCATCATCATCCAGGCAACTGCTCTTTAGTTAAACTTGCCTTTGAATGAAGGCTGCCAGGGACTTCTGAATTTGATCTTCATGTATATGCTGATTTTCACGGCAAATGATGGTTATTAACAGATTAAGTAACATCAGACTGCCAGAACTGACAAAAGCTGCAAGGAGCTACAGATCAAATGAAGGAGCGCTAGTAAACATTCAGTACAATTTTCTATAGGTAGATTGTTTGAAGTACGCCTCTAAAATAATTTCTTATAGCAAATGTTTTCCTACAGCGAATGATAAAAATTAGCGAAAGGAAATTATTACATTTCCAAGCCACCTTCAAGTAGAAACAAGGGTTGAAACGTTGAATTGACACTATTAAAAGTGTCAGAATATACTGTACTAGAGTATGTAAAGGCATTAATCATAAAAACTACAACTTCCTCGATTGTGATTGGTTTAAAAAACTCCTATTTTCCGCTAATTCACTTGCCAAGTTGTTATCGGACAGTTTGTTATCGGACGGTGTGTTATTTCAAACTGTCAGTGACAGTTCAATAAGCCAATCACATTCAAAGTGGTAGTTTAAATCAACCAATCACATTCAAAGTTCTGGTTTTAATCAACCAATCTCAATTTCAGAGTGACATGAAACAATTTACTTCTCCTTTGTCAGTACTTTAATGCAAATTTACCCTTTCCTTTATAACTTGGCTATTTTTCATTTCTCGGAAATTGTAATTTTTATGATTAATTGGCAATAAGGCTTCGTGTCGTCCAATTCGGTCTGTAGTCATACTCGTGATAAACAAATCCGACTCCCGATGCGTGGTCGTCCGATTTTGTTATCACTCGTATGATTACAGACCGAATTGGACTCCACTCAGTGCTATTACCATTACTAATCAAGCATTTGTTGTTTTGCTGATTTTTTACCATTCATTTGAAATATGTAAGTAATATGCAATAGTAAAAACTGACGTTTGGTAGGCAAAATATGGAACATCACTTTATGGTTTTGGTTCTTGGTTGACTGGAAATATCGAGAGTGGCTGGCCAGGTTCGAAAAATCGAAAATCCTGAAACTTTGCCGAAAGAACGCTTTTAGGAAACTACTTTCGAAAATGTTATTCCGATTTTTCGAGAAATTCGCAAAAAACTAAAATACAGCTTTTTGCCTCATTAAATATGCAAAATATCTGGAAATTCGCGTTGAAACAATTACAAAACTAGAACACGTTTTTAACTTAGCATAAGAGCTTTACCTTTCTTCTATCTAAAGGAAGTTTTATTTTTTTGATCCATTTTGAAGGGTTCGGTCGACTGTCGAAGAATTGCCTTTACAAGCCCCTATGAAAACCGCAAACACTGCGTAGTTTTACAGGCTTAGAACGCATCTTGGTGTGTTCGACATGGAGCCAATACAACTACTGTGCAAAAATGTGTCGTTTATGCTATAATGAAATGAAAACAATCTGGGCAATCGAGGTTTACGCAGGTAAAATGCAAAAGTACGCGACAGTCTCTTCTTAAATTTGCATAATGTGGTATGTTCAAAAACCTTTATTGTTGAGCAAGTTAGATTTGATTTTTTATTGTTTTACACTATTTAGAGAAATTAGTATAGGTGATCTTACGGTTTCGAGTTCAATTTGGAATTAATTTGCACGAGTGAGTTTTTCAAAAAGCTGAAATTGCACGAGCCGCTTCGGCGAGTCCAATCTATAAAATACCTTAATTTATGAATAATTGTTATATGCTTTGCTAATGTATTGTGAATGTGTTGAATCTGTGGTCCCCAGTGTAAATTTTGATCAATATAAATACCCAGATAATGATGATTATCTAAATGATGGATTTTACTGCGTGGTTGTGAGGATGAAATGTGAGGGTGAATGGAATTCTATCATTATTCTCCTTCTGTGACGTTTGTAGTGCTGACTGGCAATCAATTTGTTGGGCGCGATGATGGCCCGCTTGAATAACAGAAGCAGGATAGCCACGTTTGACTAAAAAGTCGCACATTTCCTCTGATTTTAAGGAAAAATCAAAGTCACCACAAGAAAGACGACGAGGTCTAAGAACATGAGAATAAGGCATGGAATTTTTGACATGTGATGGGTGTGAGGATGAATACAACAAATATGAGAATCTGTGACTGGTGTCCTGACTGCCTTCGATAGAAACTTTGATATCCAGAAATGCTAAAGAAGTATCGGGAATTTCCCCTGTATATTTCAGAGCAGGATGAAACGAATTGACAGCAGTTGTAAATTGATTAAGTTCCTCTCTGGAAGAAGAAGTAGCCCCGATACAGTCGTCAATGTAGCGACGGAAGAGTTCAGGTTTGGGTCCGTTGTATTGATTGAAAAATTGGTGTTCAATTTAGCCTACGAAAAGATTGGCGTAGCTGGGTCCCATTTTGGTACCCATGGCCATGGCATTGATTTGTTTATAATAATTGTCCGCGAATGAAAAACAGTCGAGTGTTAACACTAGTTTTTTTAACAGTTAGGTAAGGTTGATATAAAGTAGGAATAATAACGGACCCAAAGTTGATCCCTGTGGTGTTCCACAAGCAATGGTTTCAGGGCTAGATTGGATGGAACCAATCTTAACAAACTGAGTGCGATTATGAAGATAGTTCTCAAACCAGTTAAGTGGTATTCCACGTATGCCACAATGGTAGAGTTTAGATAAGAGAATCTTGTGGTTCACAGTATCAAATGCCTTAGAAAAATTTAAGAAAACACCACAGGTAACCAGCTTTTCATTCATTGCCTGTTTGAGGGTGTCTGTGTTCTCAAAAATGGCTTGGTAGACTGTTTTTGTTCCATTTGAGGGCCATGCTTTATATAGGAAAGATACAAAAAGAGAGTTAATCCATGTCTATTCCAAAATCGTTTCGTTATTTTACGCAAGGCATATAAGACTAAAGAAAAAGCCCAAATTATAATTTCCAAGTTACATTGACTACATGCAATACGTGACTGGCGTCACGTAATATATATGTTCAATCAGCTCCAATCGGAATTTCATGATTATTGCGGTTTAGACACTTGCTTATAATAGAAACATATAGGGGTCACTCTCTCCCAATTATAAACACTCGATTAGTCTGGAAATATTCGAAGGGAGACTGGCCTTTTTAAGTAAATTTTTGTATGCGTCTCGACTTTGATCTTGATGGAAAACGAATTTACTAAATGCAGTACATTGTATAATGTTTTATTAACGTGATCCAGTTGGACCAAGAAAGCAGGTTCCTTTGAGACTGTTTGCTGTCTATCCCGCGATCTGACCTCAGTTGGAATTCGGCCTAGTCCAAACTCAAACGAATTTGTTCTGGCAGTGGCAGAAGATCAGAAGAAAATTGCTTTGCTAAAGACCATTTTGAATGCGAGAAAGCAACGGCAGCTGATACAGCAGGTTATGAATTCAGTTCGGCACAGCAAGAGAACGCTGTTCGAAGCCAAGTCGCGCCACTGCTGTGTGGTACAGGGCAAGGCCTGCCGTGCTATATTCAACCTGTCGAACTGAGTGCATGGTTTTAAACGTCCTGCTCGAGTCAAAGTTCTTGGTATTCGCATTGCAACAATTTACAAGACTAGAACACAGGCCCGGGAACACAGGATAAACTAAGCATACTGAGAGCTTTACATTAAATTTGCCACTGCCCGGGCCAAATTTATTTGAGTTCGGCAGGGCAGAAGCACGACGTGGACGACATGGTTTATGTTTCTGAAAGTGTCTTCGAAGAAATTTTGACCTCGGTACTCGAAGAGTGTTTTCCAGATACTGAAAGTCTCACCGAACATCAAAAAAAGCCTTGCTCGTAGTCACAAATCGCAGGGATCGGAATTGTTCGCCATACTGCCAAACGGACATGGAAGTTGCTCCCTGATGTCTGCAAATACCAGTAACTTGCAGGCTATTCATACCCATACCATGCCAGAATTCTGGTTGTGAGTCCTCTAAAGTCACTGGTGGACTCTCATATCCGTGAACTGGGAAACCGTGGCATTTCAGCGGTCAGTTTGAGCTGTGAAGACGTCGACGAAAACAATCTGCTCCAAGGTGCTAACTCCTTTGTATTCGGAAGTCCTGAGTCCTTCTTACAAAACGAGAAGTGGAGAAACATACTTCGTAGAAATGTTTACGAAGACAGAACCTCAGTTCGCGATCATTGCAGATGAAGTTCATGTTATACAAACAATTTCCCGTGTCTACCCCGCTTTAAAAAATCAGCGGCTGATAAGCACGTTTGACAACTGGCGTCTGCATGAAAGAAAGACTAAAGTCCAAGGTAACCAGAGGTTTATCTTTCTCGCCGCATCGTGGCTCTCTCATGTGGAGGAAAATTCAAAAAACCTCGGGGACCAGGGTAATTAACGGGAGACTAAGACTAACCCCACGTAATACATGCATGTAGCATGTTTGGTCAATATAACTTATATTTTAGGGTTTTTCTACAGTTTTATGTACACTGCGTGAAACAAAACGATGTTGAAATAAAGACTTGGATCAACTCGATATCTTTCCTATAAAGCATGGCCCACAAAATGGAACAAAAACAGACTAGCGTGCTCAACAATAGAGTTCTTTGAACATACCGCACTATGTAAAATTGAGAAGAGACTGTTTCGCGAACTTTTGCATTTTACTCGATTGCCCAGAATTTTTATTCATATTATTACACTAGAAACGACGCACTTTTGCACAGTACTTGTTTTGGCTTCAGACAACGGACATACCAAGATGCGTTTTAAGCCCGTAAAACTACGCAATGTTTGCGGTTTTCATAGGGGCTTGAAAAGGCAATTCTTCGATAGTCGACGAAACCCTTCAAAATGCTTGAAAAATTTAAAACTTCCTATTGTTATATAGAAGAAAGGTAAAGCTCTTATGCTAAGTTTATCCCGTGTTGTAAATTATTTCAATGCGAATACCGAGAACTTTGTCAATTTTCCAGATATTTTTCGTATACTTAAAGAGGCAAAAAGCTGTATTTTCGTTTTTTTGCTAATTTCTCGAAGACTTTAGATTCTTAGAAAATCGGAACAACATTCTTGAAAGTAGTTCAGTAAAAGCGTTCTTTAGGCAAAGTTTCAGGATTTCGATTTTTCGTACCTGGCCTGCCATTCTCGATATTTCCAGTCAGTGACTTTTAAGTTCAGCAAAACGGCCACACTACATGTGCCTATTTCTGGCTCTTTTCCTAGCGATTGCAGCCAATAGTTGTTTAAGTACAAATGGATGACTTAGAGCAATCCAAGATGATATTTTACTTAATATACATGTATCCAATATCAAAATATTTCACTGCTTCTTGCTGGATATCAGTTCTTTATTATTCTACAAATTGTAACGCTATCCAAATATGGTCACGATGCTCTCGATATCTGTCATCCGTAGGTAACAGATATCCGGCGGTATACGTAGCTTCGTACGTGGGAAGAAAAAGTGAAGTTCGAAAATGCCGACAGAGAGATTTACAAGGATTTAGGGCTGTTTTGTTACCAATTTAAATAATAAAACAATTATCCTGTTCAATCTCGCGGAATATCGTCTGAATTTAGCGCTAAGTATCAGACGATATTCCGCGCGATTTCGCAGGATAATTGTTAAAAATCATGCCGAGGAGGACTTTCTTCATTTATATCTACAAATAATGAGAATAACAAGTGAAATGCTATTATAATTTATCTTGTATGCCAACTACTTTTTTTAGCATTATTTTTCGTCTCCCTTCCCTCCCATGTAGGGTTAGCGCTCATGATTAAGTCCATTGTTTGTGTATTACAAGATGAATAACACTAACACGCATTCTACATTGGTGCTTCCTAAAGTAATACAACAAGCTAATTTCTTCAATGTACAAACCTGTACTAAAAATTAAAACCGACCCAACCCTTGACAGTTAACACAAACCTTATCTAAGGCATGAATGTAGTCATTGTACTGTGGACCACCTTTAATAAATTCTGTTGACTTAAGTGGAAAATTATCCCCCACAAAAGTGTCCAACGCAAGCCTGAAAATATCAAATAGAAAAAGGCAATTTTCTTGCTATCTACACCAAGGACTAAAAGATTAGGTTTTGTGGTGCAGGAATATGGATCTACGATTTACCTTAAGGGACTCCTTCCCCTCCAACCCCCCCCCCCCCCCAACCCTCCCTGAATTTTATTATAAATGTGCCTACGTCTGGCTCTTTTCCTAAGAGATTGAAGCCAAACGGCCTAAAGGTGCATTGGAAGATGAAAACCAACAGGTTATATTTGAGGCCCATAGTTCTGCTTTTTGGTGGTTTTATGGGTGTTTAGGCGCCTTTCTTTGTGCTCTTGATTACTAAATATATAAACAATAGCCTTCACTCGGCGTGAAAATATCACTCGGATATTCCCCAGTTTTAGCCGTGGAACATTTAGTCACGTGACGCGTTTAAACCAATCGTGCACGAGTGAAAATATTTGATGGATTATAAGCAATATTGTCCATGTAAACTAAAAGGAACTGTAAAAATGCCCAAAACGAATCACTTGACAGTAAGTCGACACCTATTTGGCTGTTCCTCAAACAACCAGGGTAGTATGCATTTACTCACTTAAGTTTTGCCACGTGTTCGTCTGCTAATTTGGTAAAGTATGACAGAAGCTCCAGTACTTGACTCTACAAAATATATCAGAAAACATTGTAATTGATTAATATTCAGTACTTCTACACAAACCTTGTTAACAGAGTTAACTTAAGGAATACAATAATTTGGGGGCAGCTACATGTAAACAGGTAGCAATTAGACTGAGGAATAGAGCTAACCAGAGGTTACATTTACTAACTGCAGTTTTGTTAACTCAATGATGAAATAGCAATACTCTATTATCTTTTCTTTCACGACGTACATAGTTTAAGAAGTAGATCACAACCTTACCACTGCTCTCTGCCAACAAAGTTTACTGTTTGAATAATACTGGCGGCGTCTTCAGTTCATACACATTATTTGTTTCAAAATCTACTTCTCAAACCACTTCTTGATCTCTTTCGTTCATGTTTAAGTGAATAATACCACTCTTATCAGTGCCATTCTGAAGGTCACTTACCGAAGAGGCATACTGGTCCTGCACCTAACTATCAACCACTACTACAACTACCAACACTACTACGAATTCTGTTACTACTACTACTACTACTACTACTACTACTACTACAACCATTACTTTCACTGGTGACTACACTACAAAATACATTGTCAAATGACCACTGGTTAACTATTACTATTTATTAAAAAACTGGATCATTGGATAATGTAATTCAAGAGTATTAGATTAGCTATCATGGGTTATGAGCCATTATACCATGCTCAACAAATACTAGGGCGTACTATGTGCTTGTTGGATATGAGATGATTATATACTATCTATCACCTCATATCCACCAAGTGCTCGTGGAATAATTGTTAATTATACCACAGTGTAACATAATTATCACAAACTGAACAATGTCATTTTCACATTACAACCACTCACCTTGAAAGCAAGAGTTGAGGATTTGTCATTAATGAGAGACAGATACATCTCAAACAGGCTTGGGAAGGTTAATCTGCCGGAATCTGTTACCATCTGTTGACATGTATTAAAGAAAATAATTCATTATCAAAAGCGGCACGGTGAATATTTTTATAATATCAAATTTTTATACGCAAATGAGACCCAACTTTTGGCAAAGTTTAAAAAATTCCGTGCATAGGGTTCAGAACCACCTTAAATTTTCAAAACTTTAAGGTGGCTCTGAACCCCATGTACGGTTTTTTTTAAACTTTGCCAAAAGTTGCATGTTATCATGCTTAACAAAATTTGATAATATAAAAAAAAACACCATGCCGTTTTTGAATTCTAAGCCCCTAAAGTACTAATTAAGGGTGTTTTTGGCAGCTCATACTGTTACTATGGTAACCTATTGTGTTACGAAATAACACTAATGATTGGGCTGTTTTTTGATACCTATTTAACCTGTACCCTAGCGTCCATGACTGTAGACCACTGATGTTACCATGCAAGTGAACAATGTGATTCAAGCATAACAGAACATATTCCTTGCAGTTAACGTTTCGGTAGCACAGCAATAAACAAGACTACAGTAGAGAAAAAAGGAAAAACAAACCCTTGAATCTAAAAGCAAGACTTTTTTCAGGATCATCAGAATGGACTGCTTGAGGTCGATCACGCCAGACCACGTACAAACGTTTGACCAACAGTTCAGAATTGTAGTTACAATAGTTGACCCATGACTACAAAACAGCAAAAATACTTCAGAAGAGTCAAAACATGAATACATGGTAGAGGACAAAACTATTAGAAAAATGTCTCAAATGTTTTAAATGAGTCAATTAATTTACCTTTTTACATAATTATTGTAAATTACACCAATAAAATGGATGATAAAACACCAACACCAACAACTATCATTATTACTATTGTTTCTGTCATTACAACTCTCATTCTTAATAATGACTTGTCTAACCTGGAAACATGGATTTAGAACAGGGTAGACCGCTCTACTTATTGGGGACACAAAACGTATTTAATGGACAACCACTTATGAAGATAAAACCTTTCCTTCGAAGTATTCCAGTAACACAAAGATAAAATCATAAATACATATAAGAGTATTGATCATGAGACAATAACATTTTTTAAAACAATTAGTACCTTCTTCTTAGCATCTTTTCTCTAAGTACTTGATCAAGTAGCCCATTCACCAAGCTCGAAACCTAAATAAATCACATGACATCATCAGATACCCATGTGCGCTACATATTAGAGAACTGGTAAAGCTACAGTTATGTACACCTTGAATTACACTGTATACATAACCTTCATATAATTTATTGTCAAACGGTAAAATAAGTTGAAGTCATGCTGGGAGTCAGTTGGCAGTTCTCAGCTTTATAGTGATACTCAAATTTCCGACTCACCATACAAAGCAGAAACCCACACTTGCATGCTATTGTAACCCTCGAGGAAACTTTGTCCTTGTACCACTTGAAACCAGAAGACGTTTTTGATCATCACTTGAAAAACGCGTCTACGGCCTCACGTCGCACGCCGAAACAAGCATGGTGGGTTGAATTAAGCCAGACATGCAATAAAATTACGCATTTCTATTCCCAAAATTAAAAAAGAAAACTCACCCTCCCTATTATAGACACTTGCAGAAGAAGCCTTACTAAGCACTACTAAAAGTGCTTAAAAGAGTATGAAAGTTTGAATTGGACCACATACAGATGCGCCACTAATTTCTGTTCTCAACATTGAACATAAATTTTACCCCTGCTACCATGGATACTTTCCTTGGCATTTCGGTGGAAATGTTTCCAACGGAAACGAAGGCGAATTAAAGGCCAACAATTGCACCGAGAAAGAGCTAAATAACGAAAAACAAGGCACAAAAGACAAAATCCTAAGGGGTGCAACACAATAATTTCCAAAGTTTGTCTTCTGTGAGTTTTTGACCTTGACGTGAAAGCGAACGGCACATTTCACTTTTGATTGAAGTTGGGTTACCACAGATCTGGGTCGCTTTTCCAATTATTGCTAATGAATGCTTTCTGGTTATTTAGCACTGAACTTTGATTCAAACAGGATCTACCTCCTATAATGATCAACATAATCGTACTAATTTCACCTTGTGGATGGTTCCATCAGCGTAAGGGAAAAATGGATATGGGAAGCCGAGACTTCATCTCAGCACAAAGTATATAGTTGACAAGCTAAAACATATATAGATGCAGTATTCGCCTGCAATTTGTACCAAAAATGGATGTGAGGCAGCTTTTGCTAAGATCCTTGACAAGTGTACGTTAACATTTCTAATGAGGAAGCCATTGATACTTGTTTGAAATGTTCTGTAGAATGTAACACCAAAGGAAGAGCCTGTAAAGCAACAACAACAACAAATAATTTATTGTTATGCTGCTACATTTGTTTCTAATATAGACATGCATGTATTTCATTATTTTCTTATTTATTGCAATTTTAATTTTCACAGTACCAGAGAAAGATGACACATTAATTTAAATCATGTTTTCAATAACTACTTGCATGTACAAGCCTAAAAAAGTCAAATATTTATACACCTTATTCCAAAATGGCCACTATTTTAGTGGTCTTTTGCCCTTGTTGCCTCGTTCTTAAACTCGAAATACAAAAGAATATTTCCCTTGAACGAGGCAACAAGGGCTAATTTGTTGAAAGAACACTAAAATGGACGCCATTTTGGAATAAGGTGTATTATGTTAAGAAGTTCTAGCCTGACAAATGATTGCTTTTAGCCTTGGGCAGACATAATCTGTATTCTTAACTTCCAATATCCTATCAGGACAGTTCACAAGTAATAATAAAAAGAAAATAAGGAAATAAATATACAAATTGATAAAAACAAAACATACTGACCTATACCACTTTGTAAACGACTTTTTTTTTGGATTTACAGATAATACAAGATAATGATAAAAAATGATGTTTTCAATGCTACCTGAATTTTCAGCTGATTCTTGTACGATGTGCTCCATGAGGACATCATGCTGCCACAGAGCCAAATAAAAGTAGGTTAATGTTGTTTTGTTAATTCTTTCTATTAAACAGAGACAAACACGTTAATTAAGAAGGCTTCAATACCATTTCATGAAACAGTACTAGTTCGTGTTTCAAGATAGAGCTGTCAGTGAAAGCCTGGCAAGAAAAAATTGCTTTGCTGTTTTAAAGACACAGCCATCTGGCAGAGCCCTGCAATTTTGCGTTTGTGAGATCACCCAAAGAAATATATGTTTTGTCTCTTCCACATCCAGGTGCACCCAAACAAGAATTTCCTCTTGATGTAATGTCTGATATAAAAAAGTTCACTTCCATTTGGGGCAGACCTGGGACTATTCAGGCCATGACATCAAAACAATAACATGGGTCAACATATTTTTCGAACCGAACAAATAGAAAAGAAAAACGTGGGTGAAATATACCAAGAATTGGAAACTCTTGAGCTGTTCCAATTCTAGTTAAGACTTTTGAAAATGTACAAAAGATATGTCGACCTATGTTCTTGTGTTGATGTCACAGCCTGATAGCCCCAGTAATCTATCCCCAGAAATTTCACTTCAACGCCTAAAAGCAAACGTATATACACTTTGGGATATTTTTGGGATTAGACCTTTTACATATCAAAACTAAATGTAAATTCTACATGGAAATGATAAAAACAGTTCTACTTATTTCACACTGAGTAAGGGCTATGCCTTGAACGTTTGTGATTTTTCACAAGATGAAACTTTTACATATTTCTACGCTATCAGTTTTTATTTTATTTTCAACGTTAATATTAAGTGCCACGCATCAACCAGGGAGAACAATTTCTTTCGTTTTTGTTCATCCTATACATTTCACTAACAGAGATACCCTGTGATAAACGAATATGACACTGTAACTGTATGCACACTGTATATACTGATTGATTTTGAAAGGATGTGGTTCATTATATTTATATTATACAAACCTCAAGACCAAGATCATAGGACAAATCCAGCAATTTAGATGCAAGTAGTTGTGATGCTGGAGTAAGATTAATCCGAGAACTGGCATTTGAAGGTGATTTAACACCTTCATACACTGCAGTCAGCAACTTTGCCGAGCACTGTTCTAATGTTCTGCCACCCTAAAAAACCAAGTTACAATAATTATAATAAAAGCACAGCAACATGATCACTATGCCAGCACGTCAAAACTGTTAAGAAACGAAAATGTTGGCAATTCCTCAAGTTTGGAGCAAAGAGAGAGCTATCACGAAATTAGAACTACCAACACAAAAGCAAAGAAAGTGGCTAGAGTGTCATTTACATGTAAAATCAATGGTATTCATTTTAGTCAGGGAACTGATTGAACAATTGAAAAATTATTAGCCTAGATCGAGAACTGCCGCTAGAACTTAAGCATGAAGAAAGCTTGCATGTATTTGTTACACTTGCATCAGACTTAAATTTAACAAGTTGAAAGTGTTGTCGCTTACATATCCACCTCAGACACTTTAAATACCGAAGCAGCTCTGATCAAATGTTTAGGAAAACTAGTATACCTGAGATGCTAAAACAGACGATAGCAAGCCAGCAGAGTGAAGCTGTTTGTATCCTTGCACAAGGTGACCTAATCGGAGATGATCTACATGAGATTCTTCTGGGCCACACAATGGCAGTGGAAGCTGATCAAACAGATTGCAGTTACTATGACAAAAAAAGAGAGTAATTTTTAAATATTCCAGGAACGTTGACTGCCTAAATTATATTCATTATCATATACATTTATTAAAGAAGAAAGGACGGAAAAAAGGGAAGGAGAAAAGGAGTCGGGAAGGAAGGGTAATTTCTTAACTCGAACTCCAGTTATTTGATATAATTCACAATTAAGCCATTTGACCATAAAAATAAAACAGAACACAGAAGCGTACCACGTGGGGGTATATATATGACTGAGCTAGCATGAAACCTGTATTGGAGAAATTTTAGTCAAGTTCTGTATTGCAAAATTTGGACCGCTAAGGGAACCATTCAGAACTCTCTTTAATTGCGGACCAGTCCAGCCATATAATAATACACTGTACTAGTTCAGGAAATCAATAAAAAAGCCTCAATGCTTCCAAGATAATGCTCGCGGACATATTCACTCATTTCTCAGCGCATTTTCCCTTGTGTCTAGAGGGCTTCGAAAACCACTTTGAGCCCGTCAATTATCAACATGAACATGTCCTAGCTCTAAGACAATTTAATAATCTGTATAATTATATTAGAGGGATTGAAACTCCAAATAATCAGAATCTGCACAATACAGCTCTACAAACTTTGTCAGGAATGTGTAACTAAGAGCATTAGTTGAATTTCCATAGCAGCCATCAGCAGGGGGAGGTGATCACACAAAGATACAATAAAAACCATTGATTTACATATTAATACCTTCCTAGAGCAATTTTCTTTGCCAAGCTGTCTTTAAATCTTTCCACAAGTTGTACTGGAAGCTTCTGAGCCAATATTCTACATAATGAACCAGTCTTAATAACAGGATAAAAAGAAAAACAAAATAAAATTACAGAAGGGCCCCACTATCTACATTTAAAAAACAGCCCCAAGAAAATATGCACGCTGTTTCGTTAAAAATCGTGTTTCTATTACTCGATAGAAACACAGAACTAGCGCGAGCTGTTGATGTAATGATGGTGCGAACAAAGAGAATTTACATTTTGATGATCAAAGTAAACAAATTGTTTTCCGTTTTTTCGTCGCGGTGTTTTCTAGAGGAAATAGAAAACATGTTCTACGTGTTTCTAACGAGTTTTAGCAGAATTCTACTAGTATACTAATGCAAATGTTGTAATCTGATTGGCTGAGCCATTGCACACTATCAGCCATTAGTGTGCAGTTGTTGGAGGTCGTCTACGAAATGGCGACGTTTTTTTCGTTTTTCTCAAGTTTTGGAGGAAAATTTTGACCCAAATTGATAATTAAATTCCTGAGAAGACTAAACGAAGAACATTTACATTGTACGGTTTCTTGACTTAAAAAAAGTTGAAATTATTGAAAAAACTGATGCACGCACACAACTTCAATTTTAAATGACAATTCAATCCGAGCGATCTTTTTAAAAGGCGCAAAGTTTGATAATACGCCGAGAAATAATTGGAAACCGCTATTTGAAGTAAATTTTAGTAAGAATTCTACTAAAACAATTAAATTATTCGCTCTCGATTTCTATGATTCCTTTGGCCTCATCAACTATCACCTCTTATAGTTCACCACTAAATTTTCTCCGATTCTCATTGGTTTAAATTGATCACGTGACGCGATAGTGTTCATCCCGGCGCGGAGAGACACTATCAGCCCTTATAGTTCACCACTAAATTTTCTCCGATTCTTATTGGTTTAAATTGATCACGTGACGCGATAGTGTTCATCCGCGGAGAGACACTATCAGCGCATAGTGCCCGTCCGCGGAAAATACCCGGATGGATAGTAGTCGCCCGTGAAAATTTATCTGTAAACAAGCGGGTTTGTAGGGAAAAAAATTGAAATTTTATGAAGGGGGTTTTGTCTGTTTTCCTATTCAAATTTTTCATTTGGCTTTCACGGCTTTCATCTCAAAAAGTTGAAAATAGTTCAGTTGAAGTCTAATTGATTTTTGAACTAGGGCGCGGAAGAAAATTTAGTGGTGAACAATAAATACATACATGTAGAGTGTTTATGTCTTGGAACTATCGGTCTGATAGCTGCCCCATGGAAATTTGTTGTTCTTAAAATACTTATTTTAAGAATATCAAATATCCGCGGGGCAAGTATCAGCCAATAGTTCCTCGACACAAACACTATTGTTGAAATAGAAATCTCGAGCTCATAATCTAATTGTTAAATAGAAACACTTGTGAAAGTTTGGGAGAACTCGAAAAATCTATTATACTAATAATAACAACAATACACACTACGATTTGACTCTACTTTGAGAACTAAATGTTAATGTTAGTCTTGGAATGCACGGGTAGATGAATCACTGGGTAAGATATGTCACTGTCAACAGAATGTACCGCACCATTACTATTTGTAATGGTAATGGTAATGGTAATGGTAATAATAACAATAATGATAATAATAATTTCACGACTGCTTAAGTTGTGTATAACCGCAGTGATCAATCATGTCTTCATTATCTTTCTCCGCAGTTCAAATATATGATATTTCATATATTCACTTGCATTCTTCATCATCTACGGGTATATTACGAAATCACAATGTGACCAGCTCTCAGTTGGCTCGAGAGCTCAGTTGGTAGAGCACCGGTATCGCAGAAGTCATTGGTTCAAATCCCGTTCCGGGCTGAATTTTTCAGGCTTTAGTTTCACAACTTCTTAAGTTGTGCATAACTGTGATGATCAATCATGTCTTTAGTGTCGAGAGTATTTAGCTGTACAGAATTAGAAAGATAACTGGGGACACTATCCTAGACTAGACCATTAATATCTAGAATAGTCTATTATCCTGATCATTTAAGGTCTGGCCAAGTAAGCAAAATCTCTAAAGTAACCATACTAAAAGTGCCCACAGTTAATGTGATCTTGCCTCTACTAGCGACTGTGTGTTGTTCATAACAATAAAAAAGACTGCACTGAATGAAAATACACCATGTGTGACTAAACCTGTTCTGGCAGCTTTTCAATAACTTCAATATCCCCCAAGCTGAATCCAATCACTCCAGGTTCCAAGGTACAGCTGAGTACAACGTTGAACAAATCATCACTCCAAAAGTTAGTTGGAACAATCTAAAGAAAATATATAACTATAACATTAGAAAAGAAACCAAGAAAGTTGGGAGTAAATTGACCCCAACAGGTGCAAGTTTAAAAAAGTACAGTAGTATCCTTAAAAAATAGTCATTAATACCTTCAAAGATTCTCGAGACTGGAGTAGCACTGTTACAAAATCCATTATCCTTACTATCACTGTACATTTTGCCCTACAAACAAATACGGAGATAAAGAATATTAAACAATTAAACTCCGATAAAACAATGTTAAAGAATATTTATTCAGATATTATTTGATGAACTTGCGTGGAATACAAGATCATAAATAACCAATAAGGCATGAAGCATACTCTGTTGCATGCCCCACCGTGTTGCATCCTTTTACATTAGCTGGATCAACTGGATGTGGACATATCAGTTTGATCAAAATGAAGCAAGTACCTGAAAGCTGTCCATGGTATGTCGGAGGGTGCAGTGCACAATGTGGGACTTGAATGAAATATGAAAGCACGTACAAATATCCTTTATATAGTCTTACACTATGTTCAGCATAATTACGACAAATGATTAACATTCAGAGGAAGGTCGAAACTGATTTCGAAGCAAGGGTTTCCTTGTTTACCACAGAAAGTTTGATTTTTGAAGTGAAAGGACAGAATGTTCACCAAGCAGTTAAGCAAAAGTCGTTTTAAAAATCCACTATTTAGATGTACCACAGTTGAATTGATTAGTCAACAAGGAAACTGCAAGCCTAATTCACCTATAAAAGGCTTCAAAACCCGTATTTTGATTCCTAAAGTATGATAGACCTTTCGGTCTTTTGTCAAAAGCCATTTTCAATATATGCCAAAGGAGCAGAAATTGCACAGTAATTAGAGGGCTCATCATCTATAGCCAGTGTCAGGCCCGGGTTCCAATCCTGAAATCTGAAGGAATGAGTTTGATGTTCACGAGGAATCTTTTCCTTTCTTTGAGGATTATTTCTATGGGTTGTCTGATTTCCCCCACAAAACATAACATTTATAAATCGATTGCTTCACAATTCTGC
>OZ026605.1:11091059-11116059 GCA_964020085.1 Micromussa lordhowensis
ATGAGTGGTGACAGGAACATCCCAATGTTCATAATTATTATTGTTAAAATCAAAATAGGTTTTATTTCCAGTTTTAAGTTGTGAATTAAATGAATGACATGTACCAATCATGAATGAAATTGGGAAACATTTTGGTGTAAACTCCCTAAGTAACTTAGAAATTCTATATAAAGTTAATATTAAAATTAATTTTGTACTGCAACATAGCTTCGCTCATGCATTGAAAATTGTAACACGGTTTTCTTTGCAGTTGGGTGAAAGACAAATTATTGAATACTGTTATATTCTGTAGTGCTGTTTATGTACATGTAAGTGTTTTGCCCTCTGTCACATACCGTTACATCACACATACACATCGTCGCCTTAAAGTTTTTGGCAAATGGCTATAATCAGATGATGCTTGACAAAATGTTATTTTGTAAATTGTGTGACACACGTTCACAGTTCAGAAGTGTTTTTTTATTTATTACAGTTGCAGTCACTTGATTGATACTACCAAAATTTCTTTTGAGTATGAACGAGATTACACATTTAAAGAAAATACTCACACTATAAAATTTGGAAGACATGTTTCGATAATATAGTTAGTTTGCAAATAGATACAAAGTCCCATTCTTCGACACCAAAACAAATAAGTGATACTATTAATCAGTAACAATGGACGAATTTGGATTACATGTACACACTAGTATAATTTTATACCAAAATATATTATGGCCAAAAAAATGTACGCCGGACTCAACAAGGAACACAACAAACTGGAAGTTGACACTGGTCAGTTGACCACAACGGTCCATACTTCGAGCGTCAGCTGTTTGTCAGTGCAACACTGTTGAAGTAATTTACAGCTGTATCGAATCGAGAAAGGTTGTCAGAATAAAGCATCAAAGTGCACTCGACAAAAGTCACTATGGGTAGAAGTAGAGAGCTGCTGCACGCTTTGAATACCTAAGGTGATGTTACAAGAGCTGATTTTAAAGCCGATTCTAAATCCATGCTACACAAGACAACTTTTGACACAACTTTGTTGTGGCAACAGTATGTTACACGAGACGATTTTTAATGCAACATTCTAAATTCAGGCAACAATGTTGCAGGGTCTTGAACCACTTTCAAAAACCTACATGTACAACATGTTGCTTTAATCAATATAACAACATTTTTTTTTGCATATCATATCTAAGACTTTACCTGGCAAAAGCGGTGCCAGCTGACAGAGAAGTCTCATACATTGATGTCGGCACTCAGTGCTTGGTTTACCACATTGTTTGATAAGCCACGGGATGATATGAATCAATGTTATGGTACTTCCAAATCCCCTGTACATTAAAAACAGTGCATGTGAAAATCATAATGTTAACAACTGAAGAAAATTCCAATTCTAATACATGGATCATAATGTTCATGCAACCCTTGCATTCTGAGAGAAATAACCATGTAATTAATTTATTGTATAATTTACAAGTCAGGATATAAGTCATAAAAAATTAAGCCAAGGCATTATTGTCCAGAAGTTTATTTCTTTTCTGAATTACATGTATGATGAAAATACAAAACAGGAGAAAAAAAAAACATTTTAAGGAATAAATATCCAGGCATTGCTATTATGCATTCACTATATTTTGATATTGAGAATAGCCAAGTCAAGTTTTCTTCAAGACATCATAGACAGAACCTGAACTAGAGGTGAGCATACATTTCTATCAACCAATCGAGAACCAGAAATCAATGACCTGCTTAACTGCACGACCTTTATCCCTTTATCCGGTTTTAATATGCAATCTTCATTCACTTCTAAAATCCGCACACGTCATTGGTTAAAATTGATCACGTGAGTTCTCGTTACCTGGCGACATCAAAGTGACAGAGTGCGCATGCGTTATTACAATAACGCATAAAAACTGCGCGGTGTTCGGGCAGGAAGCCATTGTGACTCAGTCGCCAGCAGTGAACTCAAATATTAAAAGGGTTAGAGACCGCTAGTTCGTGTTTTGTTTTCAAATAGATGCACTTGCTTACTGTGCAATGAACTCGAAATTTTCAATACTGCACTCAGCTTCGCTTCTTATTCATTACTATTATTATTATTGTTTTTATATTCCTCCTATTATACTTTACGTTTTATATTTCAATGTCTTAGTTTATTTATTACTTCTATTTTCTATTTTTCTACTGTGATGTATATGTGTGTCCAACCTAAATTATCCTAAACAAATTGTAATACTGGCTGCCTACCCCTTTTAACTTTTTAGTTATTTCAGGCAGCCAGACCCCCTATATTTATCTCTATCTATTTGAATAATTTATCTGTATGTATGTAAGTTTATGGGGTAAATAAAATTGTTGTTGTTGTCATGCAGTATTGAAAATTTCTCGTTCATTGTACAGTAAGCGTATGTGTGTATTTGAAAACAAAACACTCACGACAGTCTCTAACCCGTAAATACATGTACAAGGTATATACAGTTGTAATAATATACAAATGGAGGTGTCGTTTATTTCAGAAAATTCCTACTGGGCAAAACATAATTCTAGTCTTTTCTGTTTCTTTCTTTTTTAAATCTGAAACGGATTAAGTTTTCTTCTGTGAGGATCTTATTTTACAAAAACCTTCTCAAGTAGAATACATACCTAGGAATTCTTCTCCGTTTGTTTTCCTTGTTCAGCAGCTGTGCACTTGCTCGGATTATTCTCTCCAGGTTAAAAATAACTTGGACACACTGATCCCGGGTACCTGTAAAATTTTAAAACCTGTAATTCAAGAGTTCTAAACTCCTTTTAACGAGATGGCTTTATGCCTTGGAGCACAATAAAAAGAGAGCAGATGACAAAAATTTTGCAGTCATTCATAAGGTGATATTTGGCATTAGAATTGTGTATATATGATGCAACTCTCATGCACCACTCAATTCCATTGTTAATGAACCAATCAGCCTGGAGTGGATATCATTTACATGAAGAGAACAAATCGATCAGGCTGAATAATTAACTTGAGGTTTAATCCTAAACTAGTTTGTTTCTGTGCAAAATCCGTTGGCATCTTCAATGAAATTAGTATAGGAAATAGCACGGTTTCTAGGGGTATTTGGTATAAATACCGCGAGTGATATTTCAAAATTCGCCAAAATATCACGAGCCGCCGCGGCGAGTGATATTTGGAGAGTTTTGAAATATCACGAGCCGGTATTTATACCAAATACCCCGAAGAAACCGTGCTATTTTTTGTTTACACTACAAGGCAAATAAATTTCGCATCTTGTAACGCTGTTTAGTCACGCGCGGGTGATTGGTTTTACTACATGAGATCGCACAAAGGTCACACATGTACAAATGATTTTCGCTTCAACTGCGATAAAACAGTACTTGAATACCTGTAAATATCTTTTGAAGGGTACATTTTGAACAGCCTCATCGTCAATCGAAGTTTATCAATAGATTTTTAACCGATTCTGCTTGTGTGGAACTTGGACTTTGAGCTTTCATTTAAGCAGCAGGCCGTGAAAATTGTTGGCTATTTATCGTTTCTTTGGTCACCACAGCAGCGGAAAATAGTTTCCAGCGGACGACGTTTACTTCTGGTTGCCTGTGCTTCTGAACTGTTGAATAAAGACTTGAAGGAGCCGTTTTTCATTCTCTCACCTTCTTCGATAGCAGCTAAAAGAGCGCTCGACGATAAAGCTATGCACCGAACTTCGTCAGTTGAGTTGGTTCGCGTTGTAGCTCACTGAAAATTTCAGGACTGTATCCTTTGCCTTCCACCTTAAATCGACGAAACAGTGACCTAGATCTTTGTACATTCTCTGCTGTTTCCATATCTTGGTAATTTCCTTTAGCTCTTGCAGTTTTTTCCACAGAATTTTGAAAATCTTTCCGCCATATTGTTCGATCATTTAGGTTTCCATGGAAACTGAAATTTTTACATGTAAGTATTTCAAATTTGGCAGAAATACTACTGGTTTTAGCCAATCACATTTGAGAAATTTCTTAGCCTGTAGTATAAGGGCATTAATTATACTGTGATTGCTAAACTAAAAGTGATTAAGTAATAAAACGAAAACGTTACTTTGTGTTCATGCCATACATAAGTGGCACATGATTCAGTTGAGCACCCCAAGTGCTAATCTACTTTTGGTAGCTCAATGAACACTTACATGTATTGGGGAGGAGGCATATATTTGGCACATGGCACCTTTTTAATTTTGGCGTAAATGACATTAATAAACAACAAGAACTAACAACCTTTATAACAATTGTAATAATTGTAGTAAGTCATAGTCAAATGTTCTCTTGTTTAATCAAACACTATTGGTCAACATTGTGTTCAGTTAAGGAAGGATATGCCACAAATTAAATTTACCTGTCTAATTTATAGACCAAAATAACTGTAATAAAAAATGTTGATTTTAAAGAAACTTAATGATGGTTTATTCATAACTTACTACATGTAAGTATAAAATTCTTAAAACTAAAATTTTCTTTCAAGTAAGATGTTATATTTCAAGCTGTACCTTTTGCCTGCTCATCACTGTGTGCAAGAGACAAACTTTCCAAGTAATTTACAAGGATTTCTAACACAAAAACGTCTACCAAGGAAGACTCCTCCCTAAAAGGTAAATGTTGGATATTGTTAGAGCATGATGAATTTACTATGATAGCAATTTTGAGGTTTGCTTATAAATATCGACTATCATTAAATGCATTTGCAAATTTAGTAGCATAGCTACTTTGATAAAAAATGAATCTTGAGTGTAATTGAGGGGGCTTACAATGTGTCAATTGATATGAAAGTTACGTAACCAAAAATAACTGTGAAAACTAATTACAATAACAAATATGCACGGAATAACTGAAAACAAAGGACTAAAACGTGAAAGCACAACAAAATTGAGGCTCTGTGATTACACACAGGTCCCAATCAACTAATGAAATTTTTTTTTCCTTGTCCTCAAGAAACTGAATTGTGAAAATGCAACAAAGATTGGTCTCACAATAAAGATATAGATTTGAGTGTTCTCATAGTTCTCAGAAATATATTCTCTCGAATAATTAATCACAAGACTAACTATTCATCATGCTCAAGGAAACACAGTTTTGAATTCAGTCTAACGAGGGTTGAGATGCTTATGTGAACTTTTGCAGATCTGATGTATCCATCCCTTCTGCGATTAACAACTTGAACAACTCTGGCTAAAGGCCACTTGCGTTGATGAACACTTTTATCCATAACCAGGACCAAATTGTTAACTGCAAAACAACAGCAAGGACCACACCATTTCTGTCTCAGTTGAAGAGTTGGTAAATATTCCTTGAGCCAGCATTCCAAAATATGAGTGCCATGTATTGTACCTGTCACCGATGACGCTTGCAGAAAGTATCTTCTTTCGTGAAGACTCCAGGAGGCAAGTTAGGGTTTGCTCGAAGGAGTAGCAAATGATTTGGCGTCAACTGCAAACTCTCCGAATCAGAGGTTTTATTTGGACTTACTCACCCCTGTTCACACCGCTTGACCCTCAACCAACTCGTAATGCTAGGAAAATATTTTCTATATATCAACACACTAAATAATACCGTATTCGTTTTCAGCGATTTCATCTCGTTGGTACAAGATAAAATGGAAATAGAAAAATACATTGCTGCCACGCTGAATGGTGAGAGGGAATTTCGGCAGAAGTGGAAATTTTTTCTCACCAGTTAAGGCATGGCCACGAAGTAATTTTGCTGCAAGTTTTTTTTTCTTTCCTGCAGGTAACAACAGTATATGTTAAGTCCTTAAGTAGCGTAATGTGTTAGTAGTAGTGGTGTAAGTATTTGAGTTTGACATTTAAATGTTTGAGTTTCTTAAAAAAAAAAACTGCTTTGGATCGTTACTGACAGGCGTTAGAGGCCTGAAGTTCAGTATTGCTTGCACATCTGCCATCACAATACTCAATACTCTTCATTCACCAGTTGTTGCCCTAGCAATGCTGTTAGAATCTTGCATATTGATCTGATGACACGTTCCCCATGAAGCACACGGTAGGAAAAATTTCCAGGAGATGTTCTTCAGACAGAGAAACTCACAGATGCGTCTTTGATTCCAATCTTCTATGGCTGTATGCATTCCTTGTCCTCCCACATGAAACTGGAATCATAAGTACTGACACTGGGTTTCCCCTGAGATTGATGAAGCTATGCACAGCATTAATAAAAGAATCTGTATCCTGGTAATCTTAATATGAATGGCTCTTGTCATCAAACCAACAATACACAGCTGTAGCGCTTGACACATGAATACCGTTGTTGTACATATGGGGGGGGGGGGGGGCAAAATAATCCATGCCCACAGAGCTGAATGGTGGATCTTCGGGTGTCAACCTTTCCTTGGGTAAATTAGCCATTGACTGTTCTCCACAGCCTGCACCAAGCTTTCTGCACAGAAAATATTCACTGAGATATGGACGCACGTAGATTATCCTTGACTTGCCTACTGACGATACTTCTGAATGATCAAATTTGTAACATGATGACGATAAAGCAAAATTATCTGATGCTTGGCATCAGATGGCAGCCTTTTCTAGCCTTCCTCCATCTTGAAGGATCCCCTCGCGAGGCTAAGCTTACACAAGAAACGTGGCAATCCTCAACTTTCCAAGTTTCAGTTTGACTTGACGTGACGATTCTTGATTTCTGGTCATTTCTGATTTCTTTGAAGAGCTTCAATGACTTCTGGGAAGGATAGCTTCTGTAGATGCCTGATTATCTATCTGATTATTTTAGCTACTTGAACTTTTTTGACTGACAATTCTCCTCACGGCATTAGACTCATGGAGGGAGTACTGTTCACTGAAAGATGATGATGCTTTCAAACGGACCAGTTCTTGAATCTCAAAAACCAGTCAAACACCTTCCTCAACTTATCCCAAGAGGAAAATTGGTAAAATAACTTTGTGAGAACATCTTCTGCTGGTTGACTAAATGTTGTCTGGATGTATGTCTGAATATCTCATTTGAGTTATGGATTGTCAGTGGACAGTTCCGTTAGATGGTAAGACAGATCACAAGGCCAAAGGTGTTTGTCCTTTGTAAGGAATTCAGGGCAACTCTGCCATCTGTTGTTTTGGATCATTGCATAAACAGCCAGACCTCTGCTGGCATCATCAGCAGGATTGAACTCAGAGTTTATGTATCCACATAAGCTAGGTTCAGAATGTTCGTGAATTAATCTCAGGTGGTTGGACACAAATGTGTGGAATCTGGTAGTCTAATGTACTGGAGAACTGTAGTAGAATCTGTCCACAATACAGATTGGTGTAATGGCACATATATTTCAAGCTTTGACTTGAGGGTCTCATCTAATTGAATGGTCAGAACTGCAGCTGAACGTTCTAGCCTTGGGACTGTCATTGGCTTGATGTGCGCAAGACAGGACTTCCCCATGAGAAATGAACAGTAAGTATTGTCTGTCAAATCCACCAGTCTTAGATACGAGACAGCACCAAGCGTAAATTGTGAGGCATCAGCGAGGTTATTATATGTAACTCAAGTCCCTGAGGTCTACAGGCTTAATGCACCTTTTGACGGCTGCTTGAGAAAGTTTTGGCAGTTCTTTTTCCATTTTCCCATCTTCAGCTTCGTTCTCACCAACCAGATCATCCCAGTCCAGCCTGCGCTTGCAATAAACATTAAAGTAGTTTCTTGGCAGGAAGGATGATTGGTGCTAGAAACCCGAGTGGATCGTAGATGGAGCTTGTGTAAGAAACAGTATCCCTGTGCGAGTGTTTGGCTTACTTTTCAGGGCGGCACTGAAAAAGAACATCTTTTTGCATGTCCCATCTCAGACCCAAGGTCCGTTCAACAGGGAGTCTTTCCTTGTCCAAGTCGAGGTTTACATGTAGGACTGAAGAAGCTGTTTAACTTTCAGGAATAGTCTTCATAACTTCAGATCTGTTACTGAACCACTTAAAAAGACGAAACCCACCGCTGGAGAGGAGATTTCATAGCTGACCTGCTAAGTTGACGGTGTGATCAGGGAATTCTACTGACTTGAGGCAGTCATCCACATAAACGTTCTTCCCTACAGTCTTCACAGCAATGTTACTTTCTGCTGTCTTCCTGAGAGCAAGTTAGAATGAGCTGGGGATGATGTGGTGCCAAATAGGTGAACCTCCATGTAGTAGTTGACTGATTCTTGATCCCGATCATTGTCCAGCCACCAGAAAATTAATATGTGTCATAATCATCTGGTGACTCCCTCACCTGGTGGAACATGGCTTCCACGTCTGCTGCCAGGGTTACTTGCTAGTGACAAAATCTTGTCAACACACCCACAATACTGTTAGTAACATCTGGTCCACTAAGGACTTGGTTATTTAAAGACATCCCTCTAAACTTTGCCACGACACACATAACTAATGGGGGTTCTGGGACAACAACTCTGGGACATCGCAGCTGCTGACAATTTGGAGGCATTTTGTTTGTTCTGCGTCAAGCCTTTGTAGCTGCAAAACCACTCAGTGAAGGACCATTGCCACATCGCAGGAAAATACTACAGGGCCGCGCACAATGAGCTTGAGCTCTTGACAGATCAAGACATTCCCCTTTTCATCGAGAGAGGAATGACAGGAAGCATCTCAACGGTGAGCAACCCGCTCTTTGAAGGATATGACCCACAAAAAGCAACAAATTACAAAACTTACTTAGACAAAATAACCTTTAGGGCGGGGCCCAGAGCTTGCTGCTGCCAAAAAGTGGTTTCAAGTGAAAGCGCATCATACCCACAAAAGAGCAAATCATGAAAATGGAAGAAAATTCAAAGAAGAGGTGGACCTGGAGTACCTGGAAGAGCTGCACGAAGAATACAACAGCTACCCACTTGTGCCGGAGAAGAAGATGATTAGAAAGGAGATGACGTATGGGTTCCAAAAGCATTTGATGGAAGGCTTGAATTGAGACCAACCAAACAGCGAGAAGCTAGTGCTGACGCTGGAGGACAAAAGAAATTACGCGGTCCACAAGAACCTGCAGTTTTATCTCAAACAGGGCATGCATTTGAAAAAGGTGCACCAAGCAATTGAGTTTGAACAAGAACGCTGGATGGAGCCATACATTCAGATACACACTGAATTCAGGAAGGAAGTAAAAAGCGATTTCGAGAGCAATTTTTACAAACTGACAAACAAATCTGTGTTCAGCAAAATGATGGAGAACCTGAGAAACCGTGTTGATGTGAAGATTGTCCGAAGCTAGGAGACAGACAAGATGTGCTGCCTGGTGGCCAGCCCTTCATTTGCAAGGCATGGCATAATTTGGAAATGACTTGGCAGGCAAACACATGCACAAAAGCAAGCGCCTCCTGAACAAGCCCCGTTAACTATTCTCAAGAAGAGCAGGATCTTGATGTATGGCTTCTTCTATGATTACTTGAAAACTATTTTTTTCTTTTTTTTTTATTTATCCACAATACTTAACAATAGTAACATTACTTACAATAATAACATAATGTCTACAACAGTACAATGAACAAAGTTACAGTACATAACAAAAAAATATTACATTACATTACATTTCCACATTACATTTCCAAATTACATTCCATTTCCATTACATTACATCACATTTTTCAAAGGCTACGGTACATTATACTTACACTTACATTACTTACAGTCATGCATCTTACTGCTGCGATAATTATTCTACTTGGAATGGCTTTGCCAATAAGATGTTAATTAGGGGTCGGTTCTCGGTGTATCGTAGTGTGAGAGGAAGAGAGGGAAATTTTCTATTTTCGGGAAAGTATTGCGTGTTTTGCATACCCAGAGAAAAAGTCTGGTGATCATTAAGTAGAAGTCTAGTCTCTTGTTCTTACTTGGATTCAATCCCAGTACTAGATATGCCATTAAGTTAATAGTAATTGAAAGTTCTCCACGATTAACTGCCCATTGCTTAAAATCTTGCCAAAAGAGAGTATATACGTTACAATGAGAGTCTCCGCATCATTTTGGCAGAAAGTGTACAGCTCATTATCTTTTAGGTTTATTTTTGTTAAAAAAAACTGTTGGTTGCTAATCTCCTATGTAGTAGCTTAAATTGGAAGAAAATTAGTTTTGAGATCTTTGTGCAGGGAAAGGATGATCAGTAAACTGTGTCCCAATCAATCTTTTCTTGGGTTTCAACTCTGCAATCCGTGATCCATTTTCTTTGAGCTTCGACCGGTTTTGTCTGCTTTTTGCCAACAAGAATTTTATATGCTAGTCTGTTTGGTTGTCTTGCCTTTAAAAAAGTGAGAAATCAGTGAAAGTTCCATAGTTGGTGGTAATATTGTGTAGATTTTCTTCGTTGCTTTTCCATATAGGGCTTTAATTGCTGATAACACCCCTTGGAAAGTAAGAAAGTTTGTTTTGATATTAAAATGTTCTTTAAAGTCCTCAAAGGATAGAAATTGTATGGAATCTTTCATCAAATGACCCACGTTTCTAACTCCTTTTGAAGACCATGATTTATTGTGTATGGGTATGTTTCCGACCGAGTTTTGCCATAAATTTTGCGCTTTTAGCTGTTCAGTGGAGTAAATGTTGGCCTCATAATTAATATCCGTCCAGATACTTAGTATTTCTGAAATAAAGGTATCCGATATTTTAAAGTGTTTTGATGAAATCTTCTTTACTAAGGTTACTGCGAAAAACTTCCTCACCACCAAAAGATTGTAATTCCAGATCAAACAAAAGTTTCCATTTTCCATGGTTTACTGAGTCTAAGTATTTTGTTATCCAACTTGACTTGAGAGCTTTGTTAAATAGTTTGATGTTCATCATTCTTAGCCCTCCATTGTTGTGGTCGCCAATCATAATATCGCGCTTTATTATGTCACCTTTACCATCCCATAAAAAGTTGAAAAAATACTATTTATCTCATGTATAGCACTGTGGTTTGTTGGCAAAGGTGAGAGGCAATAAGGCTTTTAAGTAGAGCAATTTTACCTAGTAAGCTAAGACGGCGCAATTCCCAGCAGCTTAAGCTGTTTCTTACTTTAGTTAGTTTTTCGCTATAGTTAACTTCTATAGTAGTTTCGGGGTTGGTCGAAAGCCATATCCCTAAAGCTCTAACTTTGGCTTTTACCCATTTGAAACCTCTCTCTGGGTTGAGATTTTCTTCCTTTCCAATATTAGCGCCAATCCACAAAGCCTCTGTTTTCCTGTTGTTTAAATGGAGGCCAGAGATTTCGCTAAAAAGGTTCAATATCTGTAGAGCAGTTGTGAAGGAGACTCTCGAACTGTCCAAAATAAGTGTGGTATCATCTGCGTACTGGCTGATTTTGATTTCTTGTCTATCAATTGTTATACTTAATATTTTTATTTTTCCTCATTGTTTCAGCTAGTATTTTGACGCAAAGAATAAAGAGGTACAGAGAAAGAGGGCAGCCTTGTCTAACTCCTCTTTCCAGTTTAAAGAAATCACTAGAGCAACAGTTGTTTAAGATGCAGCTTTCTGTATTGTGGTAAAAAAGTTTAATCCACCAAGTAGCAGATGGGCCGAAATTGTAATGTAGGGTTTTATGTAAGAAGGACCACTCTACTGTGTCAAAAGCTTTTTCAAAGCTAAGAAAAAGTAGAAGACCAGGGATGTTTTTTGCGGCCGTATATTTTATAATACTATCAATAAGACGGATATTTTCTCCAATTAATCTACCTTTTAGAAAGCCAGTTTGATCATTGTCAATAAGATTCGGAAGAACCTGTTTAAAATGGTTAGCAATTGCCTTGGCTGCTATATTATAATCGCTATTTAGTAAAGATATCAGGAACCAGTTTTTCATAAGGTAGGGTTCAGCATCTTTCTTTGGAATAACATCATGTTTTGAACTAACTCCTCCAGCACATGAACCAGATTGTTTGAAAATGTTTGGCACTGCTCTACCAAAGGCAAGTTCTTTACTTGAACAGCCACATGCTGCAGCTCATTTCCTCTTCTCTTCTTAAAAGTTCTTGCTCCACTTTAAGGAGTGCCAAATCTTCCTTGGTCTTTAACTGCTCAATAGACTCACATGTCCAGTTGCAACTTTGAAGAGAACCAGCCATGCTTATGGAAGCTAATTAATTTGTTCTTAAACTAGCGATCTGCAATTTGTTTGGCGATTACGATGACTAAAACATAATGACAACGGCAACTAACAAACTAATGGCAGAAGAAGCTAAACAGAATAACAGAAATGGATGAAAAAATGTACATGAAAATATGAAATGCTAAGTATAACCAAAACTAACTTGCAAAACCAATTACAATAACAAATATGCAAAGAATAACTGAAAAACAGAAAACAAAGGACTAAAACGCACAAGCACAACAAAACTGAGGCTTCGCGACTACAATACCTACTGTAGCCTTTATTCAAGGCAAACAACAACAACTTAAGCCTGGCCTGACTCTGGGGATACATGTACCATTCTAACGATGCCAGAGTGCATGCCACCTGCATGCATGATCCTGTGTGTAATGTACATCCATCTTACAACTAGTATGTAGTGAACATTAATGTAGACTAATCTTCTTTGTTCTAACAAAACTAGTACCACAAGGAGAGCATCGGGTTTTATGAAACAAATACATACTGTTATGGTGCCAACAAATAAGTAATTTAGGTACAATATGTTTTATATAGTGCACACATGTTCATTTTCTTCACCAAGAGATAAACTTGCCTGAATATCGTGTAGATGTTGTTAAAGGCCAGTGCAGCACCAAGTCGTTTTGCTGCACTAGGATGGATGGCCAGACTGTACAGTCGCTTTAACAAAGACTTGATGTTTATTGGGCTCTTTTCGAGTTGCTAATGACAAAAAATAAAACAGTTGTCTTGTAATCAAAATAATGACACAGTAGCTGTTTAACAGACACTCACTACCAGCTGGTGGAATACAATACTTTGCTGACAAAGTTAACACTTAATGATTTATAATATTACCAGCTTTGATTAAGACTAGTTCACTCATGCAGTCTGAGTGTGTGCACATTTTACTGATGAGCTGAACTCGTGCAACCTCCAATTCAAAGACACTTTAAAAACTAAGACTAACAAAGACACTTCCTTAAAAGTATCCTTCAAAATCTGTTAAAATACAATATTTCTGGATGACGCACAGAAAACTAAATCATAAAAAGTGCTTCAAGACAGCTAATTACAGCCGCAATGAACAACAAATAACAGTGTCATTCCACAAGAAATGCACAGTTGTATTGAATCAAAAGGACCACTTCATAATTTTTAGACAATATATTTAGTGGCAAATTGGCATACTGTATAAGACGCTCAAATGTTATTGGTCAGTTTGCAAAGAACTGCTTGCATTTGGGTGGCCTTGGTTGAAGCCATAATGCAATCTTACAAAGCATTTCCAGTTTTGGACTTTGAATGTCACCTACACACAGCTGAGAACCTTATAACCTGACAAACCTTTTCATTTGTCTGTTTAATTGACCACTGGAGGAATTCCCGTACACACTGGGCACTGAAGTCTCGTAATGCAGTGTCATCATGGTGGATAATACCATCCTATTGAATTGAAATTTAATCTTTATTTTCTTGATACATATGGTGTATGTACATGTAACTGTATAGCATTGTAATTTGAATGTTTTCCTTCTATATTTCCAATACTTAAGACTTCCTGATCAAGTATCAAGTTTCATTGCAAAAATGCCTCTGATCATAGTAGTTACATGTAGTAACTATGCTCTGATAAAACAAGGATACTACCATAGCAGCTCAGGGCCACCTGGCATGTGTACAGACCTTAGTATACATTAACTTCTCTAGGCAAGGATATTAAGTTGTGACTAAAATAAAATGGGCAAGCAAACTATTAAATCATACCAGAATTGCATCTAACAGAGCCATGGTCTCCGGGCTCTCATATTTTCTGTTGTTGGTCAACCAGTGAATTAACTGGAAAACTAATGGCTTGAAAAGCTGCTCTGACACCTACACAAAAAGTGGCAAACAACAAGAATAACACAACTGATAACCCATCAAATATTTTTGTCCGCATGCCATTGGTGTAAACGTATCATGTCACTGAATATACCCAGCTCAAACTGGGAATATCCTAGTTAAAAAATCATGTATGTTGTGAATTAAGTTGATTTGAAGGGCAATAAACACAATAGCCTCAAATTGACTTTATGAATATGCTCTGATATTTGTCCTTGAACATTATCCGTTCTTTCAAGGTCACAGTTTTCCTTGAGCTTAAGCTTCACTCTTGGAAAACTGTTAATTGGTTCTCTGAATGGATAACGGCCATGGACAAAATAACAACCAAGCATATTTTTGCACCAAATGGAGGCTATTGAATGTTTATGTATAACACAGATCAAAAGCTAATTCCAGATGCATTTCTTACTGAACAAAAAAATATTTATTTGCTGAAAACTGGAAAAAAGGCACCTAAAATTTCCATTAAAATTGGATTCTCTCAAGGGAGAGCTCTGTGCTAAGCTCTTACATCACGATTTAGTGTGTTGTATTGCTATTGTACTTCTAGCTACATGTACTGTATAACTGAGTTGTTATTAAAATGTTGTTATTTATATATTGATAATAATCAAACATAATGACTTTTGTTAAGTTTATCACATCTTTGCACCCTTGAAATGTCATTTGCTTATCTCTAAACTTTAAGCCCCAGGTATCAAATGACACTACAACCTTGTTCCCAGGGTCTCTTATCCTTCCCAAGAGAGGGGGAACCCTGGTTGGGTCTGGTCACATGTCTCTTCTGGGCGGCCTAGTAGGAATTTTGTCTATACTGAGCCTACAGGAACCAGAAACAATAATTATGATGTCCTGCTCAATTCTGCGGCAATGTTTGGTGGTAATATTCTGCAAACGCCAAAGAAAACTTCTCTTTCATCTGGAGGCGGAAATTCAAGTTGTTGTGTGGTTCAGTTAAGGACGTTAAACATTACAAACATTTCATCAAGAAGGCGGGGCCATGTATGCAAGATCTTTACCTCAGAATGAATTAAGACCACATCTAGTGTATTCTCTGTTATGTCACTGTGTTACAACGCGGAGAAAATGTTTAAGTTCTAATAGCAGAAAAAACAACAGACACAATGATATAGGAGGGACATTATTGTGTGACGTAAAATCCCTAGAGGAAACTGCAGCGATAGATGAAAATTCCAAACATGAACACACCTATGTATGCCTTGTGAAAGCTGATTAAATAATTTAGAGTATCCAGGGCCTTGATCACTGAAAGCCAGAGTCACTTCGAAAGGAGTGAAAGAGTGAAAAGATTTATTGAAGTGTCACCTTGAGTCGCCGCGCCATTGGTGCGCTGAACTCCGCAAAGCACAAAGGATAATAGCATGACTCTTTGCGGTCTAAATTTCGCCGCCATGGCTGAGAAACTAGATTTATCTTAACCTGAAAGGAGGCTTGAAAAAGAAAAATATAATTTTTATTATGTCGTTAAATGTAAATAAGACGACAGAACTCCACGACTCCAATGGTTTGTGACATTTGTGCATTTGCAGTTCACTCATTTTCGGTCTCTTAACTTTTCTTTGCTCCACACATGTGTTTCTGAAGGGTACTTTATGCTGTGTTATTGGGAGAAATAGAAGTTATATGTAGAGTGGAGGCTGTTTCACTGTGTTATCAGGTATAGAAAAGAATGGGGTTCACATATCATTTTCTCTCATGATAGTGCTAATGCCAGGGGTGTTGCTGTGCTAATCAGAAATGGATTAGATATTGTTATTAAATATATGAGCTTTGAGATTCAAACGGGAGGATGTTACTGCTGAAAGAGTTAATTAATGTCGCAAACTATTTTCTGGTTAATGTTTATGGCCAAACAAGAGGCATTAAATAGACTTCAGCAAAACCCTTCGAATGTAACAAAACTGGAAATCGATAAACTTAAAAGTGAAATAAATAGAAACACTATAATTATAACAAGAAAGTAGAGGGGATCATTGTTCATTCTAGAGCATGCTGACATGAGCATGGTGAGAGAACAGCAAGTATTTTCTCAACTTCCTGAGGAATTGAGGGCAATCTGTGAAGATAACATCACTATTGACAAATGTGGAAAAATTTTAGGCTCTTTCCAAATAGGCAAAACTCCAGGCGATCATGGCATTCCAATAGAATTTTAAAAAACCTTTTGGCCACTCTTGGAGTTTTTATGATTGATTTGTTTAATGAGACGCATGATAACAAGGAGATGTCTTCATGGCAAAAACAAGCCATTATCACTCTTATCGTTAAGAAAGGGAAAGACAGAAATTATTTAGAGACCAATATCTTTAACCAATGTAGATGCAAAGACAGTATCTAAAGAATTATCCCAGTTTTGCCTAAAATAATTAATTCCACCCAAACAGGGTATGTCAAAGGTACACCGTAGATTTATAGAGCAAGCAGCAAGGTTGATCTCGGATGTTATGGATTATACAAAAAAGCAAAAAATTACCAGGGATATTACTGTTTACTGATTTTGAGAAAGCTTTTGATAGTCTTGATTGGAATTTCATGTTAAGAAGTTTGAATGTATTCGGTTTTGGCCCCAGTCTTATTAGATAGATTGAAACACTTTCATGCAAACACATCTAGTTGTGTGTTAAACAATGGACTATGTTCACCATACTTTGATGTTCAAAGAGAATTAGGCAAGGAAATCCACTGTCCCCCTACCTATTTATTATTGCTGTGGAAATTTTCACAATTGGGATTAAAACCAACATGGATATTCATGGCCTCCAATGTGGAAAGGAAGAGTTTAAGTTAGTTCAATATGCCAATGATCTCACGGTTTTCATGCCTAATATTGAGTGCGCAAAACATGTTTTTCACTTGCTTGACGAATTCTGATCCATGATCTGGTTGTAAGGAGCTTCCAGTTCAAGATTTTGAATGATATTACTTTTACTAATCACCACTTAGCAAAGATAGGCTAATGTCCCAAATGACCTTTGTACATTTTGTGGAATTGAATCTGAAACTGTAAATCACTTATTTTATGACTGCTCTTCCACAAATCTAATCTGGAATGATTTTGCGTCCTTTTAGTTTTTGGTTTCTGGCAAAAGAGTAGACCTCATGCTACAAGATGTGTTCCTAGGTAAATTAGACGCAGAATTAGAAATATTGAATTACTTTATTACACCTGTTAAACTACATATTTGTATAATTAGGGAACATGGGGTGACTCCTAATCTAAGTGTTTTTAAGGAAATTGTCAAAGTGAAATTTAAAACTAATAATAAAGTAAATAATAATAATAATTTACTTACTTCTATTGTGCGTGTTCCATAGTAAGATGCTCACACGCACATCACAGAGGGGAAAAACAATTTACAATTTAAACTGGTGAAACTAATTACAATAGGCTTATAAATCAATGTAGGTAGATGGCTAGCAACAATAATAGCAGGTAATAGACTAACTCTAATATAATTATAATAAGTAGACTAACAATAAAATATATAGTTACAAGTATGTAAGAATACTAACTGTAGTGACTATATGCCTCTCTAAACAGATGGGTTTTGAGCAGGCGCTTGAAATGATCTAAATTACTGGCATTGCGGATATCGCAAGGGAGCTTGTTCCACAGTTTGGGTGCCGCAAAAGTAAATGAGCGGTAACCCAAAGTAGCAAGACTCTTTAAAGTTGGATATTTCAGTAATAGTGTATTCACAGAGGATCTGAGATTATATCTAGGGACTGGCTTAGGCTGCAAAAGTTCTGATATATACAAACGAGCAAGTCCATTAAAAGCTTTAAAAACAAAAAGTAAAATTTTAAATTGTATTCTATAGATAATGGGTAAGGAAGGAGTAATATGTTTGAATCGACTAACATTGCACACGTTGGAGTTTGTGCAACTGGTTGTTAGGTAGCCCATATAGGAGACTATTACAACAATCCAAGCGACTGGTCACGAAAGCGTTCACTAAAATGTTTGTGCATTCCATACTAAGAAACTTTCCAATTCTCCTAATATTAAACAAATGGGAGAATGTGGCCTTGCATATGTCATTTATGTGGGTGTCCATTTTTAACTGTCTATTGAACCAGCGCATGCTTTTCTGTGTGTTATGCATGATGATGACCAGGCCCTGCCCCAGACTCCTCCCCACATTTAAAGCTTGGCTACTAAGCACTCGTTCGTTTTGTTTCAATGGTACTGAACTTTATGGTGTGTTTCGAAATGATAATCTTGAAAAATCAGGTCAAAGGAGCATTTTAAGTTGAAGATGTCATAAATTCAACCGAAAAAGAAGGTAGGACAAATGAAATTTCGCTTTCTTTAGACTTGATAAATGTGAAAGATGGCAGCAACTTCAGCATCGGTGTTTCGAAACCTTGATTGTTTATAGCAAATACAACTCTGCTGGCATTTCAAACTTAATTGTTTTTATTTTTTCCAAAATCTGCGCTTCCAAATTGGGAGTGCGGCTTATCTACGGATGCGGCTTATACATGGACATTTACGGTAAATGGCGCTCAATGATTACAAACAGCTTGCTAGCATAGATGACAATTAGTAAAGGATCTGGGCAGGATCTTTGTGGGACACCATACTTCATCTGAAAAGTTGTTGATGTTCCACCATTGATAGAGATGGATTGGATTCTGTTGCGGAGATAGGACACAAACCAAGAGTGCACCTGTCCCGATATACATGTACCAAAGTCCCTATGGAGATGATCAAGCAGAATTGTGTGTATCAACGGTCGTGCTTTGATCGAGAAGTACAAGCAGGGTGACGTGTTGTTGGTTCATCTTGAGTAGGATATTGTTCTTGACTCTTAGCAATGCAGTCTCGGTGCTGTGATGTTCCCTATATAATGACTGCGCTAAAGGATAGAGGTTGTGTGTGCTCAGGTGATCATGCATTTGTAGAAACACAGCTCGCTCAGTCAGCTTTGAAGCAAATGGTAGGCTACTGATGGGACCTAAGTTGGTAAGCGTTACCTCAGAGTTGGGTTTCTTCAGCCGTGGTCTGACATCTGCATGTTTCCAGGTATCCGGAAAACTTCCAGTTTGTAGAGAGAGGTTGATCATCCTGCTAACAACAGGTAGGAGAACATCAAGGCACTCAACCACGAGGGGAGTGGGCATCGGATCCAAGCTACAAGACTTCTTACTGGATTTCCCAATAAGGCATTTGATATCTTCAAGAAATATATAGCTATGAAAAGCAACACAGAACTTAACTTAACACAGAACTTAACGGCTGACCGGTTAGCTCAGTTGGTAGAGCAGCGGACTGCCATGCGGGAGGTTGCAGGACCAACACTCAGGGTCTTTAAATAACTGAGGAGAAAGTGCTGCCTTTGAAATGACATCTGCAAATGGTTAGACCTTCAAGTCTTCTCAGATAAGGACTATAAACTGTAGGCCCCGTCTCACAGTACTAGTGTGGGACGTTAAAGAACCCACACACTGTTTGAAAAGAGTAGGGGACGTTTTCCCTTGTGTGATGGTTTATAACTTATTCTGTTCTGGGGGCTTGTGTATTCTACTATTCTATGTGTGGCAGCAATTTGCACAGAAATAAGCAGTCTGGCAAAGTCCCCCACAAAGTGTTGTAAAGCGCTTCGAGTGTCAGGATAAAGCGCTATATAAATGCTGTTTTTATTTATTATTTATTTAACTTACAGGCTAGATGGCAGCTGTATATAAAATTCATATCAGAAACTTAATTTATGTTTTTATTTAATTTTATTAGAGTATCAGGACATGTAAAATTATTAATGTTACTTATGTCAGGTGTTATTAAGAATATGTAATTCCTATTTGATTTTGAACCTTGCAAGGTTATAATAAAAGTCGAAAAGTGGAAAAAATTCAGGGGTTTTCATAGGGAAAATCCAAACAAAAAAGCATTAACAAATCCCATGAAAACCCCTTTAAAAATTACCAATTAAGGGCCCATGAAATATCCATTCTGATATAAAAACATTAAAAATGCATGAAAATGCCATTAAATTTGATGGGGTCATGAAATGTAATTTAATGGGATTTTCATGGCATTGGAGAACAAACCATGAAACTTACCACCAGATTTTGGAGGTGTTTATTTCATGGTATTTTAATGACATGCAAAATTCATGGCCCACGAAAGCTCCATTAACGAGGAATTTCTAATGGCCCATGAAACTTGACTCCTTGTCAATTTCATGGGATAAATGATTACTACTGCAACCCATGAAAATCCTGTTCATGGTCCATTGACCCATTCAAGCAACTAAACAACCTTTATTCCAGCCATTTTGATATCATTACAATCCCAGTGATATTGGACTACTGATCCTGATCCAAATCACCTTATTTAAAAATAGTAACAAAAAACAATAAAATAGAACACACGAGAGCTACATAATTAGCCACTGAACAGTGAGTTTATCAAATTTGAAAATGTGGCATGTACAGTCAAGTAGCAATATTGTCTGTACATACATAAAAAGCTGTAGCCCAGAAATATAAAAAAATATAGGAAATAAAGAGACTGCACCAAAATACAACGACTTGCCAACATCAACCTTCTATTGCGTTTATAAAAATGTATATCATATGATTTTTGTCCAGTATCTAGAGAAGGAGCCCACAGCAGATTAAAGACCACCTGGAACATCTTGTTTCTGTTCAAAATTTATTTTATTTGGTAATTGTGTATTTCCTGTCAGATCTCACAGATGATGATAGAATGCTGACAGTATCATCACTCATGTTTGAGAATTTCACTTAGCTTTTCAACCATGTAGATGATGTAGTTCTGTTTCTGAATGCATACTTCAACCTTTTCTGCTTCAATAACTAGAACAAAAACATACAGCAACATGTGATTAAAATCAGAAGATAAGGTTTGTTTAGTTTCACCACTGAAGGCGACAGTAAGACTTAAATTAAAAGCAATTTATTGCTCATAACAGAACACAGTTTCAGATCAAGTTCTATGACAAGCTTTCAATTCTTTTTGGTTTAGGTTATGATTGTAATACGTACAATGTAAAACCTGAAGATCCAAAAATGGCTGCAGCATACTAGTATTTGCAAAGATCGATTTTATTGACGGAAAAATTAACTTATATCATTACAATACTGATCATCAAGTCTATGTCCAGAAGGCTTGCAATTTTTTATACTTACCATTGTTCCTAGAGTCAGAAGATCGATCCAGATTTTGTCGCTTGTAAACATCATTCCACAGGCATTTCATAGTAAAATATCTCAGAATATCATCATGTCCCACCATGAAGGACTTGAAAATAACTGTGCATTTCTCAAAGCATTGCATCATGGGTTATAGCAAATTCATTCCCAGGGTCTTATCAGCATTCAAATCCAAGATGGTGGCTCCTGTCTGGCATGTTCGAATTCCACTATAGCAATTGGCTTTTTTTACAGATCTTTACACAATTTAGAGACCTGTCACAGGCTGGAAAGTATGCAGAAATCATTTGTAGAAGCGCATAGTGATCCCAAATAATTTTTTTGTGAGAAGGATGAAGTAAACAGTTGTCATGGTCAAGACACGAACCTAAAGTCTGGGGATAAAAGTTGTGGCCTTATCGTGTCCACAATTCCAGTATTTATAATTGTACAATCAGGTTTTTATAATAGGAATCAGTGATTAGAGAATCAGTATTTTCGAGAGTGCAATGTAATCCCTAGAACACTGTGCTAGATACCCATCAGTCTGAAATTATTATAGAATTTCCACGGAATAACTCATTCAATTCTTCTTAAAATAGTAGATCTTTGTTTAGAAATGTCAAGCAATTTCAAGTATTATTTTGGCTTTGTACTTGACGAAATTTTCGAGCTTGGGTACACTATAAATGAATGATGTTTTGACTCTGAAAATATTGTACTCTGGCCTTTTTTTCCGGACTGTGATATTCTCAGTTATTTTAAGGACTACTAATAAAGGTAGTTTTATCAGATACATTCAAGAAGGAAAGTAGTGGGCTGAGCTTTCCGAGTGTCCTTTAATTGCATTTTAATTGAAAATCATTGTTAATGTGTATAATGGTATCTTCATCTTATTAAATGTCACGATTCCTTTTTCAAACAGAGAGATATTCTTATGGAGTTATCATGCTATCTATTTCAAATATTGATTTAGCAGCTGGAAGACTGGTGTATATTCTATGACCCATTAAATTGTATTTTGGTTCATATTTCTGACTTTTCATGGCCTTAACACTTACTTTCATGACCCATTAAATTCAGGTTTGGCCAGTTTCTGACTTCCATTTCAATTTCATGGGACATGAAATCTAGTGGTATATGGTTTAATTTATTTATGAATTTTCATGGCCATGAAAAAATATTTTTAATGACCTGTTAATTTTAGTTCTGGATTAGTGACAACTTTTCATGGCCATAAAAAAAAAAAGATTTTCATGAGCCATGAAATAAGTTTTATGAAAAATAGCAAGGTGATGAAAATAGGAAATTGCAATATTCATGGCCCCTAAAAAAAGATTCAAGGGTCTTTCATGAGTATTTCATAGGATTTTTATGAACCTACATTATTTAGTAATACAAAAGAAGATTGAGTCAAATGAAAGGCAATCTGAAATGAAGAATTTGAATTGCTCTTTAAATATTGTTATCTATTTTCATTTTGTCTGACTGTTGTACGATCCTCAATCTACAGAGCGTTTATGTTTACCTGTTCCACATCACATGCTAGCTGCAGGAGAGTAGGAAATACATGCTTCCATAACTTTTCCATTGGACTCTACAATTTAATTACAATAGAGCAAATAAACACTAAGTACATGTTACTTTGTTTTCATATATTTTGCTCAACTTCAAAGTTAAATATATTTAAGTTAAAAGACAAGCAGATACAATATAATCCAATAAATGGGGAAGTTCCAAGCATACATTTAGCATAAACAATAAAAACACACTTTGCTCTCTAAAGGGGCCCTGCCAGTAACTAACAAGCATATTTTTATTTTATTTTTATTTTTATGTGCATTTCAAACAGATCAAATATTTCCTTAGTGTAAACTAAGCAATGTCTTCAAAGAAAGCAACATCTCCAGTGTCTCCCCTTAAAATTTAATTTCAATATTTTTATATTGGTAAATGCCAGCCACATAAAGCCAATGCAGTGAGCCGTCAAACCTCATTTATGCAGTGTATCGGACCTGCAGGATAACCTCAGGAGCTTGCAGCTCGCCTCGTGGCCTGCATATGTTTCGTATTGTTTTGCACCTGATTTTTGCAGACCATTTATGTGCTGATCTTTGCAGATCTCTGGCTGCGGATATTTGAGCAATACCTTATTTCTCTGTGAATTATTGTAGATTCTTGTTCCTAACCCTCCCGCTTCCATGTGGTTCATGGGATTAGGCATATAGGGTAAGGCACATGTAAGTATTTCTCCCAACCAGTGTGTTCAGTGTGTGTGTTCAGTGTGACAGTGCCAGGTGGTGGTTGCATGCAGGGGTGGCTTCTGCCCACATGGTTGACATGGATACCTCCCTACTGACCTATAACAAATCAGTTCCGAAGTTCATCTATTGGCAATGATTTTAAGTACATAATCAACTGATTATCATGAAATTGAGGATTATATCACTTCTATATTATCAAAATTCAGGGTACCAGAATTTTGACAGTTATCAAATTAAGAGCAAATGTCAGCAAAAATAAAAAATAGCTGCCATACAGCAATATGCAGTTATCTGAATAAGAATGCACGCAAATAGTTAGATAATGAATATTGCTGATGAGAGGCATTATTGAATGTTTACAAGCTACAGTATTGTTAACAAATGTTTGAATTTGCCCCAACTGAGCAAAAACAATATGGTTCTTAGGCCATTTTCAATATATTAAAATTCTAACACGGCAATGAGCCTAGGGGAATAAAACAAAATAAATTAATTATTCATTCCTCAATTGGTGTGATTTCTTTTGTTGAATACCCCCAAGCCTTGAGGTTAGAATTGTAATACATTGAAAATGGCCTATTAGTACACATACATGTAAGTGTTGCCATTGTAGCAGTTAACAAAACTATCGGCAGTGTATGGTTTATGAAAGGTAATAAGTAAACAAACATGATCATGGTTTTGTCTACTCTCAAATAATTAGATTAATCCAATATTCTTGAAATTGTGCTTTTTAGACAATGAATAGTCCTGCAATAAGCTGGTTGTACATGTATTACAACTTTTCTGCGCTCAACAGTTGCAAAATGTGAATCGAATGAAAATAGTCGATTTTCAACCCAGTTGCAGGGACTTGCTAAATTGAGTCTGAAGGTTAAACCGAAAATGTTGATTTTCTCAGAAAGACAAAACAATTTGAAGGAAAAAAACTACCATAGCCTGCTTGCACTCTTAATTGGGCTAGCCATATGCAAAAGACAAGCGAATTTGAGTTTTCTAGCCTTGCTGAAGAAACGTGATTTTGTTTGATTTTTGTGGACATTTGCTCTTAAGTTATTTCCAAACTTTGCTCATCAGCTTTTGTGAATCCTTTAAAACTGTCCTGACCTTCTTGCTCCCTTGAGGATGTGTGACGCTTTTACCAAGCATGTAGAGCACAAGGGAGTGAAGAGATTCACAGGCTGCAACCTGTAAATTTCAAAACAAAGATTCAATACTGCCATAGCCATTTTGCAAACTAAGAGACACTACTTTGCAAATACAGTTATCAATTTGCAGACATGTGTAACATATGTAAGAACTTTGCTAAACCATGCTACCTGGCCTTATCAATCAAACAATGCGTCCTCAAATTTGTCAACTCACATTGATTCATTTAGTTTAAGTTTTTTGGACATTATTGTAATAATTCTGATTCTAGCTTTTCGCAACTTGCTGTAATTGAGTATTTTTATAAAGTTAAAAAAGTTTGAAACTGAAAAAAATTACTCTTTGTTAAACAAAGCTAATAAAAAACCTTGAAACCGTAATTACAAGTAGACATTGTTTGTATAATGTACAAGATTATATAACTGTCACTTGCCTTTGT
>OZ026605.1:11123559-11127059 GCA_964020085.1 Micromussa lordhowensis
TTTCAGCAAGTTGTACTGTGAAAATTCAGTCATGATTAACTGAAATTCACTGTCTGATATTAGATTGTTGGCCAGGGCTTTGGAAAGCAGCCGGTCAATCGTGTCGCATTTCGCAATGGCAAGCGTGACAATCTCTTGATGTTTCTTTATCTTGGAATCAAGCTTTTGGAAGGCGATTATGAGCCCTGAAGAAGCGAGAGCGAAACACCCACCAACGACGCCAAGTGGTATTGTGGCCGGTAGGCCGACAAAAGAAAGAGCGGAACCAAAACTAGCGCTTGAGAAAGCGACCGAAAGAACGCTGGAGCCGGCAGCACTCCAGTTGAAAACCTTCTTGGTGCGTTTATATTTTTTCGCAACCGCTCAATAGTGGCCGACTTCTTTGTTCAGAGCGGCAGAAATTTCATTGACTTTTTGCATCCTGAAGTCAGGCTGAATTTGAGGGTATATGTTTTCAGGAGGCGCGGATGGCAGAACATTCGCGGAAGACATTGTATAAATAGAAATTTAATTTATTTCCAAACCAAATTCAAGATTGAATCCTTTGAAATCAAACAGCTCGCCATCTTGGTCTCTGACACTTACTGTGATGCTTTGAACATGCGAGTCTGTCAAACATTCGCGAAAAGGCTCGTGTGTAGAAGATTCATAGCTTACTTTTTCATAAGGCTTGCCTTTTAAATCGAGTTTAGCCAAAACATCAGATTTTTTGTTGTTCAAAAAGTTTTTGTCGATAAGATTGCAATGAATGAAGTATGTTGTTGGATATCTGAGATTTTTTACGTGTGTTGTAAGGTCTAGCACCCGATTAATACCTAATAAATTGGCCAAATCACGATCAAGGGTTATTTTTTTCGCCCCCAAATTTTTTATTTCAAGAATGGCCACAGGTGTGTTTATTTCTGTTTCTAATTGGCGATATTGATACTTTTCGAACAGGCCGTCTATTACTTTTGCCACGCCCTCTAAATTGTAATGTCCTGGAGGTATTTTTGAAACAGATACAGAAGGATCTTTTTTTTTCATCGCCCAACACTGCACTACCTTCTCTTTTCAAAGTATGCCAGCTGTTGTATAAACTGCATGAGATCAGTTTCATGAAATGAACATGGGGGATCGGCTCGTCAAAGTATACAGTCTCTCCATTCTTCTGCGTGACAATTGTTAGAATGACCATTTTTTATATTGGATAGATATATCAGTATTCATAATGGACGACCTCCAACCAATGCCAGCCCAAATAGCCGCATCAAAGAAAAGCGCGTGGGCAGAATTGAGAGCACAGTTTCCTAATGCGGACAAAGAACAATTCTTTGCTCAAGTATATTCTGATAGCAAAGGGAACATTACAGGATCTGAAATGTTTTTAAAGGGGGGCTCGAGCGTGTTTGGATCAGACAGACAATATTGGAGCCTGCAAATGAAGGCCGCACTCAGTTTGGAAGGTGTGGAAGGGTTTCCATATCAACTGTCGCCGCTGAGAACAAAAAAAGCGCTGCCAATTCCCGCAGTAGATTTCACTGAAGCGGCACCAAGCCTGAAGAAAATCTTCAACAACCCGATAAACCTTTCTTTGTGGTGAAATTTCGGGAAATATTTTAACAAACAAGAATAAGGCACAAATCCACGGCAGAAGCAAAACGTTGGCTAGGAGGGCCGCATATGGACTATTGGCCGCAGCAGCTCAACTTCGCCGTATTTTGCGCAACGCAAGGCTGCGGAATTTCAAGAGAAATCTTTGACAGCGGCCTGAATCTTTCTCCGCAAGTGAGGGCCTTCCACAGATTTCACTTGTATTTTACAGTCAGGAGAATTTTGTTGCAGATGGGGGGTATTCAGAGCATAAGCGCTCTCCCCGGAGACCCCACATTCAATTTATCGGGCAATCATTACGACGTGGCCTCATACAAAAGGATATGCGCAGAGTTCGGGATAGACCCAACAAGCGATTTCCGGTTCACAAGCAGAAAAAACGACGGCCTGGGCGACGTATACATCGGCGTGTCAGGGCACGGCGCAATGAAAACAGGGGCGGCATATCCAGGAGGGTTTTATAAATTCGCCGTTGAAGGGGGGAAAGCAAAAGATGGAAACTTGCTAGCTTTCATTGAGCTCGATAGTGTGGCATTTAGCCAGTATGACTGGTTTGCACCAAACAAATCATCAGGTTTGACACAAGCGGGGCTTGAACGCATTAACCAGTCGATTGAGGCCTTCGTTAACTGCATCTTGGGCGTGCAAGTTAATGTTCGGAGCAGCATAATTGGGGGAGGTGGGAGAGCAAAAGAGGCGCAGACGGAGTTCTTGACTCTGATGGAAGACACTGTTAGGCAGCCGGATTTGGCGAAGAGCGTGCAAAGGTATCAGCTCGCGGTTGATGAAGCGAAGGTCAGGCTGAATCTTGCAGTGTGCCCTGGAGCGTGGTTGATGCCGGCGATAATGATCATCAACACGGAAGGCACGGTTGGATACAACAACAGACTCAAACAAGCCGCCCCAGGAATGAAGCTAGGCGTCAACGATGACGTAAATTCAGGAACAAAAAAAGTGGGCCTCAGACTGATGGATGGGGAGCCATCAAAAATCAACCCGCCAAACAGCCATCCCTCAAATCCGATCCACAAAGCTGCGCAAAACACCAAGCTGGAAGAGAAAACGCCGATTTCCACAGATGAGGAAGTCCCTTCAGAAAAAACGCCGCAGCATGAAATAAACAAAACTGCGGTAATTGTTGGTGTAGTAGCAGTCGTAGCATTGCTGTTACGTTAACGCCGCTTTTTGATGTATTTTTCAAGAATGAAACAACCACCGCTAAAATCAGGAGCCAGGTATGTTTGGCAAGAAAGCCAATCACCTGCCCCGCAGTTTTGAAAAGGAAGCTGACGATCGAGCCAATTAACCCAGGCAGAAGTGAGCCAATTCTAGCCCCAAGGTCTTTTAGACCATTTCCTATTGCTTTGCCTGTGGCTTTCAGAGCTTTGGTGATTGACTCAACAATAGCCCCGATTGTAATGCCGGTGGCAAGAAAGATGGCTGTAACGGTCACGCCATATTTTTTGAAGATCTGCTTGATCCTTTCTCGGAGAGACAAGGAAGATTCTCTTTCTGATATATGAGCTTTAAGACGCAAAAGATCTTCATCTCTTGCTGCCATCCTTTCTCTTGCGGCATCTTTATCAAATTCTGATGCGTAGACGTCATCAATGACGGCCTGATCTTCTTCGTTTAACCTTTTAAGACGACTTTCATCATCTTCAAGTTCGTCTAAACGTTTGGTGCTGTTCAGCCTTTCTTCTATTGTTGGTTTTCAGCTTCTGCCAAATGTTGGCGTTGTTCTATGATGGAAGCTCGGTCTTCTTCAATGATTTGTTCGGCCCTATTTCCAAGAGAGTTTTTTATTTCTTTTGGAAGAATGGGATTTAACCGTTCTTTTCGTGTATCATTGTCTCTTGTGAAAAGCAGATAAGCCTTTTTACCTGCGCCGGCAATCTTGACTTGTA
>OZ026605.1:11127259-11137259 GCA_964020085.1 Micromussa lordhowensis
ATCGGCCGGTCTTGCTGTAGTATGTTTTTAAATTCGTTGCGCTTGCTCTGGGATATAACTGAGTTAATGAGTCCCACGATCTTTGTATTTGATCTTGGGCGCCTAAAAGAGGGGTTTCTGCACACAAGGTATCTGGCAGTCCTTCCTGCTCGTCCATCATAGTTTGCATTTCTAATTGTTCTCCGCAGTGATAGGGTGTTGACGCTGCCCCCGGCTGGAACGGATGGGTTGTGTTGACTTCTTGATTGTCGTTGTCGTCATCGTCGTGGTCAATCTGATAGTCAAAATCAGGATCATCGTAGCCAAATCGCCACCTTCAGCCATTGCAATATATTTTTAAAGTGGTACTATGATCAAATTTTTACCCCTTGTTTTTTTGAGTGTATCACATAGCATTCCATGAAAGAATCAAAACGCCGTTTACCGTTTGCAAATATCTGCATTAGTGCCGGAGATATTTAAGTTTGAAAAATGGGTAAAATATGCAAATGAGATAACCGATGACGTCATTTACTCAACCCAATATTATATTGAGTATATAAATAGAGCTATATTGGCCAAATTGCAGTGCAAATCATTGAAACTTGGCAGGCTAATAGTTCTACAGGAAACACACCTATCGCTATAAAAAATTCCGTTGCCATGGCAATTCACTCTTTTCCAGTCCCCACCCACTTAATTTCAATATGTTGGTGATTTTCAGCTTGGAAATGTTAAACAGGGCCACAAAGTCGAGCTAACATATTTATAGGCTTGCTGGATCATGCATATGAAGTGCTGTTAGCAAATACCAAAACGGAACGCCAAAGGTGGCCAGAAAAGCTTTTAATATGGGGAGGTCTGGAACCCAGTATGTTGCCATGGTAACAGAACTGTTGAGCTCATATTGTGGAGCATATTTAGTAGAACCTTGCTGCAAAAAATCAAACATTTCTGAAATAAATTGGCTGAGATATCTCTTTTCATCATATTTGAACAAAATCTGGTTGAGTGTATGACGTCATCACTTGGCTAATTTGCATATTTTAAAAACTTGAATATCTTTGGAACGAAAAGAGATATTTGAAAATAGTAAACAGCATTTTTCTTCTCATGCAGTCCACTTTTTTATGTTTCAAAATGGCTTAAAAAGGAAAGGTACGATTTTCGTCATAGTACCACTTTAAACAGGTTTTTTTAAATTAGAAGTTATATTTTTTCATTTATACCATATCTGTGCAAGATGACCTTCTGCCAGAACACAGCAAAAAGATAATGCGTGCCATGAAGGCAACGCGCGCTGTCAAGCGCATCACTTTCAACCCTTCTGAAGCCAACCCAGGCGAGACTCTGTATGTCCACGTGCCCAAGCTGAATGAGAACGAAGTCCTTGTGCCTAACTCTTTGGCCCTGATCTTTGATATCGACCTTTCTAGGGGGCACGCCAACAACTTCATTGTCCAGAACGTCTCGCGAGCACTCGTGGACAAACTTGTTTGAAGTTTGCAGGCACGACTTTGGAAGAAACCGTCGGCCATGACATATACAATACGTTCAGTGACCTTTTCTTCCCCGGAGAAAAGCGAGACAACATGGTGCCCGAGGGTATCCAGAGCAAAGATTTGTGCAAGATCCGCTCAAATTCAGGAGACAAATCATCAGGCGTTGACGCCGAGAAAAAAACTTAAAGTTTACGGCACCAAATATCGAATCAATCTGGACCATCAGATCTTGACAGACCACAGAATTTTCTACCCCCAGGCGTTGTACAAGGACCTAACATTTGAAGTGACCCTCGCACCAGCCAGCCAAGTAGTCAAAAGCATGGACCTGACCAAACTGAAATATAAGCTGAAGAACATCCAGCTTGAGTATGAAATGATCGAAAGTAAGTATCTTGCAGAAGAGACAGCCAGCATTTACACCAGCGGCAAAGAGTTTTTATACAACCACATGAGCCGTGATAAAGTGGTCCCTATCGACAGAGAAACAGCAACGAGAATAAACATCAAAGTCAACGCCCAAAGACGGTCATTGAAAGGGATCCTCTTGCTGTTTATGGAGTCGTACACCGCGGGGGCAAGAGATTCGGAAAAATACATCTTCCCGGATATAAAGAAAATCAGCGTCACGATAAACGGCTCACCTAACATGATATACAACAACGGCATCGAAAGTCGGGACATTTGGAGTGAAGTGAGCCACTTCTTCATGAAAGAAAAACACAAACCCCAGTTCATGACCCTTCAGAAGTTCTACACTGACAACAAGTTCGGGCTTCTGATCGATCTGCGCTCCATGGCCAGCCAAGAAATGCATGGCAGCGGCGCCCCTCTCATGAACACAACAGACGGCGTGCAGCTGGAAATCGAGAGAGATGCCACGGGGACAGGTAAAGTAAACTGCCATGTTTTCTTAATCTCTGACTCCCAGTTTAACATTGTGAACAAGCAGCTGCAATCTGCACAGTATTGAAATTAAACTTGTGCAGTATTGAAATGGACCCCGAAAATATTCCATTCAACGCGTTGATCGTTGGCCCAACCAACTCCGGCAAGAAGCAGTTTTTCGTGAACCAGATATTCGGCCCATTCAAGGGCAAGTTTGATAACATCATGTTAATCTGCCCAACCTTCGCTCATAACAGAACGCTGTATCGGTTTGGTGAGAGAGCCCCGCGGCTGTATATCATAATCTGCGAGCAGCACCAGGTCGAAATCTGGTTGAAATTGGCCAGTTTTGCTTTCGAAGGCACCAACACACTCATCGTACTTGATGACTGCGCCGCCTCAAAGGACGTGAAAGGGAGGACCGGGGAGCTTGTAAAACTCGGTTTCTCGGCACGCCACGCCAGCATCAGTGTGTGGGTGCTGACACAGCAGCTCTCAAGCATCGCGAAGCCTTTTCGTGAAAACGTTGCAGCAATCGTTCTTTCTTACACGCCATCGGCCAAGACCACAAACACCATCTTCGAAGAATACGCCGGCAGGCTCTCCCATGATGAACTCAATCAGATGATTTCAAGGCTGAAAGCGCGCAAATTTGCCCATTTGATTTTTTCTTTGTGCTTTCCTTTCTCCATTGAAGAGAAGTAGCACTTTGGTACATGGAGCAACAATGGGAAGAGGCTGAACAAATCTTGAGCTGGAGTGTACAGGTATCAAGGCATTGAACATCGCGGGACAAGCGATTACGGCAGGCCGATAAGCGTTGTCACTCTTGAAACAGAAGAAAGAGGCGTGAAGATGTACTATGCCCCTTCATCATTGTATTGGGATCTGAAAAACCGATCAAGAACAAATTTAATCAAATATGAAGGGACGCTGCCCTCCATGAAAGGCTACGATTATCCGGCCTTTAAATTTTCCAAATGAAGACAGCCACGTCTTGAAATGAAAAAGGCAAGTTTTTTGCGTTAAAAAGATCACAAAAATTTTTTTTTTAGCCAATTGAAATTACAAAATGAACGAATATAATGGCTGAAGAAAACGAAGCAGTCATGGCCGAAGTCATGAACCTCTTGGAAGCCGAGCCTGTGGCAGCTTTGCCTGCTGCTAGACCTGACATTCCTGCTCTTCGCTTTCTGTCATTTTCCAGAAAGGCACTCAGCCTTGTGGTGAGGCTCAAAGATACCGAAGCCCTGCAGAATGACAACCTTGCGCCGAGATGCGGCCGTTTGCTGGCAGTTGCCAATGCGTTTTTGATCACTGCAAAACACGTCAATTTCCAACCGCGCCACGCACCGCTTGTTAGGGTAGACGAAGTAGATAATGCTAAGCAACCCCAAGTAAATGCTGAATAATTGCTCAATTAAATATATTTTTTTCAGAATGGCGCGCGAGGCGCAGAAAAAGGTGCCACGGCGTGGCGCCTTTTTCTTTTTCTCCTTTCTTTTTCTTTTTCTACCCCAGCAAGCGGTGCGTGACGCACCGCTTGCTGGGGTAGACAAGGTAGATAATGCTAAGCAACCCCCAGTAAATGCTGAATACTTGCTCAATTAAATATAATTTTTTCAGAAAATATACTTCATGGCTGATTCAGAAGTTGATACGACTCAACAAGGGACTTCAAAAACGTCCGCCACAAAGCCAAAAAATCCAAAACGTGTTGCTGCGGGCAAAGCTGCCGCTCAAAAAACAAAACTGGCGCACGAGGCGCAGAAAAAGGCCTTAGCCGAGGCCCATACTATCATTGCAAATAATCAGATAAAAACTGGACCACCTGCTGCGCCTGAACCTCCAGCTGAGCCCACTAAGATCACAACAACGCAATGGCTGAGTGTCATCAGCATTATCACTTCATTGGCGGGGATATACTACAAATGCGAAGAGATCAAAGGCGTTTTTACCAAGCCGCCGCCATCCCCTGTTTTGCCACGAGCTCCCCCGCCATTGCCTGTTTTGCCACGAGCTCCCCCGCCATCGCCCGCTACTCCAAAAAGAGGAGGAATCATAATGATGGATTAAAAGGCGCGGCTGATCAATTGAATTTTTATCCATATTGATATACCATGCAAAAATTCACCAAGGTTTTCAACAAAACTGCTGCTAACTGCTGGGCTAACTTCGCACCAACGCTAACTGGCATTGGCTGGTTCGCCAAAAATATGCCTCCAGTCAATCTAAAAAGAGGAGGCATCAGAAATATGAATTAAAGTTTTCATTTCATATAATATATGGCTCCTAAATTTGACTTCCTTGATACCGTCATCAAAATTTGTGCTGCTGGTGTAATAGGCATTGTCTTGGCCGAATTCGCCTAGGCATGTGAAAACATTGCCTGGCGAATCATTTCTACTTCTCCAGAAGAAGACGATTGGGAACCCATCACACGTGAAAAATGCCAAAAAGATTTTTCTGATGATGAAAGTTTCATATGTGAGAATTGCAGGTGAATTGAAAAAACATTATTTTTAATATAACGATGTCTGACAACAAGCTTGTGAAAACACTCATGGATGCAGCAACTCTAACCGGCATTGCCGCTGGTATTGGCTGGATTGCTAAAAAGGTTGTGAAAGAGAACTTCACCACCGACCTCAGCAGTAACCTCACGAACTATGCCAAGTTCACCACTGTCATGGCTGGCAGCATCGCGCTGAAAAATTATCTCCAGGACCAGAAGATTCTTCCTGATTGAAAAAAATAATCTTGACATAAAATGGCCAGCATCGCAATGATGATTGGTGGCGCAGTTCTCAACGCTGCGGCTTTCACTGGCAGCAACTATCTCTCCAAATGTTTGGCCGGCGACAATGGCAAGGCCGCGTTAGACGAGAAAATGTGGCACGACAAAGCACTGGAGGCTTATCAGTCAGCAATGGCAAAATACACATGCGAGCGAACACAGCTGCTCGACTGGATCAACACCAACGAAGAAATCAAAGAACACGCACAGAAAAACTTCACAAACACCGATTACGCGTTCAAGATCTACAACCAGGCTCACCCCGGCCAGAGACTGACTCTGCCCAAAGCGTCAAATTTTTCAGACATGTATCAGCCAAGAGAGCTGCAGAAACAGGGAGAGCTTCTTTTTGTTGGCGGTGGCACGCTGGCGCTTGGATATGCGGCTTTTCGTTTTCTTTGAACTTTTGCACTCCTTAAAATAAATGGATACCAAACTCGACAAAATCTACTACAGCCCCCAGTAGTACTGGAAGGGCGTCTCTGCGATAAAAAAATTGGCAGAAGTCGCTAAAGTGCCTGAAAATGTTACCAAACAGTGGCTCTACAAACAGGCCATTTGGCAGATCTATCTTCCACCACCGTGATACGTTCCTCGCCTGAAATTTGACGTGGCGGCGCCCAACTCGGTCCACCAGGCGGAACTTCTTTTTTTACCTCATGACAAGCTTCCTCGTGGAAAAAAGATTTACAAATATGCGTTGACTGTTGTCGACATCACCAGCCGTTACAAAGAAGCGGAGCCTCTGACCTCGAAAGACTCTGGCGAGGTTGCAAAAGCTTTTCAGTCTATTTACCGGCGCAGTCCTTTGACTTGGCCTCAGATGCTGCAGGTTGACCCTGGCCGTGAGTTCATGGGCGGCATTACGAAAGAAATGGAAAAACACAAGACTTGCATTCGACGTGGCCACGCTGAAATTCACAGAGATCAGGCAATTGTCAAGCGTTTCAACTGCACGCTTGCCGAGCGCCTGTTCCGTCATCAGTACGCCGTAGAAATGCTTCTGCCAGAAGGCAAGCGGTCAACTGAATGGGTGAAAAGACTTCCCGATGTTGTCAGCGCTCTGAACAACGAGGTGACTGGCCTTATTGGCAAAAAGCCCGCTGTTGCCATCAAAGAGAAAGAGGTCTTCTCAAAACCGTCAACAAAGTATAGCAGGCCTGTTGGACTGGCAGAAAAAAAGCTTCCTCCTCTCATCAACGTGAGATATTTGTATCAGCCTGGCGAGCTTGAGGGTGTGACTAAAAGAGCAACAGACCCGATCTGGTCTTTGAAAGTCTACCAGGTCGTTGAAAATAAGACCAAGCCAAATGAGCCTGTTGTCTATTATTTGGCTGATGGGCCCAAGCGCGGCTTTGTTCACGAAGAGCTGTTGATTGTGCCGCCTTATACTCAGCTGCCGCCAGCCTGATATGTCCGTATGCCAGGGTTTGTATGCCGTCATCTGCTATCCAGCGCTTTGTATCAAACGGTGATATAGAGATCTTGTTCATGCACATTCCGTACATTTCGTGCCCCTCACTTCTCAAGATTTTCATTTTCTGCATGAACTGCTTCCTCTCAAAGAGCGCTTCTTTGTAGTACTCGTGCGTTATCTCCTTCTCAATCACATTTTTTTCACGCCCTTCGCCTTCCTTATGTTTTTTTTGCCCACTTCCACCGAGTACATCTTTGGCCTTACTGCTGCGACTTCCTTTATCATATCGCCTCCACATTCATCTTTCATCTTGCCCAAAACCTTCTTATTCGTGGCGTTGTACAGCTGATGGTCCTTGGGGTAGCTACTTGTGTCGTACAGCCATGAGTGCTCTTGCATGTCTTTGTACACATCTTCTGTCTGGATGTCCAAGATCAGGCTGTCTGTGTCTGTGTAGACCAGCTCGCATTTGTGGCCATATCTTGCTTTCAAGTAGTTATAGTAAAATTCGTACATCAAGATCTTGCTATTCTCTAGAATTGTCATTCCTGTGTACACGGGCTTGTTCAGCACCAGCTTTGTTTTGCGCATGTGGATGCCTGCCATGTCGTTTCCAAACATTTTGAATCTGTCAAAAGATGGACTCGACAGCAGCTTTCATATCTTGTCGGTTTCCCAGTCTCCCACTATCTTCATGTCAACACGGTTTCTCAGGTTCTCCATCGTCTTGCCAAACACCGAGTTGTTCATCAGCTTGTAAAAGTCCGTTTCAAAATCGCTCTTTGCCTGCTTATGAAACTCCGTGTTCATCCTGATGTATGGCTCCATCCACGGCTTTTGATCAAACTCTATCACTCGGTGCACTTTTTTCAGCCTCATTCCCTGTCTGAGGTAGAACTGCAGGTTCTTGTAATGGGTCACATACTTTTCTTTATCTTCCAGCATCAAGACCAGCTTCTCTGTGTTTGGCATAGACAAGTCGATGTCAGTCATAAGCCGCCAATGTTATTCCGAACTTGCTCGGGCTTTATCACTTTCTTTTCCGGCGCCAGCGGGTAGTCATTGTGGGCGTCGTGCAAGTCCGCATGGTATTCGAGGTCCACCTCCAGTATCCAACCTTTCTTCAAATTCCACTTCATCTTCATGATCTGCTCTTCTGTCGGCATCACACGTTTCCAGTGGAAGTTTTTCTTCGGCAGGGGTTGGCTCATTGCCCATCCGTAAAGGTTATTCGCATCAAGATATGTGATGTAGTTTGTTGGTTGGGATGGGTCGTATCCTTCGACCAACAGGTTGTTCGCCTTTGCGTAGCGCTTGCTGGCCATCGAGATGCCACCTCTCATCCCTCTCTGGATAAACAGATTCATGTCCAAGTCTGTCAGCAGCTCGAGTTCCACGCCTGTCTTTTTCAGCAGGGCGTCCAACTCAAGCCTGGCGCGCTGTAGTAATGCGCCGGGTCCAGCCCGTATTTCTCCATGCAAACCTTTCTGAAATTCTCGAACACATCTGCTAAAAGCAGCGTGTCTGTGGCTACGTAGAGGTCGTGATAGTCGCCGAGATTTCGGCATCCGAATGCCTCCCAGACTTGTTTTGCGTGCGCACACTCTTCATCTGTTTTGTCTTCGCCGCTCAGACTCGAGTAGAACTTTTCTTTATCCAGCAGTTGATTTTCGCCAAACTTTTCAAACGAGTCCATGTACTCGTACGGGTAGATTTGTTTCTTCAGCAGCAACTGCGGCTTGTTTTCTTCTGGCATCATTTTTTCCATGATTAGGAATTCATCGCTTCCCTCCACCAGCTTTTCAAGGCTGCTCAGCAGGAAATTAACGCTGTCGATAAATCTCAGATTTCCTAGTGAAAATGAGATGTATTTCTCTGTGTTTGTTGGGATGCATTTTTTTTCGCCCCGCACCCTCGCCATCGCTTGCATCAGCAGGTGGCCATCATAGCCTTTCAAGTTGTGAAAGATGACGGGAATTGGCATTGTTTTCGGGTTTAATTTAAGCTTGAAGTTGCATTCGTTGTGCGCGGCTCTGCGGTATTTTCCTGTCATGTGGTCGTGGTCTTTCACTGAATCTTCACTGAAATTTGGCACAAGCAGCGGATCTGCACAGAACAGACATGTTTCCTGGTAATTTGCGATCCATTGATCGACGGCGTCTTTTGGTTTTCTAATTTCTCGCAGCGCATATCTGTTGTTTGCCGCCTGATGGTAGCATCTTCTGTGGCTTTGGCCGCAGTATTTTCCTGAATCTGGATCAAAAACCTCCATCGGGTCGAGATAGAGGTCTTTGTACAGGCTTTTGTTGCAGATGTGGCATTCTGCTGCGTTCCTATGTTTTTGCAAGTCTTCATTTGTCATGGCCAGCGGCCTTTTGTTTTCCATGTCTTCTCGCATTTTTCTTTCATGGTCCAAGAGATATGTTAGAAACACGTAGACCGCGTCTTCTCCTCTGTATATGAATGACCCTTCTGTCCGCCCATCACTCCTCACAACCATGTAAGAAAACCCGCATGGCTCGTGCTTCTCGGTTTTTATTGTAAAGCTCTCTTTGTTGTCTGGCTCGCATGTGTGTGTCTTTCACGAAGCATTCAAAGTCGGCATAAACGACATATGGCGCTTCCATTTGTTTGGAAAGATTCTTGAACGCCATCTTGTTCTCGCCCTGTTTTGGCATCTCTGTTCTTGTTGGGCTTTTTAGCAGCCCTTTACATTCAGGCTTGTGCCTTTCTAGCAAACCACTCGTTGTATAGCCGTGCAGGCAGCGTTCGCAGAAATGCTTGCTTTCATTGTGCCTGGATTGGTCATATAAAAGCCCTGATAGCCTTTTCACAAGACTGTAGTGGGTGTTTTCACCTTGCTTTATTAACATTAGGTTGATTCTTGATATTTCGCCGCCTTTTTCACTGATCCTGTGAACGACTACCCGCCCATCTTCCCATCCGAATACGTTAATGGAAAGATTCATTTTGATGTAATTTAAAGTTTTTGAGAATGATGGATTTTACTGGGTGATTGTGAGGGTGAATGGAATTCTATTATTATTCCCCTTCTGAGACGTTTGTAGTGCTGACTGCCGATCAATTTTTTGAAATTCGGTGCATTGGCAAAGTACTGTTAGTTCTCGGCTCACGCTTAAAGAATTAGGTATACATTCACCTTTCCCAGTGTTTATCCTGGGTGTTTATTTTCGCCTATTGCTTTTGAAATTCACTGCATTGCCAGAGTACTGTTAGTTCTCGGCTCACGCTTAAAGAACGAGCTATACATTCACGTTTCCCAGTGTTCATCCTTGGTGTTTATTTTCGCTGATTGCTTTTGAAATTCGCTGCATTGGTAGAGTACTGTTAGTTCTCGGCTCACGCTTAAAGAACGAGGTATACATTCACGTTTCCCAGTGTTTATCCTCGGTGCAG
>OZ026605.1:11139759-11154259 GCA_964020085.1 Micromussa lordhowensis
AACTGACAAAACTTAACCTACACAAATAACTAGACTAAAACTATTTATTTCCTTCGACATTTAAATCAGAAATCTAGTTTTGCCAACAACAGTTAATTTGCAGTATTGTTCAGATAGTTGTTTTTCTTTTGAAAGATTTCCACAGTGCCTTTCTGTGAAGAAATCTTGACAGTTTTTACAATGACTTTTTGGGGTCTCAATATTTTTCCAAGGAGGTTTCAAAGAAAAAGAGAGTCCTGAACGTCTTTTCAGGAAAGTCACTGGATTTTTCTTTGTGATCTGTCGGCCTAAGAGAGTTCATGTGAGGAAAACACAAGGCTATTGAACAAAATTGAAACTGGCGCCTATGTGTCACACAGTTTCAGATGCAAATATAAATCACATTGTTTTGTCTTGTTCAAAACTACATAATGGATCATTTAGTGTGTGTGTGTGTGTGTGTGTGTGTGTGTGTGTGTGTGTGTTTGCCCTTCACCCCTTCTCAGAAGCATAGGCCATCAACAGTTCCTCTCCATAGCCTCCTGTCCTGTGCATCCCTCTCTAGCTGATACCACCTCTTGCCTATTGACTTGACCTCTGCTTCTAGTAAACATTTCCAGGTGTGAATGACCTCTCTTTTGCCTTCCTTTAAGGACTCCAGGTCAAAGCTTGGCTGGTGATACTACTACAAGGCTTCTGCTGGGTGTGACCACGCCATTTCCATTCCTTCGCTGGATAGCCTCCTCCACTGAAATTTGCCCAGATCTCTGCCATAATTTGATGTTAACCATAACCTTAATGTAAACTATCAGAATGTTACAGCCATTCTCTAACTTTTCAAAGCTTCAATGTGATTTTCTCGGCTCTGCTGACTGCCCATATTTTTTAAGTAGTAACTACTATAGGGCATTTCTCTGTAGATGAGCTTTTGCTCTATATTGCATTCTGCATGCTCACAGGTAATATTGAAACCCTATTATTGTTGACTTTAACTTCTACTGTATATTCAGTGCATGATTGTTAAATGAACATGCAAGGATAAGGGTTTTGCATTGAATATCAGAAACATTTTAAAATGGAATAACAGAAAAATATTTCAAGTGAATAAACAAGAACTTTCAATGCCCTTACTGTGCTCAGCTGATGTCTTAAGGAAGCCATCCAAGCAAGGAAGAATTTCAGGAAGATGTGGCTTCAAAACATGAGGAGGAAGAGAAGCAGTCCACCTCTGTAAGGCATCTAGTCCAGCTTGAGCCAGAGGAGTAAAGCTTAAGCCAAGTTTAAAGGTAAGCTGACAAGAACAATTGAAAGAAATAATGTATTAATTATCATTGTTTGTTTATTTAATAACTGTCTCTTCATAAATTATCGGGTTTTTTCCAGTGATTCCTTGCATTTGCTGATATTTGTATCAGTCACCTTTCTTACTGTTTAAATTCAATGTCCGGTAAATGGGTAAAGGTAAAGAATCCGATCCCACCGGCGCGTCGGCGAACATGTTGGCCAATGCGTCGGTCGACTGTCGGCTGACAGTCGACCGACAGTCGGCCGACTGTCCACCGACTGTTGGTCAACTGTCGGCCGACAGTCGACCAACGTGTTGACCAATCTTTAAACGTATAACGTACGAGATGCGTCGGTGGTGCACCGGTGCTGCATCGGTGGCGTGTTGGTGACTCGTTTGGGCCTTATGGATCTTTTGCAATGCTAAACATACCTTTCCCAAACTGAACTGAAATGTCGTCGACTGAAACCTTTAACTAGGATTGGAACTACGAAATGTACTTTTGACCGCCATCTTGCTTTAGAACCCAGTTCCCGTTACTTAGAACCCAGTTCCCATTACGACAATGTTATTACAACCCAGTTAGGAAAGGTAAGTTTTTCGATGAATGCGTTGGTAGTTTGTCGGCTGACGTGTTGGTAGTGTGTCGGCCGACGTGTCGGTAGTGTGTTGGCCGACGTGTCGGTAGTGTGTTGGCCGATGTGTTGGTTATGTGTCAGTGGTGTGTCGACTGACGCGTTGGCCGACGTGTCGGTGGGATCGGATTCTTTACCTTTACCCAATATCCAGCCAGAAGTACATGTATGGTATCATTTAAGCTAAATGTATGACTCCATAAAGTTTCCACTTACATGTACATGTAAGTTAATTTACAAGTCCTACAATGTAATTGCTTGCCATCTGAAGGCAGACCCTCAATTGTATAAAGTGACAAGCTAAGGTTAGTTATGGTCAACCTACTGGGGCTTTAACCTTTTCTGAACATAACCACTAAAAACAGTAGGGGAAAGAAAAACCGAAAGATAATATATTATAATTATATGGAGCGGTTTTCCATTGAGTGCCAAAGTAATTTGCATTTTTGGTTTTGGTTCCATTATTATGCTACCCAATTGGCTTAAAAAAACTAGTACAACGTACAACTTAATCATTCAATCCGACTTTTCCCTGTGCTTTGTGTCAGCTACATGTACAGTGTATGTACTCAGAGTTTTGATTTCTTCCATGAATTGCCTGTGTCTTTTGTGGTTGGCCATTAAGGATTCCTTTGATTCTCAATTGAAAATAAGATCACTATGTTCTTAGGGGGAACATCTTACCAGGGGTAAATTTGAGAATTGCACAAATTTTTGCAGTCAAATGTACAGTACAGCCCAAAAATAATGCACGCGCAAGAACTTCTTTTTGCGTCCGCAAGAAGAAGTTCTTCTTGCGGCTGATTGCGGGTCCCTTGAGCTTGAGTCCTGGAAACCGCAAGAACTTCTTTGCGGCTGCATGATAAAGGCGCAAGAACTTCTTTGCGGTAGGATGTTCGAACCACAAGAACTTCTTTGCGGTTCTTTGCGGTTATAATTTGAAAGGAACAAGATAGGGTACGCGTAAGTAAAAAGCAAAGTGAAGCGAAAGACAAGGTGAGTATCGGCTAAAAATATAATTGTCTAGAATAACTTTTTATTGGCTCAGGATGCCTGATATGCTTACCTTGTGTTACATGCAAGACTTATGTCTTGAACGTTCAACACCGGTTTCAATTTTCACCTGCGGGCATTTTATAACTTGCCGAACCACGTTCGTGAAAATATCGAAATCTTTTGTGTCCTTTAATAAAATGCTTTAATAAAAATGCTCCTAAGACAGAGTACACTATACTAGGAGATAAATAAATAGTAAATAAATAAAATAGTAATAAATATATGTAAAAGAAGAAACTTATTTACATTTCAAATTTTAGAATAGGTATCTACATTTAAAATTGCCCACTGTACAGTATTTATCCACACAAGATTAAGATCCTTGTGATGCCAACGGTCTTCAAACAAGTTGACGATGAACTCTGTTTAAATTGATAACAGCTATTTTCAGAGCAGAGATTCGAAAACAATTTATGTTTCGTTCGCCATGTTTTGGCTTCTCGTCAAATATAACCGGAATGTCATTTTTTCGACAAGGACCGAACGCTAAATTCAGACAACAAACATTTCGTAAATGACTTGCTGACACGTGCAGAAACACAGATCTTTTCCTTGTAAAAACATAAGTTCACTAAAATAGGGACTTCAAGCAACTGTTTCAATTTTCTTTCCATTTTGGGTAGCTAAGACCAAGCAAGTGTCGAAGACACAGTAGTTTGTTGTTGAATTTGCGAAGTGATCGAAAACTCGAAATATGATAGCTTTCATTGATCGGCATGACGTTTTAACATATCTCCGGTTATATTTCACCCAGAACATTCATTCAAACGGTAAATTGCTCTTTTCTTGACGAAAAAAATGTTTATCGAAGTTTTTATGGTGCGCCACTCACGTTTAGTTATTTTTTACTTAAAGGAAAAGTTCTGTGTTTTGCACGCGTCGGCAAGTCGCTTGCGAGATGTTTATTTCTAAAGCATTCCAAAGACTTGTCGAAAAAATTATATCTCCAGTTAAATTTGACACAAATCGTTCATTCAAACAGTAAACTGCTTTTTCTTTAACCAACTCATTGTTTATCAAAGTTTCTATGGTGCGCTGCTCGCGTTTGGTTACTTTTTACTTGAGGGAAAAGTTCTGTGTTTTGCACGCGTCGGCAAGTTGCTTGCAAGATGTTTATTTCTAAAGGCTGGTTTTCACTAGCGACGGAGTCGGAGTCGGAGTCGGAGCTTTAGTCGGAGTCATAATCGTTCATTCAAACGATAAAATGCTCTTTCTTAAACCAAAGAATTATTTATCAAAGTTTCTATGGCGCGCTGCTCACGTTTAGTTATTTTTTTTACTTCAAGGAAAAGTTCTGTGTTTCGGCACGTGTCGGCGAGATGTTTGTTCTGAAGAGCTTGTCGAAAAAAATTATAATATCACCGGTTCTACTTGACACAACTCGTTCATTCAAATGGTAAAATACTCTTTCTCTGCCGATAGAATTGTTTATCGAAGTTTCTTGAATATAAACTTATTAATAAGCGTCTCCTACGCAGTTGGTAAACTACACGCTCATGCAACTCTATACATACATGTCTGCCGATCCCAAACACAGAAGACAATCTGGCAAAACAGAGAGATTTAGACCCATGTTTACGCGAACGTCAAACGGCAATAATCGAACTTTTGCCTTCTGCCTTTAAGCCATTTTCGAGGTAAAGTCAAATGTTTTTTTCCCTTTCTCTTAAGAGAAAAAGGAGCGAAATCAGAATTACATTTTGCTGGTCGCGTTTGCCGTAAACATGGTTCTAAATCTACATGTATTCTACTACTGTAAACTTCTTGCAGTTATTTACGGTTTGCGGTAGGACTCGTAACTTCTTGCGTCTTCTTGCGGATAGGATTTTGAACTTCTTGCGTTTGAAACTTCTTGCGGAAAAAGCGCAATTTATCTTCTTTTTGCCGCTTACGTGTTCTTGCGGCGCAAGAACTTCTTGCGTGACTTCTTGCGCGTGCATTATTTTTGGGCTGTACTGTACCTCTGCTTCTGATTGTGAGCAAAAAAATCAAATGAACTTGGAACGAGATTCAACTTAACCTTGAGCTCTTCGCAAAAAGGACAAAGAATTGACTTAAGAATTAGTTGAGAACCTACTGTGGGATGGAATTCTTTGAAATTTCCTCAAAATTTTTCACTATTGCAAGCACTATTCTTGTTGTTTGGGTGGCTTGGCGCAGACGAGCTAGCAGACAATGGAGATGATCATGAGGACTGAACAAATCAGTTTCTTTGGTTGAAACTCCCACGTACATGTACATGTACCTCATACTTTTCTCCTTCAAATCAAGCAGAGAAGGGTAGGGTCTTCTATTTGGTCAATAAATGTTTTGAAACCAGAGGAGATTCACCAAACTTTTGCAATTTTGCAAAATGTGGACGCCATGTTTGTCGGCATTTTACTGCATGATCTTGCATGCAACTTTCATGTAGAGTTTGAGAGCTTGCGCCATTGTGTGTGCCCGGTCAAAAAACTATAGGGTGTCACCTTAACTCTTTAAATTATTTAGTTATTATTCAATATTAATCTTTATCATCTTTTATGATTATCTCATATATGTACATGCACATATGTACATGATAACTTCACATAATGTGACCTATTAAGTGGCCCAGCTCATGCACCACGAGTTCATCTATAACTTGGTACTTAGTGCATGCAACTGGTATCTGGGAGCTACCAGGTTTGAATCCTGTGAAAAAAGTTTGAATCCAGAATGTTTTTCATTGTTCAATGTTCATCTTTACACTCTACATGTTTTTGCTATTATTACGCACCTTTAATGCAGGTACCAAGGAGGCAACATCCAAAATGACTAATTCAAGAGGAAGTGATAGAACAAGTCTTAAACATGAAGCCAACAGATCATCTTTATACTGTTGCATCCTAATAAGAACCTGAAAAAAAGAGAGACCAAAACTACATTGTAAGTTTGCCCTTCTTTGGGTTTCTCTATGTTTACATGTAAGTAGGATATCATTATGATCAATAGTTTACGACATCTTCAGTGATGGGAACCAAGTAACTAGTGTGTTTTGTGCATGGTCAAGGCCCAAAAAAGAGAACAAAAACATACAACAAAGAACTTTGCCGGGTTTCATAACCATTCCCCTCTATTAAGTATGCTTAAAATGAATTACAATTCCCCTTTCCTCCAATATTTTACTTGGTATCTTTCTCTTGATGTTCTAGGTGCATTTCTTGTGTGAGCAATAGTACTTAGCCATGGTTTAAGTCCTGCTTTATTAAAAATAGCAGAAAAACACTGTGACAGTGTCCCTTAAACTTTGAAGATGTGAATGTCGACCTTTATTCATAAACCATCAGTGTTATTTACACCAATGGAAATGTATAACTTTTTATCCTTTTGTTTAAGTCAAGGGCTTGTTACATAACCTTGTTAAGGAAAAAGATAATGTCCCGGGGATTGTGCATCAATCAAAACGCAAAATTAAAGTGACTTACATTGTAAAACACAACATCCTCGAAAAACCGTGAAATTTAAGTGTCGCAAAATATATGAACCGCAAAATCACAAAAAAATTTCAAGGTAGTCAATGTGTATTCACCAGTTATCAGGAGATTTTCTCAAAGTTACTCCTTTCCTAAAGGAGGATGTAACATGACAAGACCAAAAAGGTGGAATAATGTCTCTGGGCACCCATGGCAGAAAGTGTGGTATTTATTTTCTTTGTTCCCTATTTTTAATGCATGTAGAAAATTGTTTTAGGTATACTTTCTGTGCAGAAATTTAAACTGCAGTTAAATAAACTTGGTGCATTTGGCACCACAATATAAGCGAAAGCATCTTCTTCATCCAAATGAGGACAATCCTGAAGTCATTTATGTTGGTTGAACTGGGGGATTACTGGGGGATTACTCTTTCGGCTTTGATTAGTTTTTAAGGAAAAATCAATTAACTATAAATGTTAGACTAAAATTGCCCATTGACACCCCTTTTTCATGAGGGCAACAACTTTGAAACAATGTACTTATTTTGAGAAATTCAGTCAAACCAACAACACAGTTCGATGTTTCAATGTTGCTTTTTGTTCCGTTCATCTTGAATGCATAATGGCTTTGTTAAATATAATATATTTGGATTTTTAACATAAATTATTATGCATACAATTCCAAAAATAGGCCACATCCTTAATGACAAACAACTCATTTATTTTGAAAACTAGACTATGAGCAGTCTCTCTTTTGCTGTAATTCCAACAGGAATTACAGCAGGGTGCGATTAATGAGCATCTCTCTTTTCGCTGTGGCTGGTAACCCAGCTGCTCGCAGATCACATCACTTCACAGCTCATTGCTCGTCGACCACGCCCGCTTTTTTCGCATTCGTTGCAGTCGGATTTCACCGCAAAAGTACCATCAGTTAATGCCAACGCTGCCAAAAATGACACCCCCAAGAACCAGGACCTATCCCGCGGCACATACCTGTATATGGGAGTACCCTCCCCCCCACTCTCTGGGTATTCAAACTGGATATTGCTCAGCAATGTCCCCTATCAACCGTCAAAACAGCCATTCAGGTGAGGCTCACCATGCCATCTTCTCCACATGAATTCTTTTAGGTATTCTTGCAGAAAGTTAGGGTTTGTGTTCCCTTTCATCTTCTTAAATTTGCCCTTTGCTGCAGACCAATCATGTACTTTGTTTATAATTTTTGTAGTTTTAGACTTACCATATTATCAATCTTGTATTATTAGTTCTAGTCTCTTTTTATGCCTGTACAAGCACGCCCTCCATGGGAACCAGCTGATTGTTGTTGGGGCTAGCGTGTTTATTTGATTTAAATAAAGTATACCTACCTACCTATCTACCGGTATCTACCTACCTATTGCGGAGGACAGTAAAAATTAACCAATGTTGTTAAAAACACTTACACGTACACTACCATTGTTTAAATGATATTTTTTTGCACACTCTTGGTGCGATCCTCGTTGCCGTCTTTGTTGTGAAGCACAAATAGTGTAGCACATTTAATTCTTTGTGCACCTTTGTGTTTAAACCTCCAGAACGCGAAGCAACCATTTTTATTGCATACATAGCGAGAATTTTAGGTACTAAACCCTGCAAATAGAATTCTCTATGTGATAAAGATTCATTAAAAAAGGGCCGGTACGACGTGATATTGGCCATGACGACTGCAAAAGAAACTTTGGCAGAAGGTGTAGACCAAAGACATTCTTTAAGAGAATTATCTGAGAAAATCTACCTAGGATCAGTGGAGAAACAGTTAAGATTTATTGCCCAGTGTCATTGCTAGCTTTCAAAAAGGCTATCAGATGCTTGTGGATTCCAATTAGAGGTTAACTTTGGCGAGATTTCATGAAATTTATTTCTTTGAAAAGTGCTTTCTCTGCTGCAGTTTATTCATGGAAAGAAAACCTTTTATTGCAAAAAGTGCGAACTGAAAGCGTTTAAGTATCCGTATGTGACCAGTTGTCTACAAAAACTCTGTAGGAATTCTGAAGTGCAATATGAAATTGTCAACAACAAAAAAAGTAATAACAATAGTGATTGTTATCCTTTTTCTACATCATAACTAAGACAGTTATATGCTAAGCATAGTAAGCACACATGTACAGCACATTCTGTATATATGCTTATGAAAGCATAAAAAAGCAAATTTGTTGCGTGGAATTGTTTCAAGTCTCTGCATGATGCGTACGGCAACAGGAACTTGTAGCTGACATTTGTCACCTAGCGAAGTGAGGTCAGAATTTCAAAATACAGTAGTTCTAAGCCAAATATGGCACCTAAAGCAAACACCTTATAACCCTTTTCTTCAGCAACAGAATCAAAACAAAAACAAACGCTTGCAAAGCACTCCAGTGGACAGAGTCTTTAAATGTTGATTTCACATCATCAAGTGCTCAGAGGTGTTGATTTCACTAACATGCTGATTTCATGAGAACATGAGAATCTGTGACCCCAGAAATGCTTGTTTCACTTAAAGGAGAAGGTCAATCCAAAAATCATAACTTTTTGTCTTCACCTATAACGAGTAAACATTCAGCTTTTTCACTCACTGAAGTTCCAGCTTCTAAAGTGCCTGCTATCCTGCTATACATGTGAATGTAAAGCCCTTTCTAATAATATTTCCACTGTAAGTTTCATTGTTGGAAAGGACTTTTCCCATTTGCAGCGCCCCAAATTTACCAGTGGATTTTTCCACCAGTGACATACAAGTTACCGAACCAATGAGCAAACAAGTACCAACTTTACATCATACCATTGCACATGATCAATGACACTATACCTGTAGAACAAATGTCTGCTGAGTTCAAGCACTATAAAATCATTGTTCATTCAGCCTTTGTTCTGGATATGAATTTTTAGGAAGCAATTAAATATGGTTTAACCAAAGTTAATCTGAAATCTTTGAAAGAAGGACAGAGAAAAGCAGTGGAAGGCTAGTTATCCGGCAAATGCATTTTTGTTTACTCGTGATCGAATTACGTGATCTGTATGGTTTGAGTTAAGTTTGGACCTTTTTAAGAAGAACAGTGCCATTCATACAGTTTGTACAATTCATGTAGTTTATATTGTTGCACTTTTAGTTAATTTCATGAATGACTACATGTAAGTTACTTCTCTACAAAGAAAAGGCACTGAAGCAAATTTGCATTGGCTGTTCTACTGGGTTGGAAGCAGTCCTGAATGAATGACTTTCAGGAACAGCACTTTTATTCTCTGCCATTTGTTGCGACTTCGATTCTGCAAGTTATTTTGTCAAGAGAGCTTTACAGAATTAAAGCTCTCCCAGACTGACTTCATCTTCTCTAGTTAGTCTGTATCTACTGATATAATTGTTCATTGGCTGAAAAAGGTTTTAGAGAATATTGGCATTAATCTAAATAAGTATGGTACACACAGCACCTGAGCAGCTGCCACATCTGCTGGCAAGGTGGCTAACGTTTCAATGAAGACAATCATGGATGCAGCTGGATGGGCCAATGCTGGAACTTTCAGCAAGTTCTATGACAAGCCAATCAGGGCTAGTGTATCTGATAATTTTGGTGTTGACCTTCTGAAAACTCAGTGTTGATGTTAATAAAACACTTGCCTTACCAGAAGAGTAGTTCTTCTGTCTAGCATTAGTCATAGTCTCTGCCCAGGAGGTCATAACCATCTGCTTTAAAAATCTTATGTGACTTTGCAGCGACTTTGACCAATCAATTCAATTCAATTTTTATTTCTATAATTTTGTATTTTACAATTTAAAGGATTGCACAACCCGCATATAGCAAAGCTAATTGAGGCGGATTGTACATTTACAATCACGTTTAGCAAAAAGTGATTTTAAAAACAGGTAAGCCAAATGAATAAGATGTAGGTATACACATACATTAACAGATAACTAGAATTTACATAGATTGAATAAGAACTAATAAAAACGAAATCATAAAACTACAGCTACAGTTTGATTAATGGTAATCAGTAATTTTTGAGATCAACGTTGAGACTTCAACATAATAATCCTCATCACTAAGCACTGCAACTAAAAATTGGTGAATTTTGTTTTTTAAAGGTTTGTTTCTAAGTTCATGTACTTCAAGGTTTAAAGCAATTCCATAAGTTAGCTCCAAAAATAGAGAACAAGTTAAGTCAAATACTTAGTCTTGAGTTATTGACATATAAGTTAGGAGCATCGGAAGATCTGGCGTTATGTGAATGGGCGTCGGAAGAACAAGTAAATAGATCACACATATTGTTAGGCTCAGAGTTAGTAGATACATTGTGGATAAGAGAAGATACCGTTTCAAAATAAAGCATATTGAGGGGTAAAAAAACATGGGCAAAGACAAACAAAGGTGTAGCATGAAGTATAAGTAATTTTAAAAAATTAAATAAGTCTTACTTGTAGGTGAAGTTTGATTGTAATTCTATGAGTTATTGGTCAGGAGCAGAGAGGTCGTGTGCCCACCACATGTGATTAACCACTCTCAGTCCCTACCCTTGAACTTTTGGGGATGGCCATGAGCCTTTGGACCTTTTCAGAGTGGCTGCTTGCTTACCAATCTCACTTAACTTCTCAACTCCTGACCAATAGCTCATGGAATTACAATCAATCTTCACCGACAGGTAAGCCTTGTTTAATTTTTACATTTTAAGGAACAAAAAAATTAATGTCATTCAAAGGTACGATGTAAATGGTGGTCATGTATTTTCTGTTTACCTCCAAACTGTTATTGAGGAAAATAATAAATTGTCTAATGGCCATACACAACAGCTTTTACATGCATGTATGCAACTTCAAAAGCAAAAACAATGACATAGAACAAGTGGTATCAAAATTAATAAGAACCCATCCTTGAGGCCAGGTGTTTGACAGCCAGAAGAGAACGATAAAGCAAGGATGAAGAAGGTAAATACTATGGAACATAACACATTTAGTGTTTAATTCTCTCTGGTGATTGAACTCCCCAGTGACCTTGTTTAATGCAACATACAACATACCTCTTTTGTGAACTTGTGAAAGAGCACAAAGCATGTCATACAGTCAGAGGAATCTACAATTTCCATGTCTAAGTCTTCACTGTTGTGGTCTGGACTTTCCACCTTTATGTTCTAAAGCAATAAATTCATGTATTAATAATAATACAATGTAAATCATCAAGAAGATTGAAGATTTCTAATACAGTTGAACCCCAGTTGCGACCACCTCTCATTAGGGACCACCTCTCCTCAGCGAACAGTTTTCCAAAATACCAACGTTTCCAAGTCAAATCACTATCTTTGGAACCTCCTGTAAATGACCACCTCTCATAAGCAACTGCAACCACTTTTAGAGCCAAAAGTTTGAATTGTTTTGGTTTTTAACCTCCAGTAAGCATTGGACCAAAATTGTTGTTCTGAGCTTCCGTATTAACCTCCAGTAAGCAACCACTTGACAGAGCGGAAATTGGAAATTAGGTGTTGTTCTATTTGACTTATTAGGTAGTTTATCAGAAGCAAACCATGATACTCTAAATAAATATGTTGGAAAGCTTAAGTATTCTGTGGCTACTAAAAGTTATTTCATGTGTTTAGATGGACATCGCCGCATGGAGTAATTTTCTGCAGTTGCCATAGATATGGTAATGAGGCAAAATTTTGATCCAATATCATTTAAGCTCTTGAAAGCAAGCTCCTCCCGTAAGCGACCACCTAGGCTTGACATTTTGGGTGGTACAGTATTGTGCAAAAGTAATGCAAGCGAATTTTGCTTTCCTTGGCTTTTCGAAGAAAGTTCGCGTGAAACGATATTTCAAGGAAATTTCCCCGCATTTCCACAATGATCTAGGAAGCTGCTGAAAAGGGGGATCTACATGTAGGACTTTGTAATATCTGGGGTGGAATTATATGCTCCTTTCTATTCCCGGCAAGGAATCCTGCTGCATTGTCCTTGAATGGCTGGACACACAAGTGAAATTTAATGAGCAGGATTCAAGAGAGATAAAGATCGCGCTGATCATATTTCCACTCTAAGGATAGTCATTGAACAGTTGAACAAATGGCAGACTGCAGGGAGCATCAAGTTAGCAGGGATGGCACAGTGGTGAGAACGCTCGCCTCCCACCAACACGGCCTGTGTTTGATTCTGGCCTGGTGCCATATGTGGGTTGAATTTGTTGTTGGCTCTCAGCTTGCTCTGACGGTTTTTTCCCAGGTTTTCCGGTTTTCCTCTCTCCACAAAATCCAACCCTCCAAATTCCAATTTGACCAGGATAGCAGAGCCACATGAAAACCTCTCTCTTTAAATATTGTAATTTATTATTTTATTTTATACTTTTACTCACACATAACTATTTGCCAAAATCATTATCATAGTTTTTGTATTCATACGTAATTTGTATCGGAGATCTTAACTGTGATTCGTTGCATGTACATACCATAAATAATGGAAACAAGGAAGAGGATTGTTGGACATCTGTGATGTCTATGATCTTCATAATTTAATAACAGGTCCAACTAGAATTTCCTCCTCAAAAGAATCCTGTCTCGATGTAATATTGAGCAACGTACCCTCAATACATGTAGCTCTGAAATCTGGTACTGTCGACAGTGGATTGAGTGACCATATACTAATTAATACAATTTTTAACGAAAAGTTATTGAAGCCAAAAGCCTGCCTAATAAAAGGAAGGTGTTTTAAAACGTTCAATGATGAGGAATTTAAGACTTGCAGCTTGTTCCTTTTCATGTGGCTTATGTATCTGAGAATATAGATGACATCTATTGGGCATGGGAAGAGTTATATAAAATGTACTGGATGATCATGCCCCCATCAAATGCAGAAAAGTCAGGGAAGTCTTCTGTTGATCAAAATTTATCGCCCCAGAAATATGTTAAGCCATTAGTCACAGGAATGCCCTCAAGCATAAATATAACAAGTCAGGAACGCCTGGCAACTGGGAGGCCTACAGGATCATGCATAATTGTTTTCGTAACCATTCTATGGCTTTGGTGATTATGTGCTATCTTTAATGCAAAGCTATCTCTCTTCTCGCCATCAAAGAGAGAACCTCGGTACCACCTTCTCCACGTGGGAAGGGGTATTAAGAGGAGTCCCTCAAGGCTCTGTCTTGGGACCTACATTGTTTAATATTTTTATAAATAATTTGGTGTATGCAATAACACAATGCCAGATTATCAATTTTCTGGATGATACAAATATCCATTGTTCCAATAAGAACATAAATGCTGTGACAACCTAAATAGTGATCTTGAGAACGCAACTACATGGTTCATTCAAAATGGCATGAAACCAAATCTGGCAAAGTACCAGGCTATGGTCCTTGGCAGAACAGAAGATCAGCTATTCCTTAAATTGGGTAATATTGATACATGTATTAGAACCACAGAAAAGACCTAACCTGTTGAGGGTTGTACTCAACAGTAATTACAATTTGACCATCATGTCTCAACTATTTGCCGCAAAGTGAGTGCTCAAATAAACGCCCTTAATAGACTGAAAAAAAAATTACCACTTAAAACCAAGGGATCGTTATATCGTTTGTTCATACTACTAAAATTTCTATTAATGCAACCAAGTTTGGCACCATTGCGGAAAAAGAAACACCACAAAAATCAAAAGTCAATGAAAGGGCATTGAGATATGTCTATAGTGATACACATGAATCCTATCAGCATCTTTTGGACAGGATAAGACTATACCCACCATGGAATCTCAAAGAATTCAAAACATGTTATTCACAATACATAATAGCATATTGAACAACGTGCCACAGGTAATTAGGAATCTTATTATTTTATGCTCATTTAAGGTGGCTCGTACCAGTTCTCGCGTGGGGAGTAGATCACCATTGTGCGTCACACGTGAGAAACACGAGCGATAGAGGCGCGAGACTGCGCAAGATTTAGACCAAAACAAATATGGGGGCATGCGGCTTTTTTTGCCCAAGGTCACTTTTGTACTGTTGGAGACATAATTCCCATATAAAGGAGGCTTAACCTGCTGGAACAACTTAGGTCAATTCTATGTATTTAAGAAAAATTGTTTCGGGAATCCAATGTTTCCCAAATTTCAAAGGAAACTTGATCAAT
>OZ026605.1:11154459-11175855 GCA_964020085.1 Micromussa lordhowensis
CGTGCAGCCACCAAGAGCGTATTAAGGACTCGTAAAACATAGCAAATCTACCCAGTAAAAGTCCTACAGAGTAAGCCCAGGAGGTTGTCTTTAACGACAATTACAACTGTAAATGATGTTTTAGCATCAAACGACAGCTAACAAAACAAAACACAGGCACACGAAACAGTCAGCAGTAGTCAAAACAGCTCATGAGCAAATGCTGATCTTATAAAGTCTGGATTTTTGAATGCGTGTCTACGCGTGTGGGAATAACGGAACCCGCGGACGCTTTTGCATGAAAACAAGCCCGGTGACTTAGGAGAAATTGTTTTGTGTGCGATTTTGTCTGTGGAACCCGAACTGTTCGTGATAAAGGAATTCATATGGCAAGAATACCTTCAGTTATAACTAATCAGAGTATGTTAAAGTGCCCATATCGTCAAATTTTTTATTTTCTTATCTGATTCTATATATCACCCTATGAACTTCTGCGAAAGAAAAATTCGATTTGGATAAAATGCAATCTTTTTTAGAAGTTTTAAAATCGTTCAAATTTGCCGCCATTTTGGTCCACCATTCGCACCAGTCTTCCCTTCGTTTTGAATGAGTTGTGACGTAGATTAAGGAACACGTGACTTTAGGCTTGACTCATCTCGCTTGTTTTACCTCTGTAAATGTAAGTTAGTAGCTCATACAAAATGCTGGAAAGGAGCATTTTGCATGGACTACGAAGCTAAATTTACAGAGGTAAAACAAGTGGGATAAGTCAAGCCTGAACTCACACGTTCCTGAATCTACGTCACAATTCTGAGCATGTCGATGCTGTGATCAGCGGCACGGGTCGACCGCAAGAAAATAGGATTTTCAGGTTTTTAAAACTTCATTAAAAGATCGCTTTTTATCCAAATCGAAAAATTTTTTCGCAGAAGTTCATTGCATGAAACAAAGAATCAGATGGGAAAATAAAAATTTTGGTGATATAGGCACTTTAAAGATGAAACAAAGATATTATCAAATGTAAGGAGAAATGAAGACTCGGAAAAAATCCGAGTCCCAGATGGGATTTGAACCCACGACCCTCCGTGATCTAGTCGGATGCTCTAACCACTGAGCTACTGGCGACTACGGTGAGAAAGGGTCAATTTGTGGGTCTTGACTGGAACCGCATCGCGCGGCTACACAGCCAAGTATTGACTAGCACATGTGAAACTCACTAACAGTATCGCGCTGTCACATTAATGCATATCAAGATGCAGCCAACCAACCTCCAAAGTGAGTATGTTAAAGATGAAACAAAGATATTATCAAATGTAAGGAGAAATGAAGACTCGGAAAAAAATCCGAGTCCCAGATGGGATTTGAACCCACGACCCTCCGTGATCTAGTCGGATGCTCTAACCAAAGAGCTACTGGAGACTCTATGGTGAGCAAGAGTCAATTTGTGGGTCTTGACTGGAACCGCATCGTGCAGCTACACAGCCAAGTATTGACTAGCACATGTGAACTCACTAACAGCATTGCGCTGTCACATTAATGCATATCAAGATGCAGCCAACCAACCTCCAAAGTGAGTATGTTAAAGATGAAACAAAGATATTATCAAATGTAAGGAGAAATGAAGACTCGTGATCTAGTCGGATGCTCTAACCACTGAGCAACTCACCATAGAGTCTCCAGTAGCTCAGTGGTTAGAGCATCCGACTAGATCACGGAGGGTCGTGGCTTCAAATCCCATCTGGGACTCGGATTTTTTCCGAGTCTTTATTTCTCCTTATAACTAATCAAGGCAAAGAAATAAGAAATCTTTCTGAGGAAAGGTGAAACAAATGGATTTCTGCCATCATTTTAGATCGCGGATGAGTCTTAGGTAGACATTTTATCTCCGGAAAAGCAGCAAAACTGTGTGATAGGTACGATCCAGACTGGATTCCAACCCATAGTTTAGGTCATGATAAATGTGATTCCTTCGAAAAGCTTCAAGCCGATCTAGAAGCTGCCGCGAAACAAGACAAGAGAGCACGAGATCGAGAGATGAAACGTGTTGTGGCAGGAATGGCTTGTTTTTGCTCAGAAGCCATATTTTTTTACTGTGAACTGACAAGAATTATAACTTTGGACTCTGTTTTCATATATTTCTTGCTGAAACAAGTGACTCGGATGTGCACCAACATGACGGACATTAATTCTGTGACGTGACATGAAAATGATCTGTTGGACCCCATTTTCAATATCATATTAACAACTGACAAAACATATTTTTCCTCACTTGAAAAATAAATCAAGATTATATCGAAATGTTGCATCATTTCGCTTATTTCATTCTTAAATGTTTATCACAAACTACATTGATTTGGATCTGTAAATCAAACATTAGAATGATACCGTATCTCAAAAACTTCTAGCCACTTTGAATTCATAGCTTGGTCTATCCTTTCCCTCAACCATTATATACAATACAATACAAACTTTATTGACACTCCCTAAAGAGGGCTTTTCAGTGACAAATTATATGTAAGCATTTAAGTGTAGCTTTGCCTAAACATCAACTAGAGCTGGAAATAGTGAAAAAACATAATTTCTTCAAACTCACCCAGAGTGAAGCCCTAGGTCTTCGTTTTCCTAGGTCTTCGTTTTCATAGTTTCGTTTTCATAGTTTCGTTTCATTTTTGAAACTAATTGAACTCCACTGACAGTTAACTAAGGCAACCCAAAAATGTACAGTGAAATAATCTTGGATCACTGGATATCTTCGTGAACAGTTAGCTAAGAGTCAGCTAGAGTCGAGTTTTATTGCCTTTTAAAAGTGCTTGACATCATTTGTTTGCGACTACTTTGTTCACTTAAAGAGTGTGTGCGGCTGTCACGCAATAAAAAATAAAATAAAAATTATGCAACGGACAAAGTCAAAAAATTGTGATATTGTAGACGATAAATAAAGAAGACAGTTCTCCAAGTTTAAGCTGTGTGCGTTGTCCCAAAGCTGAGATATTCGTCGAAATGTTCCGCACAAAATTACAGAGCGTAGTATGGAGCCGCCATGTTGGAGGACCTCTTTAATCCTCCAACATGGCGGCCAGTAAATAGTGTAAACATCTGGAACTTACTTTGGCTCTCTAGTCAACTGATTATCTAAACCGAACAAAAAAATATTTACAAAAACACTTTTCCTGATACTTAAACTCCTAAAATGGACGAAAATCACGAGATAAGTGTATATTTTTCGACAAAAGCGAGCTTCGCATTATGTCACGCACCGCCATAACTTCGAAATTCAAAATGTTATGGTAAACGAAGGATGCTATTGAGCTGGAAAGTTGTAAACAGAGCAAAATTTGGAACCTCTTAAGCCTGATGAGGATAAAACATTTAGTGGCTCTTTAGTTTTGGATTTGAGAATTTGATGACGTCACCCGCACACACTCTATAACATAGTTAATTACACTAACACTTACACTACCCACTAACAGTAATTACTCATTACATTACATTACATTCACAGTCAGCTACATGTAGATCTAAATAAGGGTATGGTTGATAATATAAACACATAATAATTTTTATTGCAAACTGTATATACTGTAGCGAGAATTTTAGGCAATAAACCTTGCAAACAGAACTCCGGGAGCTATATTTTCACAAGTGAATCAAAGGCTCCCTGAGCAGCTCATGGATGAATAGCCCAATGCCAAGTTTACTTTTTTTTGTCCTTGTGGCAAAACGAGTCTTTGAGCGAAACTATTGGTATGAAAATATATGTCACCTGCACGGTCATTCGCATGAAAATCAAGTGATTTTCATGGGAAACGTTTGACACAAGCACTCGTTCTGCAAATAGAAACTCAGACGGTGGAAGTCAAAGTCTACATATGTGCCAAGCGGCCCATCAGGCCAGCGCTGATAAAAAATAATCTAACAAAAAAACAATTTACCATCTTCTCGTGGTCTGTTTACAATGTCGGATTAAAAGCTTTGGATAACAAGAGAGTCGTACAGGGAAGTCTCTGGCACGGTTCACGAACCTAAAATACAGAGGATCACGGTTCACGGATAAAAAAAATTTCGTTTTCCTGAATTACAAAAATACGAAAGTAAGATACTCTTTTTAAGGACCTGTTCTTACATTAAAAACAGTGTTTGTAGGAAGCAAAATCGCGAATGGCTAAATCAAGGCTCCGTATTGCATATTGCTCAAAATCACATAGGGTTGTGTGGTAAAATCACGATAACGGTTAATAATTCAGGTTCTTCACGGATTACGCAAAACCTTCAGGTCACGAATCAGGAAGAATAATTTCCTAAATTCACGTTTCACGGAAAATAGAATGAGCTAATCCCGCATCACGACCCTTTATCAACACTGAAGCTCGCGTGAAGCCACCTGAAGTAATTTGGCATCAAACAATTAAGGCTTTAGCTGTAAGCTACTGGAATGTGTGCAAAACGTTTTCTTTGTATTAAAGAAAAAAAATCAGCTAAAGAAAAATTTAAAAATCTTTTCGCTGGTCGCCATCTCTACAAGTCTTCTACATGTACTTTCTAAAGTGTCACAGCTCTTCCTCGCAAAAATAAAAGAACCTCTCACATTCTCGCGAATACCATTCAATAGCCCTAGCAAATCTTATCCCTTTCATTAAAAGGTCAACCTTTAGCTTACATGTTTTACAATCGCATGATTTCATCTGTGACATATGATGACAAATTCACTTAACAACTTGTTATCCCCCATAAAATTACATAACACAACAACACATGCCTTCTTCCCAAACATCTCTGTTTCATCAATTACCTTATTTCACAAAATACAAAAGAACTCCACTTCTTGCATATTACTCCTATGAAAAAGATCTAACAATTCTTATTGCTTTTTAGTGGAAATTGGCGCTAAATACAATAACATATTGTCTCGGGTTAAACGTGATGCGTTTATCTTGCCAAAAACACACCTACATGCCGTTCTCTGCACCATGACATTAGAGCATAGCAGAAATACTCACGCTAAAAAGATAACTCCAAACACGACATAATATTACTTTTGGCGTGGTTACGAAAATAACTATCTTGTCTTGTTTCAACAAACGCTCGGAGCTGCAACACTTGGCATTGCTTTTAAATTATGCTATTTTTTAAATTATGGTATTTTTTAGAATACCAAATTTAATTCAACAGCAGAGGCTTAACTGCCGAAGGGGAGAACTGTTTAAGTATGTCAAAACTGTACGATGAATAATTGCTTTGTATTTAATACATATCTGAAACTTTATGGAGGGAAAATAATTTAAATTATTATGGGGTAGGTTGTTAGTTCGTGCAAAATACAACATTACAACCCTTCTATTCACCGGAATTTCTCCCGAGCTCCGTTAGCTTTGATAAAGACTTGATATTTTCCAGCCTCGAATTCATCAGTCTACCCCTGTGCCCCTCAAGAAGTGAGTGAGGAACTAATATTCCCACATGTTTTAAAATGGATATCAAGAACTAGTTTTCTATATTCCAAGCGACACGTAGTACAGATATTTACATGGCTACGTTAACAACAAAGACTTATACATAGGTTATATTTCCGACTGTAATATGTAACCAAGTTTGCTTTGTCACACTATGAACTTTACAACACTTTCCTAAAACAAGGCCAAGTGTATCCCTAACAAATATGCCCTGCCTTGCAGGCATAAACGAGGAAAGGGTAGCACGAGGACCAATGTACAGAACTGAAAAGGCAAGAGACACTGACCTATAGTGAGAAACAGACTGTTGGTAAAAACTCCATTCATTCGCCTTGGCATTGTTTCCTCCTCCAGGCAACATTTTACCAGGCATTTTTTCGGTCGTGACATCGTCGCCTTTTAGCACCGTAGATTTCGAAGCGAGCATCGCAGCTTTCAGGATTTCAAAGTCCATATTGCTGGAACCCTTAGCTTTATAATTTTCAATTATATAGCACTCGGCGAAAGGTCTCTTCGTTGCTGCGATATGCTAGGCTGCTGCACGTCTTCTTGTCTTTCCATGTCCATTTGTTACAGCTACTGCTGCTTAGCTTGACAAATTTCAATTTTACAACTCCACGAGTTGAACCAAAAACCATCTTCGTGCCGTGTTAGCCGCCATATGTATGAACTCCATGTTGTCGGACAAAAAAAATCGTCTTTCTAGTACCCCGCTAAAACCTGCTGAACCTACACCACGAAGTGCCTAGGACAAGAACCATACTAAGCAGGGGAGGGTTGGGAGAAACGATTTAATGAATAAATTAATCAGAATCGAGTGAGTGAGTGAGTGAGTGAGTGATCGAGTGCCATCCGATTGCCCCCTAAGCTCATGGATGTTACGTAACATCCATGAGCAAAAAGTGATATGTTCAATCAGCTTCACGTACAGTATTCCACATAATTATGTGAATAATATAACCAATCACCGCCCTGAGTATAATCACTTAGCCAATCAGAGCAAAGCACTCAAATGCTCACTCAAATTAAAAAACATGGCTTTGGCTTCCCGTTTTAGTTCACTTTCAGAAACAGCAGCCTAATATATCCAACATCTTGATCGCTAGCACTTCAGCTTCAGCCAACAATCGCCTCAGCAAGTCGATCTCTGTTTCAAGGGGCGAACATTCAAGGAAGAACATTCGACATTTCTATACAATAAACAAATTACAGCGTACAAAGTGTGCCATATGGATTTTTTTCATGAGTTGCAAAACTTTGGAAAAGAAACAAGTAAGCACATATGTATGGATACATGTACATTTATGAACCAGTATATATGTATATGTAATTATAATACCTGCTACTTAACTACTGAGAAAAATATTTACAACATGTTTTGCAATTTTTTTGTAATGGGTAGATCCTTTCTTATTCTTTTTTGCAATTGAAAATTCTATTTTTTGAGATTCTGTTGTTTTGGCCTTCTGCAAGTGTAAAGACGGCTTGATATTTTTACAACGGCATAAATAAATGGTATATTAGTCATTTGATTATCAAAAACAACCTATACATGGCATGAAATATGGCCAGATCTGAGGAACCATTGACAAATCTGAGGAACCACTGTTACCTTGAAGAAAAACAGCTTGTCACAAATTTTCATGCAAACTTCCAGCAATTTATAGAATCCACTGACAACTGGAAACCTACAAAGCAACAACACAGACTTCCATTATACAAAACAAGTATTACTTATCATAATTATTGTTTTAACAGATGATTAAATAGAGGATATTACATGGGGGCGCGAAGATATGAATTGTATTTTCGAGTGGCAAAACAATATTTTACGAACAAGCGCAGCGAGTGAGTAAAATATTGTTTTTTGCCACGAGAAAATAAAATTCATATCTTCAAGCCACCGTGTAATGTTCTTTTTATTATATAGACATGCTGATGACGGCGTTTTTGATGATTTCCTGAAGATTTCCGAAGAAATTTCAAAATTGTTCCGAAGGCAGGACGAATGCTCCCGAACATTTTCCGAGAACTTCCAAAAATTTCCGAAGATGCCTGAAGATTTCCGAAGATTGCCGAAGACTATCGAGGAAGACCCGAAGATGTTTCGATGATACACCAACGAATTTAAGTACAATTTAAGAGACAAACTTGATATCAATGAAATCATCGATAAACTCACATGTTAACTCTAGAAACGTCATCTTCCAATCTCTTTACGGTGGACAATTCACATTATCAACCCAGTTGATAAAACCAAATTATCTTGTAATACTCCCACCGACGCAGCACCACAGTTTCTTTAGAAACTTGCCCCCTTTATGGAAAATAAACCACTCGGGTCCCGGATGTATTTTTTATGAATTTTACGAGTGGTATATTTTTCAGTAAAACATCCGTGTCTATATAATAATATAATTTAATGTGTGCGAGTATATTGCTGTTAATCTATTTTGGTTTATTCTGGGATAAACACGAGTGACAGGATGCAATGTAAAGAGATATATTGTTTCCAGACCAATAAAACTGCAGATAGGACAAAACTATTGTCAATTAATTGCAAATGTTAGTCATCATTTGCCCTGTAGAGATCACACTGGTCATATACATGGAAACCAGATGTTACATGTATATCATTATGCTCCTCAAATAATTTAGTTTCTTAAATTTGATCTCTGAACAGTAAATTGTAATAGAATTGATTGTGGACTGTTTATTTTTAATGTTTAACAGCAACCTAGTAAATGTATTAGAACATAAAAATAACAAACAGTTACAGTTGATCTAAAATATTGCTGTAAGGCTTCAGTCTTGTCTTTTTTTGCGGTCAGGAAAGTTCACGCGGGTCATTTAACACAACCAAAGATCTGATTTGCAGTGGTGGAATCTCTCCTATAGCAAGAAGATCTTTTAGATCTTACAACCGTGCTTTAAAATTTTAACTGTTTTCTTAGCACCACAGTCATAAAGCAGTGCACATTCCAAAGCAGTCCTTGATGATTCACCGATTGATGTAGACAGCACATCCCTTGATCAACACAGACTGTTATTTTGTGTGACTCTTTTTACATGAGCCTGCTGTTCTAACAAGCCAGCGTTTTTATCAAAAGCAATATAATAAAATTAATAAGTTTCACTTGTGCCGATGTGGCGCAGTGGAGTAGACGATTGCCTCCCAACAAGATGTCATGAGTTTGAATCCTGTGGGCACGAAATGCTTTATTTTTCTTACTTTTTTTTTGCTTATTAACAGATATGTAAAAAAGACGTTCACCAAAACAGGGTGTTTGCCTTTCTGATGCGTAAAAAACATTTACCAAAGCACAGTGTTTGCTTTCCAATGAAAAATCATATTAAGCACATCGATCTTGAAATCAAAGTATGTTAGCCTTATTCGAATACTAAGTTATCACAAATGTTAGATAGGATTGCGAAGGGAAAACGATGAAGACTTTCCCTTTTCAATCGAGTCGAGGAGGATGACCCTTGAAGTATTATTTTCCCTTATAATTGTATATAAGCCTAAAAGAGACTTGTGTCCTGGTGTTACGTTTAGGTCAATCATACAGAGTGCTACTTACAAACAGCTATGCTATTAATAAACAGCTTTCTTCCTTAAAAGTCAAAATTATATTTGTTTCTGCTATAAGTAAAGGACAAGCAAAGTCAGACAATCCGAGGTTTACGCTACGGCCAATTTTAGAATGGTTGTTCTTTTGTCCCCTAGCATTGACATAAACGCTGCAAGCTCTTGTTTCCCCCAGCAAATTTAATTTGAATCTTTTAACTCACTTTGATGAAACAGCCAAATAATTCATTTTAATTGCCTAAACCTACAAGAAATACTCGCAAAATTGCAAATAAATTAACGACTGTTGCTTCTGGCGAAATAAACTTGCAAAGTAAGCATGATCCTATTTGTCACGTAGCCAAAGTGAAAGCTGCAACATCAGCAAATTCCATGGCTGGCGTAATAATTTTTTTAGCGTATTTAATATTCTCTTCAAATCCAATGCTTCGATAAAACGAAAAGAAAATATATTTTACATACAATAAACCATATCCCTAACATTTTTCCATAACAGCTTTTAGCTAATAAACATCATAAGTTGCGTGATTCGACATTTGGCCGAGTGGGAGTTTGGGTCTGGTTGCAGACAAAACTAAACAAGAACCACAGAATGCGGTTTAACAAAACGCGGTTCCTTACACTGTCTGCGAAATGCGACTCTCCTGCCCTTCAGCAAATATACGAAAAAAGGAGTATCTGATTACATTCTTTGCATAGCGTGAGTTTAGCGTGACTTGTAATCGGAGAATTTTGCTTACGTCTAATGAAAAAATACCTTGACCTTTCAATATAAATTTACATTATGGGTTTTTGACGAGCACTAAACTAAGTTTTAACTTTTTTTCCCCAGAAAATTCCACCATTGCTTCTGGCGAACTATACATGATCTTACATTTATCACTGTCAGCGTATTCCATGGCCAGACGTAATACCTTTTTAGCGCATTAATTATTCCTTTTGAAAGTGAACAGAAACGAACATTCCAGATTACAAAATGTTCTGTTTTTGCATGCAAAACGAAAATACAGCTTAACTCTGGATAATTTCAGCCTTACTAGCCAGCTGCTGGTCCCAAATTAGATGCTTTATCCTTGCAAATGTCCTGACGCCCATCGCCAAAGGATTTTGGCCCAAATAAACATTTTCTCCATTTGGCCGCCATTTTTTGGTGTAAACAGTTAATTCGCTAACTTGACAAAACCCTCCTGAGGGGGAGATATGACGAAAAGAGCTGAGAAATGGCCTGTAATTGGCTGATGATGACAACATCCGGTGAAGACAATTGGCCGTGAGGGGGAGTTTGGGTCTGCTCTCCGACAAGACTAAAAAAAAAATAAACCGAAGGCAGAGCAAGAAACCACCCAGCCTACGGCTGCGCAGTTTGAAAAACAAAATCTGTTAGATCTTATAACTGCACTTTTAAAATTTAACAATTTTATTTAGCACTACAGTCGCAACACAGTGCACATTCGAAAGCAGTCCTGGATGATTCATTGATTACTATAGGCACCACATCACTTGATCAACACAAACTGTATTATTGCACCATCGATCTATGTTGACGTAATGGTTCGCTCGGGAAGATGCCCATGAATGATATGAAAAGGAAACGAGTACGCTGTTAATAAGTAGCTTTCTTCCTTAAAAAGTCAAAATTTAATTTATTTGTGGTACAAGTATGAGTAAAGGGCAGGCAAAGGAGTCACGCAAGTCACACAATCCGAAGTTTACGGTATCCAGGGCTAATTTTAGAACGGTTGTGTTTTTGTCCCCAAGCATTGACATAAACGCTGCAAGTTCTGACAAGCTCTTGTTTACCTCAGCAAATATTCAATTTTCCTTTGAATCTCCGAACTCGCTTCAATGAAACACTCAAAGAATTCACTTTATTTACCTGCGCCCACAAGAAATACAATTAAAAACTGGCCGTTGCTTCTGGAGAAATAAACTAAGCACGATATTATTTGTCACGTTCACCCTGTAGCCATCATCAATCAGCGAATTCCATGGCTGACGCAATATAATTTTTAGTGTATTTAATATTCTCTTCGAATTGAACGCTTCGATAAAACAAAAAGAAAATATATTTTACATACACATAAAGAAAAACAATATCCGTGTATTAATGTTCCAACAGCTTTTGGCGAATCAACATCACAGGTTGCATGATTTAAAGTGGCCAAGTGGAAGTTTGGGTCTGGTCTCTGACATGACAAAAAAGAACACCGCGAAACCATGAACCACGCTTGGCCCATGGCAGCGCAGTTAATTAAAATAAAAAATAAGCCCTGTACAGAGCAAGAACCACGTTCGGCCCATGGCCGCGTGGTTAATAAACATCGTTTGCGGATTTTCACAAGACTTTGATCAAGTCATTGAAATATCATGATTGCAGAGATTTTGTTTGAAATGCCAATATTTCCCAACATTTCGGCAAGGTGTCATGATCGACCGAGAGGAAACTTCAACAAAATATATTGACAATAATTATATTACTTTTACTTTCTTTTACTTACTTTTTCCCAATACTGCATATCTTCTTTGAGAAATTATTTGCCTCTTTATTGTCTCATTGGTTTCTTTGCTCTCATTTGTTTATTTATTTATTTATTCATGTATTTATTTATTTGACATCCGGAACTCAATCCTACTCGAGCTAAGATCTCGTGTTTAGATGATAAATATGTTTAAATATCTTAGAATTTTAAGTTTATTCCTGCTATTATTATTGTTTTCCCCTTCTTTTAGCTTCTTAAGAATTTTTACCGTAAAGTGCCATGGGAAATTAGTGGATTTGGCACTAAGCAAAGATTTTTTATTATTACTATATTATTGTTGGAAAGCCTCTTTGAGGAAAGTCAATAAAGAAAGAAAGTATACAGGCAAGCTGACAGGCAATCAGGTATATTGGGCTGCTGTTTTCTTCACTGATGATCATAAGTTGGTATTTTAAAATAACAACTTGCAGAACTAACAAAGAGTAGCCAAATTACATTCTGTTTTCTAATTACCACCAAACACAGCAAAGTACATTATCCATACAACAACATAAGCATGAATTCAAAACTTAATATCCATTCTGGGTCTTCAAATCTTGTACACAAATATAATTTTCACAGAATAAAATGAGCAAAGACAAAGTCAGTTTTTTATAAAATGTATGCAGTACGTACATTTACAGATTTGGCATAACTACACATTTAAAAGAATGCTGGACCTTAACCCACCTTGTAGACATAAGAATTATGTCTCTGCCAAATATGTATATCCACTGCTCAAATGATGTCACAGAATATGTTGGAAGAACACACCTTGAAATCAACAAGTTGAATGTAATTAACCAGGGTACAAGGAAAACTATACTCGAAAGCTGGAGAGGCTAGCAATGTTTACAAATGCCATAGCAACTGTATATTTTTACTAGGTCAATCTGGGCATGCACCATTTAAACACATTATGAGTTAATTTTCTCATGCTGCCGAAAACAGGTCTGGAGGCAAGAATCTCAGTAAATTTAATTAAAATGTCTCCTTTCCCTGCTGTTTCTGGCTTTCAGTTTTTGCCAACAGACAAGCTTCAGTAGCAACATAAAAAAAGAGACCATCCAAGTGTTGGGATAAAATTTAGCCATATTTCATACCCTGCACTTTTATCAATAATATTAAAAACTGATCATAAAAATAAGTTTATGAATAATTCCCCCATTCACTATTAAGTTCTACCAGAGGTGATCATACAAGAACAATGGCAGTCCGTCCAAAATAAATGCATTACAGAAATTTTATGTGGAGAAAGAGAAGGTGAACTTGCAGAGCGGGTCAATGTCCCAAGACTTACTGGAAGAATAAGGAGCAATATCCTCTCTTTATACCATCAGTGTGTTGTCAAGGCTAAGTACTTTTCCATGAGAGCTCGTGACTATTGCTCAACTTACATGTAAGTTCCTACATGTATTGCAGTTTCGGTCACAGGATAGTCTAGTGACTATTGCTCAATCGTTTTGTCTAATACCTGCCATGCCCTTTGATGTTCAACTGCCACCAGACCACTAAAGTCTATTTTGCTAAATAAACTAGAATCAACAACTTATATCAAGTGGGTAGGAGTCATGTCCAGAGCAGACAAAATGTTATCATTGTACCCAACATTCCGGTGTACCACTCACAAAAAAGCCAGCAAGCCAGCAAAGAAATACCTCAAAGAAATACCGTAGATCTGATTGGCTAGTCGCAACCACCGCACGAAACATTCTCGATTTCCAATTCCTGCTTTTGGATCTGTCAGACCATCACGATCCTCGTGCAAATTGTGACATTTAGGCTCTTTTCTGCACACCTTGAATCTGTTTAACATTACCCACGGAAGCAGTGTTTCCTTTCTAACAATATTAAGGCTAATCAAAAAACTAGACCACCAATGTTTCATTTTTTTGCCTGATTTTCTGGTCTAGAACACAACATGCTCATACAAAACTTTCTACCCAACTGTAATTCTTGTCCGAGTCATGTGGGGGTCTCTGGTGATGTAATCTATTACATGTAAATGTTCAACAAATTGTTCAGTTTTCTTGCTTGCATCATCACTCTGTGAATTTAACATCTGTAAACAAGTTCTTGTCCACTTTTCTGCTTGTTTGGGTCATCCTATTGTTTGATGTCCACAACAGTTGCTTTGGGTTTGGCTGATTTGTCACTTAATGTACCTGACGTAGAGCATTCTTAAGAAAGAAAAAGGAAGTTTAGTACTCGGTTCAGTAATACACCAGCCTATCTCTGCCATTTCCTTCATCAGCCTGCCAGGTTTGTTTACATTGACCTTGCTTTGAATCACAATTTGATCAAAGTGCTTCTGGCCTACACATGGTTTACTGCCAAATAAAATGGGCTTTCCACTCCTTTCGTGCTGTCAGGTCTTTTCCGTGCAAATAGCTTGCACACTGCCACTGGGTCTTACTTTCATCAGTGGCAAACATTTTCGGTACTAAAGGTCTTACATCAGAGACATTCGCGCCAGTTTGTGTTTTTGTTTGCTGTTCATTGTACTCTAAAATCTCAGCACCATCCGCTGTTTTATTCAGAGTTACATCACCCAGCACATATCATGATGTTCCGGAATCCCTTGAAGACGAAAATGGAGGCTATTGTGTAGCCAAAGAGAGTCGAGAAGCACTTCTGGACTTGACATTCCAAGAAGGCCTTTGTTGTACAGGACCCTCATTTCCTCATCTGTCAAAGATAGAGACACCTTTTGCTTGTTGGCTCTCCCTTGTTTCTTGAGCTGTTTTTGCTTGGACTGCAGCATTTTGCAAGTTTTCTCAAATGCTAAATTGTTGATGAATCTAGCTTGTTAGTTTTTTCGTTGAGATATTGTTCAAAGTTGGCAATCACCATCGCAGTGATGTGGGCTCGTAGTGATTTCCATCTTTAGTTCTGACAGTGAGGATGAACTCGCTCGGCAGTTCATTGAGTTGAGCAGGGGGTATTTCTTCAACATTCCTGACCTCTACCTTCCTGTGAAGAAAGGTTTTTAGCAGACAGACTTTTCTTGCTCATCTATGAAGTCACTTATTGCTCCTGCAAGGAGAGCAAATCTTGGCATTTCTTCCATTTTGTTTTTAAGAAATCCACACACTTGTTGCCGTCCACTGTGAAGCACTATTGTTCGTGTCTCTGATTGGAGGGATGGTGGATTTTTTTTTCTGATTGGTTGGTTGTGTAGTTCGTACTGATTTTACGCTGGCTTTTTTTTCATGTGTAAATCTCAGTATGTATGAAATAAGATAAATTTATGACAATCATCTGGATATGGCCTAATATCATAGCTTCATTTCCTGTAGGTTACTTTAATGGGTGGATATGTTGCAGGTCAAAATGAAATTCAGGTTAAAATGAAATTAACCTAGTTTGAGTCTCAGTTTCCTTCGTCTTCTAACCATAATTATTCATGATCCATGAAGAATTAGGGTTAATAGACAAAGGAATTTCATTTTAACCTGAATTTCATTTTGACCTGCAACAGGTACCTCAGCAAGAAACATTTTGTTCTTTCCTCTTGAAGGTTCAGTTGATGTTATTTGGGGAACAATTGAATAAAGTGCAGTTCAGACACAAGGAATATACATGTGTATATGCAGATGTTTTCCATATACACGTATGGCCATACATGTATGTGTATTATCCATGCACCTATGTCTCTTTGTTATGCAATCACACAAGTTCTGACAAGACCTCTCATCACTGAAATGATATCTACATTTCTATTTGACACAAACCATTCATTCAGCTACCTACTCTTTCTTTGAAGAATGGAGTCAAAGTTCTCATGGCATGTGGTTTACATTGAGTTTACAATTTTTTCTGCAAGTAAAAGTTCTGTGTTCTGGCGCATGTCAGCAGGTTGCTTGCTTAAACTGTGATTTATCTTTCAGTTGTATTTGGCACAAATTGTTTGCTCTTTGTAGATGGGATCGTTGAAGCATCTATCCCCAGTTTTATTTGGCAGAAAGCAGTCAACTGTCGTTTCAACAACAAAGTACCCTCTCTTTTATTTTCTGTTAATAAGTACCCAACTGCAAAATCTTCATAGTCTGAAGGCATACAGGCATCTACTGTATATGCGCATTCGAAATAAAGAAAACTTTCTTTCGTTCTGTGGAAAGCTGTCAAGCCACTGAAAACAACAATGACCAGTTAAGCTCATAATTATACTAATGAGGGATATGTGTGTATACTGTATACGCATATGTGTGTATGTGCATACACAGGTATGTGCATATGCATGTACACATATTCAAAATGGCCAAAAACAAGATCCAATAGGCTTTCATGGTTCCCCAGCACTATGGTGCAAACGTAGAGTATGATTGTTTCTCAAAGATACACAAAGAATGTTTAAAGCTGACCTGTACGTGTAAATCCTTTAAACCACCCAAACAACTAAAAAACTAAACACAAGATTTTTGATGACTAAGTGAACTAGTAACCCACTCAAACATTTACAGATTTCACCCCTAGGCTATAAATAACAAGGAAGGGTTGCCATGTTTACATGTAGATGTGAGTGCTGCATCGCAACACTGATTACAAGTATAATGAATTGCAAACAAATAGTGTGAACATCCCTAAGGAAGTTGTAGAATATGTCATATGATCAACACATTGAAGACTTCCTGACTCACCTACAGAACTCGATAAGATTAATGAAAATCTGGAAATCTCTAGGAACTTTGGGTTGAAGTCCTACAACTGGATCAGACAATGACACTTGTTCTTTCTCCAGAGGTGAGACTGGAGCATCAGTGGTGGAAGTACTTGCAGTAGCAGGAATATGATCACCCTATTGAATGATGGAATTAAACAATGTCTTTTACATAATTATAAGCACACTGTCAGGGTGGTTTGCTCCATACACAGTCTATTGTACAGATATCAAAAAAGGAGTTTCAACATTTGATATACATGTATCTTTACGGAGTTATGTATACACAGCACATGCTATTTCATAGTGACCTGCCAAGACTACAAATATGTACACACATTTTTGAGATACATCTGGACAATGTGCCCTAAATTTGCCAAAATAAAACTTATAAGTTTTTATAGCATACTAATACTACACCAGAGTGTGAATTGATCATTGCTTGAAATGGAAGTTTGGTGGCTTCTAGAAGAGCCTACATTTCTGCATTAAACCTTCATTAAAAACTCTTTTAACTTCATCTGGCAGGAGATCTCAAGTCCGCTACAAAGGTGTTTACATTGTTGCACTGTATTGCAATCAAATAAAGCTTCCAAAGCTAGCTGTGTCCAGCACTGCATATCCTGGTGAAATGCCTGGCTACTAAGCTACAGATGAAGGAATGAAGGCATTCTTGATGTTGTACGATTCTACTGAAAAATGGTCAGGAATGAAAATATACTGGTTGAAAAAGATCAAACATATTTCAAAGTTGGTACACATGTCCATACTATTACAGAGTTCAAATTATCGGTCCCAGTTTTGTCCCAAGTTTGAAGTATTCTCTGTTTTCAATATCAGAGAAGTTTATGCCTGTTTGCATTCAATGATCATAAATCAACGCATGTGAGATTACATGTGTGGCGTGACTGACAGCTAATTGAGACACTTGAACACTACGTGTGTTGCAGGACATAATTCGTTTTGTTGTATATGAAGCCCTTACGTTCAGGCAACGTCTTCTCTTGTTTATAACAATTTAATCACCAATCTCAATGGATAAAGTACTTTGACCAGAGCGTCTGGAAGCAGATCCAAACAAAGGCAAAGCTTCGAAAGAATGGCTTCATTGGAAACGAGCGTTCAATAACTTTTTGGCTGTCTTACCACAGAGAGACCTCGACAAGCTATCGGTATTAGCGAATTACGTTTCTCCCTCAATCTTTCAACACATTGAGGAGTGCACCGACTATGAAGCAACCGTCGGAATATTACAAGCGCTATTTGTGAAACCTCGGAATGAAATCTTTGCCCGCCATATCCTTGCCACGAGGTGCCAACAACCTCACGAAACGCTGGATGAATTCCTTCAAGCTCTGAAAACACTTAGCAAGGATTGCAATTTCCAAAGTGTGACTGCTTCTAAATACTGCGAAGAAAGCATCCGGGATGCTTTTATCACTGGTTTACGGTCACCTTCAATCCGCTAGAGGTTATTGGAGAATAATACACTGGATTTGAAGACCATGTTTGATCAGAGTGAAGCACATCAGGGAGGACATCTTGCCAGTTCTTGAGAGGTAGGTTCTTGGATTTCAAACTCATGGTAACTGCTTTCCATATCACACCGTTGCATCTCTCTGCCTGACCATTTCCTTCTGGGTTGTAATTGGTAGTTCGACTTGAAGCTACTCCCTTTGAGGACAGGAATTCGCGTAACTCTCTGCTCATAAATGAAGCTCCACGATCTGAATGGACATATGCTGGCATTCCAACAAGTGAAAACAGCGATGTAAGGCACTTAACGACTGTGTTCGTGGACACATCAGGACATGGGAAAACAAATGGGAACCTGGAGTACTCATCAACAACCATGAGGAAGTACTTGTTTCCGTTATTCGTTGGAAGAGGACCTTTAAAGTCGATGTTGATCCTCTCGAATGGCTGAGTGGCTTTGATGAGGGGAACCTTCTCTGGGCGATGGAACTGAGGTCTACATTCACAACAAACAGGGCACCGGCTTGACTTCTTCTTAATCTCATCGAGGGAATAAGGTAAGTTCTTGGTTCGCACGAAGTGGTTTAGTCTGGTGATGCCTGGATGGCAGAGAGAGAGCCTGGTGGAGCTTAAAAAGGGAATCTTCACTGGCCATTGTGCACGTAGCTCTGGACAGTGTGTCAGCTGGGATGTTATCTCTACCGGGACGATAGACGATATCAAAACTGAAGCAGGATAGTTCAAGTCTCCAACGCAAGAACTTCTCGTTCTTTATCTTCCCACTGTGATGCTTGTCAAACATGTAGGACACCGATTTCTGATCAGTTTTCAGGATGATGTGTCTCCCAGTAAGGAAGTGTCTCCAATGCCTCACCGCTTCTATTATGGCCTGGGCTTCTTTCTCTATGGATGCATGCTTCAGTTCACTGCGTTGAAGGGTTCGTGAGAAGAAGGCAACAGGTTTTCCATTCTGGTTGAGAGTGGCAGCCAGCGCTACTTCAGACGCATCCGTTTCGACTTCAAAGGGAATGGTCTCATCAATAGCGGTAACAACAGTGTCTTCTATCGTCTTCTTGAGGCTTTCAAATGCTTCAACAGCTGGCGAAGGCTGAGGGAATGATTTGCAAGAGGCAATTGGCTTGATTCGATCCGAGAACCTTGGAATCCATTGTGAATAATAGGAAAATAATCCGAGACACCTGATCATGGACTTTGAGTCATGTGGAATGGGGAGTTTACGCAAGGGTCGTAGACGTTCAGGATCCGGTCGTATGGTACCCTCCTTGATGATGTATCCGAAGACAGGGAGACGCCGGGTTGAGAAGATACACTTTTCAGTGTTATAACAGAGGTTCTTGCGTTTGGCAGCTTCAAGAAAATGGTCCATGTTAACGTCATGGTCCTCTTGGTCCTTGCCACAAATAGTAACGTTGTCAAGGTAAGGAAAGCTCGCCTCAAGATCATTCTCATCTACAAACTTCATCATCTCTCTCTGAAAACAGGCTACTCCAGTGGTGACCCCAAAGGGCAGGCGTGTGAACTGATAGAGATTGCCTCAGGCTTCAAAAGCTGTATAAGGCTTATCTTCATCCTTGAGTGGCACCTGATGGTAAGCACTTCGAAGATCAATTGTGCTGAAGACTCTGTACTGGGCGATCTTGTTAACCATGTCGCTTATTCTGGGCAACGGGAAAGCATCAAGAAGTGTGAATCTGTTAATTGTTTGTGAGTAGTCGATCACTAGCCTCTTCCTGTGATTTTCATCCTTAGTCACAACAACCTGTGCCCGCCATGGTGAAAGACTCGGTTTTATGATACCTTCTTTGAGTAATCGCTTCACCTCCTCGTCGATAAAGACGGAATCCTCTTGGCTGTATCTTCGAGACTTTGAGGCAATTGGATGGCAGTCTGCAGTCAGATTCGCAAATGGCTCAGGTGGATCTATATTCAGTTTACTAAATCCACAGACGGCCAAAGGTGGTTCAGCGCCCCCATAATGGAAAATGACACTTGAATGCTGGGATTGGAAATCAAGACCAAGGATTAGGTCAGCACAAAGTCCAGGCAAGACGGACAGCTTGAAACCTGCATATTTATGTCCTTGGTAGGAGAGATTAGCGGCACATGTACCAGTGATACTAACTGAATGACTGAACCAGATACTGACGTAGCCATGGATACTGTACCAGGTGAAGGATGAACTTTAAGAGCTACCTTCTCCAACAACCTTGGATGAATACAGGGGTTTTATTAGAAGCCGGGACCCAGGTACCGGCACCCGTCTACTCTGAGCACAGTACCCGCCTTCGCCGAAATGAGGTCTCAAGTAGACAAATACGAAATCAAAAGCCAGACTAACCGAAACTTCTTTTCACCGCTTTCCCGCCTTGCCAGGGGAGTCTAACCAGGAATTGCATCTCTGAATTACAGTTCTTTTCTTCATGAAAACCAATATTTCTGTGTCCGGATTACCGAAAGAAATCTCAAGCAAAGCGATTAATTTCGAAGTTTGATCGCATTGCATGAAACGCAACGCCTACGTTATCAAAGTAGTTACCAGGACCTACTCTCTCTCATGCTGTTACATAACATTTGCACGTGACATTTCACGCGACCAAAAGCACTTGTTTAAAATGGCAAAGAATAATTTCTTTTCAAAGAGGTCAAAAGGTGAGTAATTAATACATTACAATGAACATGCACTGGCAGATATAAATAAAGTGTGCGTTTGCATGTCAAAAGAGTCATTGAACCGCAATGACCTTTGAATACAGATCAGATCAATCAACCGGCTCCTCTTTGGTTATTATGAGAACTCTTAGAACTTCGAAACCTGCTGAATTGTATGGTTAGTGGAAATTCATAACAGTTAAAACAAGGTGGTAAATTAAATTACCTAGCAAACTTATCCGACATAAAAACAAACATTGCGTGAGGTCTGAGAGGCCGCGGATGTGAGTGAGCCAACATCTTTATTCATGTTAGAAAAGATTGCGGAAAATCTGGGAGTAAAAAAGTACTTACCGTATTTACTCGAATAAGCGCCGCAGCGCTTATTTAATTTTTCCGCATCGGGGGTGCGGCGCTTATTCCAGGGCGGCGCTTATTAACTTTTTTGTCCCAGATGCGGCGCTTATTCGAGGGTGGCGTTTAATCGAGGGCGGCGCTTATTCAAGTAAATACGGTATGTATCGTGTAAGTTGAAAAAAATATATGTTTACAGTGGAAATCGTTTAAAACACTAAACAAATGTCTACAGTTATAGAAGCATAAAAGAAGTAACAGTAAAGGAATGTCAAGATAAACTTCGTCCCGAGGCTGCAAACAGTTACAAAATTAGTTACATTATTGGTTTTCATGAAGTCACTTTGTGCTTGTCAATTAGGTAAATTCTCTAAGGCAGTTACAACATTGCTTGTCATGAAGTTACTTTGTGCTAGTATAAGTAAAAGCTCCGTAAATTATTCACAATTTTCGTTTGCAAAATGAGGACATGAATTATAAATTTCCACCTCAGAATCCTGGCAAATGCATTTCCGAGAGCATTTCCCGGCTTCTAATAAAACCCCTGTATTCATCCAAGGTTGTTGGAGAAGGTAGCTCTTAAAGTTCACCCTTCACCTGGTACAGTATCCATGGCTACGTCAGTATCTGGTTCAGTCATTCAGTTAGTATCACTGGTACATGTGCCGCTAATCTCTCCTACCAAGGACATAAATATGC
>OZ026605.1:11176055-11186055 GCA_964020085.1 Micromussa lordhowensis
AACATCACCTACTACACACAAAATTAAAACACTTCGAATATATGTTTAGATTTCTTAAATACTAGTGCCACAGGCAGACCACTCTATGTGTTCGTGGTTTAATATAGAGAATGTATGAGAGTTATGAATAAAGCTCTGAAAATTGCATATTTAAATCACATCTCGGCCTAAATATCCCAATAAAGTTAATGAAACCATGATCGACTCATGTATGGTGTTTTTTCGCCTTCCTGGGCCGTCTAAAGCGTTTTACAATGAAAATACTTTTGGCCGGTTACGGTTAGACATAAGAAGGAGACATCTCCTTCTTATGTCTAACCGGCCAAAAGTATTTTCATTGTAAAACGCTTTAGACGGCCCAGGAAGGCGAAAAAACACCATACATGAGTCGATCATGGTTTCATTAACTTTATTGGGATATTTAGGCCGAGATGTGATTTAAATATGCAATTTTCAGAGCTTTATTCATAACTCTCATACATTCTCTATATTAAACCACGAACACATAGAGTGGTCTGCCTGTGCTAGTGCTAGTGTTATTGTAACCATGTATGCTACATGTATTCTTAGTGTTCTTGTATTAATATAAGTTACTTGCATGTTAAGTATTAGCAGTCATTGTAATTACTCTTGGTAATGTTAGTAGGATAGTTTTAAGGACAGTCGTGTGTTTGTAAAGTTTCTTGTGTGTGTGCAAAGCAATAAAAAAAATCACCTACTACACACAATATTACCCACTCACAAAATATTGCCTAAAATTACTCAGTTATTTACAATGTGCTTGTGCTACTTACAATACATTAAGTTACGTTGCTCACTTCAATATGCTCATAATGCTTACTTACAGGAATCACTTGCACTAGGTTACAGAGCAACACACAAAATTGGGAAAGAGTATAAATAACCAATTCGAACCTTGCAAATTAAATGTGTGATTACGTACTGCATTCATTAATCTGTGAAACTAGACCACTTCTTCAAAAAGTATCATCATGCTTTGTGAACTTGGAATCATGTCAAGACAATCGTGATAAATGTGTGTATTAAATTTTGAGTGCCCATTTAATATGGTTCAAAAGAATAGGAAACCGTCATTGGAACAACCAAAAGGTGGCTGCGGCTGCTTAATAGGTTAAGGTCGGTTAATAGGCATTTTATTTGCAATATTTTACTGACAATAATTTTCAGAACTTTGATAACTGGCTGCTTAATAAGGGCTGGCCACTTAATAGGTGGGCGCTTAATAGAGGTTCAACTCTATCTCTAAATAACAGCAGATGGATCCTAGCCATCTTCAAACACAGTCTGATTCAATAAAGAAATCCATGATCTTGATGTAAATAATAGACAGTTTTATTAATGATTATTGTCATTTCTGTTCTCCAGAATCTTGATGAGATTGATGAGACTTTAACTGAAAGACTTGTGGGTCTGACAGAGATGTTTCCAGAGTCTGTGCGGAAAGGCACAAGTACTGCTGCAAAGGGGATGGTTAGTGGTGCTAAGTGGCTTTACAACGTTACTGGAAAAACAGTATGGATTTTGAGTACATCATTTGTAATACTCGCTTTGCCAGTCATCTTTGAAGTGGAAAGAGTCCAAACAGAAGAGGCGCAACTTCAACAGCAGAGACAAGTGAGTTACCGCAGTGTAGCTACAGGAATCTATGCAGACCCATTGACAAGCTCAGCAAGCTTTTCTGGACCATATACTTGCATGTGTTATTGCCTCATCTTTGTTTTGTAGTGAACATTTCAGCCAGTGACAAGCTTTCCCTAACCTGGTGAAATCAGCCAGTAGCTAGCTTATCCCTGGTGAAAGCCATTTATATCCTATTAAGGATCCTTAAAAGACCTGCCAAAGCTCTTTTTGGAGATGCCCTCATTTAAATCCCTATTCAGTGCTTTCCACTGGAAGACATTTTTTGAGCATTGTAACTTGACAAATGACATAATCACACCAACATTGAAATGTTATTAATTTTAGGAAAGTGTTATTTGCTTAAGGTGTACAGTTGTAGCACCTTCCCCAAAGTTGAATTGGCAAACCTCTTCAGCAGCCAAAATTTTTAGCTGCAAACGATATTTAGGAACATTCTTATTATAATACATAACCCATGTAAAAAGAGAAATCATTTCTTGACAAAACTCTTTCAAAACAGTATGGGAGGGTATATAAATTGTGAATTTTTTTTTTTGGTTTCTTGACAGATTCTTCTTGGCCCTGGAAGTACAGGTGCTGGAATGGGACTGCCTCCAGGATACCCGTCTTCTCAATCACGAAATTAGAGTACTTATTATTTTGTACGAACATTCCTAAACCATTTTTATTAAATATCACCAAACATGGCAAAACACAGTTGTATTTGAAGACACTTATGACTTGAAGTGTGACAGATGTGACGAGAAAGGATGTTAGTTTTGAGATGTAGCAGCCTTGTTGTTTCTTGTACTGGCTATACATGTACATTAAAGAATGTCCTTGAAATGGAATGTGTCGGTTGTTGTATCTCACTTGATCAAAATCGTCATCATCTATTTTTCTTCGCTTGTCGTCTACTTCAGTGTTAAACTTGGACATACTACCCTTGACCTTCTCGCCTGCTCATAGCCCGGAAGTGTAGTTAGCGCAAATAAGGACCAGTGCAAACGCCGCTCCACTCATGTGCCTAACCAGACGGCCTCCTTGCGTCCATCTTAATTCGGGAAGGCCTAGCCTGTTCCAGGCTCTCGGTAGCTGGGGACGAGCGAAAACGAGGGAGGACTCAGGCGAAGAGCGGCGGGAGAGCCTTTAAGACTTTCTTTAACGACCCTCTTCTGGTATAGCAGGAGCTGCTATACCCTCTGATTGGCAATTTTGAGTCCAGAGACCTGGCTATCAAGCTCTTGGAGAATGGAATTGCGAGATGGTAAACTTTGATTGACAAGATATGAGGTAACCGCCGGAGTTTTGACAGTACTGTCAAAATTGACCAATCAGAGGGTATAGCAGCTCCTGCTATACCAGAAGAGGGTCGTTAAAGAAAGTCTTACAGGCTCTCCCGCCGCTCCTCGCCTTAGTCCTCCCTCGTTTTTTTCTCGCTCGTTTTCGCTCGTCCCCAACTACCGAGAGCCTGGAACAGGCTAGGGAAGGCCGTGGTGAACAATTTTCGATGAGAAAATATGGCCAAATCGAAAAGCTGTGGCTAATGTTTTGCTATTATAGCAATATTTAGAGAAAGCAAATTCAATCACAAGCTTGTTTGTATTCAAAACGGTTTTCTCCCGGTAAATATGACCTGTTAATGAGAAATCTCATAAGCTGGGCTATTATCAAGAAGAAAGAGCAAAAATGAATTTGCGCTAAAGAAACTCGCTTATACAGTTCGTTTCTCGTAAGTCGAAGGCATAAAGGCGAGCTCCGAAACGTGACAGAGTTTTATGTTGCCTGCTCGAAACATTTTCCAGCACTTTCTAAGACGTAGACTTTGACGGGGCATTATAAGCACTCTATATCGGTTGAAAAAAAATGCCCGATCATTGGTGAACATGTTGCTGTCAACTTTGTGGCACAATTAGTTACCTTGACAACATGACCTGCTAAAAACACCCTTAGCTTTGAGCGCTAATAACTCAAAACCGAGCTCGGTGACCCCTATTTTACGAAAATTTAAGGTGGCTCGTAACTCACTCCACATAATTTTTTTAAACTTTGCAAAAAGTTGCATCTTATCATGCTTATCATAATTCGATGATAAAAACTGGGGGTGGCCGAGCTCGTTCGCTCAAAGCTAAATTTAAGGGTGTTTTAGCAGATCATATTGTTGCTATGGTAACCTGTTATGTAAAATAGATGATTGCAACTTGTATACCAATGATTGGGAATTTGTATAATATCACTTGTTAAACAGTGGCAGTATTCATCCTTCAAAGTATAGCTGTTAGAAAAGTCCTGAAAAACTGTTGCCAGCCTCCTAAAGCGACGACTTCAAGCTTCAAGGCGGCGAGATACAAAAACCTTCAACTTGTCGCGCAACATTGTTTCGTTGCAAGTTTTTGTCAATGTTTCGCGTTTTTCACCTTGCGTGATCAACTTGTCGCGCAACAAAAACATTTGTTGCGGGTTGAAGAAAGTTGTTGCGAAAAGTAGAGCGCGGGTCTACTTTGAGCAACAAATTTTGGCTTTGTTCCTCGTTTTTCATCAAATTCACAACTTGTCGCGCAACAAATTTGCTCGTGCCCTAGCAAATCAACCAATCAGCGCGCCGAATTTCTTCAACCTGCAACAAATGTTTTTGTTGCTGGTCAAGTTGATCACGCAAGGTGAAAAACGCGAAACATTGACAAAAACTTGCAACGAAACAATGTTGCGCGACAATTTGAAGGTTTTTGTAACTCGTATTTCGCCGCCTTCATGCATGAGTGGTCGCGCCACTTAATTTTGAGCCAATCCCGACGAGTGCTGTTATATAAAAAATAAATTACAGTAATTTATGCATTAGGTTCGGCAGATGAGGAGAACGCCGTATGAATCAGCCGCAACTCCAACGTCATATAGTGCGACAGACCCCGCTGAATAGAACTGTATTGTAGCCTGACACCTGCTGATTAAATCTACCACCTGCTGGGAAATGTCAGGGTTCACTTGAGAAAATATAACTCCTACAAGTACTGATCAAAATAATCATTTTTACATTTTTAAAAGAAGACACATAGATCGATGTTTTAAGAAGAGATATTTTTAAGGCTGACACAAGTGACCAGAAGTGAAATTTCACCTTCTTAGCAATGCGCTCGAGCGAGCGAGCGCATAAATTGGTCAATGGGGCCCTTAAAACACAAAACTCACTACAAACTCTTTGTACCACTTGTGACGTCATCGATTGAAATGTCACCACATATTCTTGATAAGGATTTAGTAGAGCATGGATAGATCTACCCTCAAACAGTCGGTTTTGGATTTCGATGGTATTGCAACGTAGCAAATTGAAATAGAACGTTATCAGTTTTGGTGCAAAAATGGCGGTAAGATCAAGGTCCCATCACCCAACTTTTTTACAGCAGCCAGAAAGAATATGAAACGCAAAAGGTAGACAGAGTGAAAGGGCTGAGTGAAAGGAAAGGAAAGGGGCAAGACAAAAATTCGAAACGGGCAATCGAAAAAAAATTGGCTTATGCGCATACCCTAGAGTTAAATCTTGCATATTTTTGTACCTAATCTTGGGAAAATCTATTTTTGGGCAGATAAATAACTTTTTCAGCAAAACTAAGGCCCGTTCAGCGTCATGGCAGCCAACGGCATTTTTTGGTTTTGGTGTCCAGTTTGGCTTTTAAGGGTTAATGACTGCGGCGGCACAAAGAGAGTTAACTGGGTTAATTATTTAGAAACCTGGCCTAGGTTGTTCAAAAGGTGGATAACGCTATCCACCGGATAAATCACTATCCAGTGGATAGCGTGGTTTGTTTTGTGAGCACTTATCCACTGGATAGCGATTTATCCGGTGGATAGCGTTATCCAGCCTTTGAACTGGGGCCTGGTTACAAATGATAAATAAAGGGGGTAAGTTTCTAAAGAAACTGTGGTGCTGCGTCGGCGACGAAGGGCTCACGCTCGAAACGTTAGCTTTCGAATATCTTTACGGTGGCCAATTCACATTATCAACGCAGTTGATAAAACCAAATTATCCTAAAAACTTTAAACAACTTAACTCGGTTAAAGATTGTTTATAATAAAATGACGGGGTTATATTTTATGAGCGGCCGCACTGAAATGGGTTATGAAGTGGGAATATAATAAAACAGTCTGCGAGTTTCTTGTTGTGCGTTTGGAGGTGCTAGCTCTTTGGGTACATCTAGAAAATAAGGCATACGGCGCACACACAGTCAAATTTAAAAGTCATTATCGCCTGCTGGCAGTGTAGATGCAGATAGATAACCACTCTAGATACGAGCCGCAAAATTCTACACAGCTAGAATCCTATTCAGGTTCAAATTTAATTTAATCTGAAATTGAGATTGGTTGATTTAACACTTTCAATATTATTGCCTTATTGAACTGTCCGATAACAAACTGTCCAATAACAAAATTCCCGAAAATAAACTGTCCAATAACAACATGGCAAGTGAATTATTCTCCCTCACCATTGCTGACGTCACTACGGGACCACGTGAGATTGCGCGAGCAAGCTTGCCTTCAATGTGCGACTTTGTTTGCCAGAACAAGACGTTAGTCGAGTGAAGAGTATTTTATCTTATTTTTTTCCAAGAGGGCACGGTAACGAATCCTGCAATCTGATTGGTTCTTAGCGCGGTCCGGATTTTCCTATCTCTGACCACGGTCACGGTAACGGCGGGAAACAGCGCGGGTGAAATTGTCATGTTCAGCTAGGTTTCGTGAATGAACTAGCGGTAATCGTCGATCTTTTCCCTTTTTACACTTCCATGGACGATTAATCAACGGAAGTTTACCTCTGGCCACTTTTAAATAGCAAGGAAGGTCACTGTAAGTAGATTTAATTGAGTATTTTGTAGTTCTGAGAGTTTGTGTGCTTGGTTGTAGCTCGGCGTTGTAATGGCGCGTAATTCTGTGTTTTTCACCGCACAATTTTAAGCTAACAGAAGTCAAATGCAGTCGAGTTTAGCCTATCTGATAGTTGCTGTATTTAAGAGAAATTCTGTAGAATATACTTAACGAATTTCCTCGCTTTCTGCTACTCAATTTACGGTAAAAAGGTCTGATTTCGGGTGATTCGCCACGACTGATAGAGATTGTGCTTGTAGTGCAACTTCAGTCAAACTGCGCGAAATTTCACCATCGGAAAAACACTTAACTGGTGAATTAGATGCAACTAACATAAAAGCAATTCAAAATAAATCTGTTAATACATCTTTCTTTGGGTAGTGTCTGAGTTTACTCGCTCGTTCGTTCGTTAGATTGTTTACGATGGTTTGTAGACGGCACGTAAACCAATTCAATAACAAAGTTGTGTAAACCCAATTGTAAGCCAAATTAGCGCAGGAAAAAAATAAATAAGTTATTTGCCGGCTTAGGGTCGGTCCGTATAGTGAAAAACTGTGACCTCGGGCTTGAAAATGCTGCCCTCGGCCTGCGGCCTCGGGCAGCATTTTCAAGACCTCGGTCACAGTTTTTCACTATACGGACCTCCCAGCCGGCAAATAACATATATTTCTTTTATAGCGTTTTGGGCGAGAGCAATCTCTCGACGCTGTTCAACTTGGTTAGTTTTCGGGTACAATTACCCGAATTAACGCTGCATATACGGCTATTAGTCCAGTCAAATTAGCTCGAAAAATGGGATAACCCTCAACTAATTGCAACAAAAGGTTTTTTCAACGGATAACTAAAGAGAAATTATCCCTCTATAACATACTAAAAGTCCCAGAGAATCGAAGTCCGGGAAAGTGCCTAAAATTGCAATTGATTTCGACCCATTGACAACCAAAAACATGGACACGAGGCTACAGTAAGGTTTTTGACTAAGTCGCCAGAATTTATTACTTTTTGTGGGAATATCAACCCCAAATCATCAGAAATGAAAGACTAGATACCAATTAAAACAACAGGTGTATTAGTTTATTTCAGTTCATTCTCGATCGTGTAATTTTGCACAATCCTGCAAATACATATACATAGATAAAAAAAATTGATACTGCATTCTTTGAAAAAAAACTTTTTGTTTTCATTTACTTTAAGAATTACTTTCAAATATAACTTAATGTCAATTCAAATAATAACTGTAACACTTAAGTATTCAAAAATTTACAATTTAGCGAAGGGAAAAACCCTAGTTTATCAAGATTCACTTAGTGCGTGAATTTGTCTATTTGTGTACCGCCACCCAAGAGTGCGTGTTGGTTCGTCTCGCCAGTGTCTGGATTGGATTTTGCCGTAGGGCCAGCGTACATTCCTCCTGTTCTATTGGAAAACAGTTCTTTTGATTCAGTTGATAGATGCTAGTAGCTTCTAAAGTTATATCAAGGTAAGCTGAATGCTGATTCAATTTTTAGAGAATCTTTAAACAATCAGTGCTGATCACCTACATATGAGGAATTGCCGTGAAATTAGATTCTGTTTCATGATCAGCCCTTCGAGGCGTGTGAAAGAAATGTCCCCCTAGATATCGCAGAATTCATTCTTTCTAGTTTAATAGAAATCCAATGCTCATATCTAACTACTGCTTCGAAGTAGAAGAGTTTCTTTTTGAAAGCGTATTATGCTGGCACGATCTTTGCTGACGCTGTTCAAATACATTTTGAAATATGCTAATCAAACTTGCTTCGTAGCATAGTGAGAAAGATAAAATTGTTATAACAATTTAACTATAATTTAACGTTTTTTTCTTTTCATTTCTATATTGCTTAGGTTGTTATTGGAAGTTTTACTCCTTCAATGTGTACATTTGTATCTCGAAAGCATGATCAAACTTCCCCAAGAACAACCACAGCTGTACCAAGAATTCATGTCAGGTTTACATGTGGTGCGACGCAGTGATAGGTACTGGGCAGGCTTATCAACTGACCTCGTTATAGAACAGGTGCTAATGCGCAGCCTCAAAACAAATGGTGGCCTAACAAGAGGACGCGGGATGACAGATCAACAACGTCTGACATGGCTACTGGCGATGCCGACTTGCGCAGAAACCAATCGCGCAATGCAGGAGTTCACGGGCGTCCTTTACGACTCAGGGGAACAGAATAAGGACATGACCAATTCAAGGATGAAGCGCGATATGAAGGATACCCTTGATGTCCTTACGACTATTTCTGAACGAAGCCCATTTTTGTCGCAAGATTCAGCGCTCCGCAACATCATGACGGGAGTCCATGCAGACACCTCAGTCAATGTGGACACGGCCCAAGACGCTGGCAAGAAAATCTTGAAATCAATGAAAGGTCAAACCACAAAAGAATACACATTCAAGCGCTCTTCCCAATCCGTTACAATGGCTTCAAAGTCGGCTATCCGAATCGGAAACGACCAAGTTCAGATAGACCCGCAGCTGCTATTCCAGCGATTGATTTTAGTCAGCTCCTCCGAAGACCTGGAGTCTTTATTCCGATATGAGCTCTGCAGCTATCCCACTGCGCTTTTCGATTCATCTTTGATGCTACGAAAACCACAAAAGCCGGTCCTTGCTGACGCCATGTGGTCAATGTTAAGCGAAGCCTCCAAGATTGAGCCCTATGGAGTTACGAAGTACGTATTGGATGGAGGCGCACTTCTCCATCGTCTATCGTGGCCACAAGGAACCACGTTTAAAGAAGTATATGAAATTTACAGTGGTTACCTCTTGCAAAAGTATGGAAGAGCAACAACTATCGTGTTTGACGGGTACGACGTAGTCTCTACGAAGTCTATGACGCAAGAAAGAAGAACTGCGGGAAAAGTTGGCGCCACTGTCTCCTTCACAGATGATATGAAGATACCCATGAAAAAGGACATTTTTCTTGCAAACAAGAAAAATAAGCAAGCATTTGTTATTCAGTTGGCCTCCTTCTTGCAGAAACAAGGCTTTGAGACCCTCAACGCAGATGGAGACGCGGACGTTCTCATTGTTAAGACCGCAGTTGAATCAGCCAACACGGAAGATACAATTCTGGTAGGGGATGACACTGACCTCCTAATACTTCTGGCTCACTACGTGCGGATGGACGCACATCGCCTTTACATGAGACCAGACCCCAAGGCAAGTTCCAAAAAAAGACGAGTCTGGTACATTAATGAAATCAAAAAAGACCTCGGAGAAGACGTATGCCGGCATCTTTTTTTTATCCACGCCCTACTTGGATGCGACACCACATCCAGCATATACGGAATAGGAAAGGGCGCGTCACTGAAGAAGTTTGTGAACTCAGAGCACTTCCGTCAGCAAGCACTGGTATTCGACAACCTGGCATCGACTGTAGATGAAGTGAAAACTGCAGGTGAAAATGCCCTAGTGTGCTTATATGGAGGAAAGCCGGGACAGACACTTGACCAGCTGCGGTACCAGCGCTACTTG
>OZ026605.1:11193555-11196055 GCA_964020085.1 Micromussa lordhowensis
CACTTATTCACTTGCCAAGTTGTTATCGGACAGTTTGTTATTGAACGGTTTGTTATTGGACAGTTTGTTATCGGACAGTTCAATAAGCCAATCACATTTGAAGTTGTAGTTTAAATCAACCAATCACATTCAAAGTGTAACTACGTGCGTGCGTGCACACACTTGCTTTTGTGTTTTTGGCGCCTAATTGCCGGTAGTAGGTGCGGTGGCCTTAGAATGTTTACATCTCCTTTGTAGGTATTTTAATGCAAATTTTCCCTATCTTCCATAACTTGGCTATTCTTCTTTTCTCGGAAATTGTAATTTTTATGATTAATTGGTAATAAGACTTTGTGTCGTCCAATTCGGTCTGTAATCATACTCATGATTAACAAATCGGACTCCCGCTGCGTGGTCTTCCGATTTTGTTATCACTCGTATGATTACAGACCGAATTTGACTCCACTATTACCATTACTTATAGTTATTTATCACATTTAATAAACTCCTTTGTTATACCTCCCAACTCAAATACTTTGTCCGATTAGAGGAGAACGTGACGTGTCACGACTCAAAACTCACTAACTCCTAAGGCAAACAAAACTCACTAACTCCCTGGGGAAACAACAACTTGAACGTTTCGACTCGCACGTGATCAGATCGCGTACCTTAAAACCTCGGCAAATTTGTGTGGCAGCCGAGGACAAGCAAACCATTTTTCGCAGCTTATTCTATTTTTGAGTTGGGAGGTATACAAAACACTTGACTAGCCCCACCTGAAACAGTGAGTTTTGTTTCCCCTCGACCCTCACTGTTTGGAACCAGTCATTAAGTGCTTCATGACCTCAGAGGAGCCATAGATTATTGTCTTCATCAATGCAACACGATGTAAACTATTCTCTGTTATTTTTCAAAGACCAAACTTCCGTGCTATGATTCAATGCGTAAAGTTGTGGTGTAATTTGTTTTTTGAAATTTATTATACATCACAATTACTTTTTTAAACGCTTCTAAGATTGAATAGTTTCTTTGCAATATATTGGGACTAAATATATCAATGTAAAATATAAAGTAACTAACAGCCAATCACAATGAAGCAATTTCCTAGGTCAAATAATAAATAAATTAATTAATACTGCCATAGACATAACAAGCGATTTGGAAAAACCTTTCAGGATAAAAAGTAGCGATATTAAAACACAACGTTTCAGCGACGACATGTCACCATTATCAAATGTAAATTATTGTAAGTTCAGTAAAGTTATATTTTGAAAGGAAAGTAAACTATAAAAGTAAAACTATATTAGAATAAAGTGTGATGGAGGAAAACAAAAGACAAAAACAGACTGACTCTGAACACTCAAAAAGACTCCATTCCAGCGAAACTGTTCATTTAATTATACATTAATCTGTTTTTGTTAACTATGTCCATTCTTTTGCCTTTTATTTATGTCCATTGTGTGTCTTTTGTTCTAATATAGTTTCGCACTTTCCTTTCTTTATATAACGTTACTGAACTTACAATGATGGTGATATGTCGTCGCCGAAACGTCGTGTTTTAATATCGCTACTATTTATCCTGAAACATGACTAATCATCTCTATTCTCTATAAAATTAAAAAAGAAACGAATCATTCAAACTGGTCGACATTTTAGCCCATCCTAGATCTCCGAGACCATTTCGGAAGCAACTTTGTCCATAACTTCCAACAAAATATTTGCATGGTGAGAGGAGAATGTCAGCGATGGCCTGAAGCGTACGCTGGTTTCTCCACAGCCTCCACCCATCTCTACACCTAAGGAAAGACCCAAGTTAACAGAAGCAATCAAATCCAAATTTAATTTCTTGATACATTACAGGGTCATTTTTCAGAATTCACACAAAGAGAGGTTGTTAGAGCTATCGGTTATCAGAGGTTGTTAGAGCTATTAGTTATCGTGCAATTCACCATTTTGATAAACACACAAAAAATGTCCAAAAAACTACCTGTGGAACTCTCACAGCAATTAAAAGTTTGAAAACTAAATCTGTTACATATCTCAACCCATAGAACTGAATGCCTGAATATCAACAAGAATTGAGGTGACCCTCCTGCATGAAGTCTCTGGTAAGGCAAGTTAGGTCGAAAAATAACTTAAAACCAACTTACCATTGTTTTTCATTCTTGAAAGGAATTCTGCTCGAATACCTCCATTTGGACAGTCAATTGCACAGAAAGTTCCTACACCTCGGGCACGAGAAAATAATTGAGGATACTTCTCCTAAATGAGTAAATCAGAGTTAAACAGTAATTACCAGTGAACACATGATAACCTGAATACATATTTCCAAACGTCTGATTTCATGAATTCCTTTCCAAGAGTAAATGCCAATAAAGAAAACTTAAATTCAGTCACTCAGCCAGCCATTCAGGTGGTAAGCCAGTCTGGGCTGTAACCCCTCTTCGTGCTGATTCGTAACTTATGTATTAAACCATTTCAGAGCTCATAATAGACAAAATGCCCCAATGAATATTCAACT
>OZ026605.1:11201055-11236055 GCA_964020085.1 Micromussa lordhowensis
ATGCCGTACCTTACTGGATATATTGCAACTAATTAAATCTGTTACACTTATAGAAGTTAAATTAGCCTCGACAGGTGATAGTAAGGAGTCTGAATCTCAATATGCTGACAACTTAGGCACAGGTATTGGAGAAGGAGACACCAAGCCAGAAGCCGCTATCCCTGGAGTTGATATGACCGATCTAATCATGCAACAACAGGAAGTAGTCCGGAAGATGTTGACAGAGAAAGCCACATCATTCGCAAAGAATGATGATGATATTGGGTACATAGAAGGCCTTCAGATTGATATTGACTAGTCAGACAGTACACCAGCATGCAGTCTAGAGAAATTATGTCTCAATCCCAAGACCCCTTTATCAAGAAGCACTACACTGAGGATCTAAAGTTCATCAAAAAATCGCGGTTGAAATGTTCATCCCCAGTAGTGTGTGTCAGAAAAAAGACGGGACTTTGTCTGTATGTGGACTATAGAGAATTAAACCCTTGTACCACTCCTGACTGACACCAAATCCCACAGACAAAACGAATGGCCACCTACCATCTGAAACACATCAGCAATCATTGAACTGATCGGATATCTCACCACACCACTGATTATGGCTTATCCTGATTATGAAAAATAATTTATCGTCCACAGGCACCTGCAAAGATGGTCTTGGGGCAGTTCTCTATCAGAGCTAAGATGGAAAAATTAGAATCATATTATATGCATCCCACTCTCTCACGCCAGCTGAAAAAACTGCCATTTCCAAGCTGTAAAATTAGAATTTCTTGCTCTGAAATAGGCAATTACGGAGCAGTTTCGTGACTACCTTTCCAATAATAATGCTGACACAGTGTCATGACTGCCATTAAACACATAGAAACATGCTGTGAAGGAAGTATATCAGAGGCTGTACAAACTGCTATCTGTTCTGCACGACTTTAAAGCCAAGGTAATCTTCCATGGCTAACAGCCTTGGCTGATTCAATAACAGCCGTTGATGATGACTACAACTGTACAAGCATGTAGCAGCACATTGACCTTTGGCAAGCTCGAGCATTAGACCCTGTGATAAGTAGAGTTGTGCGTCTTGTTAGGGCAGGAAAACGTCCCTTAGTAAAAGGAGAATAAAGGTGAATCAAGAGAAATCAAGCAGATATTACTTAAGTGGAACAAACTACATATATCTTTAGGAAGTGACAATATCTTGCACCGTAAAATGAGCGTGAATCAACAAGTTGTGTTACCCTGGAAACTTTGCATGACTATTATATATATTTATAGACCACCATGACAACATGGGCGATTTAGGAGTAAAAAGAGTAATTGAGTTGGCTAATGCAACCAAAGACAAGTCTGCAAAAACAGCTGCAGAACAGATATACGACGACTTCGTTTTACGGTTTGAAAATAAACCGTTTTACAACTTAGACAAACTCATTGGAGCCCCTCACTCTAGAACAACATCGTCCCATCCGCAAGGAAATGGACAAGAAGAAACATTCAATAGGACACTCCTATCAATGTTCCGGAGTGTACTCGAAATGCACAAGTCGAGATAGCACTATCATCTGAATAAAATGTTGCATGTGTATATATGTACAAATAATGATGCCACAGGTTACACACTATTCTTCAGGAGAGCCCCATGCCTTCCTGTTGATCTGATGTTCGATTTTAAGCCTCCCAGGTTTAGTTCCTACCCAGTATATGTAAAGAAGTGGAGAAATGCTATGTAAGAGGACTACAGGATTGTCTCAGATAAGATAAGATAAGATAAGACTTTATTGAACACTCCCCTGAGGGGCTTTTCGGTGAACAATACATCATGTTTAAAATGAAAGATAATATACAAATTAAAATATATATAATATAAGAACAGTCCATAAAAGGTAAAAAATTACTAATCGAAAATCTATAAATACCTAAGTGTCCCGTAATATATGCTTAAGTTTACGCTTAAAAACCTCGTGATTTTTACTAAGTTTAAGATCTTTATCTAAGCTGTTCCATAAACTGACAGCTCTGTACTGGAAGGACCGCTGACCGGTGGCTGTTCTAAATAAAGGGATATTTAACTGTTGTGAATTTCGTGTCACGCGACCGGAAGCTTGGCCTCTGGTAACTAGCTTGGATCTAAGGTAGTCTGGGGCGCAACCTGTCATACATTTGAAAGTAAAAACAGCGTCTCTTAGGTAAAGTTGCTGTGTTACAGTTAGCCAGCGTAAGTCCCGTAGCACTGGAGTAATGTGATCGAATTTTCTCTTTCCGCTTATTATTCTAGCGGCGAAGTTCTGTACATTTTGCAACTTACGTAAATTTTTGTCAGATGTATTAGACCAGACCGTGGAACAGTAAAAGAGTCTACTAAAGACTAGCGCGTTAATTATATTTACAAGAAGGTTTGGATTAAAAGCGTGCTTTGCACGATTTATCTGAGCAAGCCTAGAGATACAAGTAGCAGCGAGAGCTGTGATATGAGAGTCAAAAGACAGAGTAGGATCAAATAACACTCCTAAGTCCTTAACGGAGTCCGTTGGTAATAGTTCCTTCCCCAAGAAAGACAGCTTAAAGCTTGGCAATTTACAAATCATCTGTTGACTGCCGAACACCATTAATTTTGTTTTGTCTGGGTTCAACAAGAGGTAGTTCTCAAAGCACCAATCACGGATTCGTTGTAGATGAGCGTTAAATTTATCTTCAGTAGCGTGACACTCATCGACTGTGAACGAAAGAATCAATTTCGTATCGTCGACGTAGCACGCGGTTGAGCACACCTTACTGACTGCAGGTAGGTCGTTTACGTAAATGCTGAATAGTAGGGCTCCAAGCACGCTACCTTGTGGTACTCCACACATTACAGGCAGAGCATCGGACAGCTCAGCATTTATGCGGACCACTTGAGATCTTTGGGACAAATAGCTGTTGGACCAGGAGATTGCCGATGGGGCCAGCCCAATGGTTTTTAATTTTCGTAGTAGAATGCCGTGATTGATGCTATCGAAAGCTTTGCTCATGTCCAGATAAACGACAGCTGTTAGCTTTCTGTTGTCGATCGCCTCAAGAATGGTGTCCGTGGAGGCAACAAGAGAAGTTTCAGTGGAATGCCACTTTTTATTTCCACTCTGGGTCACTGCTAATCTTTTGTTTGCCGTCAGGCTGGTTTAAGGCCGCCTTTTCGCACACCTTAGAAAGAATAGGCAATAATGAAAATTGGCCTATTGTTGCCTGCTTCCTCAAAATCACCTTCTTTCAAGATTGGTGACACTTCAGCAATCTTCCAGTCTGCAGGAAACGTACTAGTGGTAAGCGAAGTGTTTATTATAGAAGTAATGGAAGGAATGATAACAGGTGCAGAGTCTTTGATGACACGAGCTGGTAACTTGTCAATTCCGGGTGCTTTATTTGTAGCCAGTGACGACACAGTCTTTTCAATATCCTGATCATGAACTCTAGTAAATGTAAATTGTTCTGCAGATGGGAATTCAGGGCTGACGGTTGGTTGTACTGGAGCGTAGCCGTATTCATTTGCGAGCAGTTTGATTTTTTCATTCGTTATTTCTCCAATTGAGGTGACTGTTTTATCATCATCACTGTAAACTCTTGTACTCACCGATTTCTTTGGAATACATGATCTTATTGTCTTCCACATGGCCTTAGTGTCATTAGCATTTTGTGAAATGGAATCTTCAACGAAATTCCTTTGAGCGATCCGCAATTCTCGCTTTACTTCCTGTTTAAAATTCTTATAACCCGACCAAGCAGCAGGGTCGTTTGTCTGCCTAGCTAGCTTTTGCCAGTGGTTCCTTGTTTTCATTAGGGCCCGTATATTATCATCAATAAATGGAGTTGGTCGGGTTCGAAGCTTAACAGTTTTCAGCGGCACGTGTTGATCCAAAATCTGGGTAAAGAGAGAATTAAAAGTGTACAGTTTGTCTTCCACACTATCAAAAGCCTCTATTACAGACCAGGGAGCATTAGAAATATCTTCAAGAAAGGCAGCTTTGTTGTAATACTTGAAACTCCTTGTGGTGATGTAGACAGGTTTAGGACGAGGTTTCTTGAGTTGTAGAGTTGCAACAATCAGATCATGGTCGCTTATTGAGTGAGGGATAATTTCTGTTTCCTTGATCAAATTTGTGTTGTTAGTAATGATAACATCAATTATCAAAAACTGGATCATTGGATATTGCAATTCGAGAGTTTTCATTGGCTTAGCCATCATGGCATATGAGCCATTTTACCATGATCTACAAAAATGGCGAGCGCATGCATGATTTTTTGGGCCTTTTTATTTTAATTGTAGTCTAGTTTTCTATATTTTGAGGCCGTTTTTAATAAAACAATTATTCCACTCGCGCTTGTTGGATATGAGATGATTATAGCCAACTCGGCGCTACGCGCCTCGTTGGCTATCTATCATCTCATATCCAACGCGCGCTCATGGAATAATTGTTAATAAGGGACTTAGAGAACTGAGTTATCCTGGTGGGCGCGTCAATAACCTGTGTAAGGTTGAAGCATTTACAGAAGTCTTGTAGCGATTTTGCCTCTTTCTCATCGGGTCTGAGCATGTTGCAGTTGAAATCAGCGAGAATGAATATTGGAGTATTAAATGACATTGCAGACGTAACTGCGCAACTCAAATCATTTTCAAAACAGGACAGAGGTACGTCGTCGGTTCGATAGGCGGTGCAAATAATCAGTGACTTAAAGCTCTGAACTTGTATCTTAAGCCATAGCTGGTGGAAACCAGAGTCAGATATGTAAGACAGCTTCTCAAGTCTAGCACACTTAAAGCTGTTGTTTACAAAAGCGCAAACGCCTCCTCCGGTCTTATAATCTCGGTCCAATCTGTGTAATGTAAAGCCGGGAAATTCAACCTCGAGGTCAGATATCGAATAATCCAGCCATGACTCAGAGACGGTGAAAATGTCCAACCTGTATTTCGTTACCAAATCACGAGCGAGGAAATAGTGCTCTCTGTTCTTGATTGAGCAAACATTCAAGTGAGCAATCTTAATACACGGACGACGTCCTCCATTACCTTTGGCCTTCGTCCCGGTGTTTATGCTCATTCCAGGGTTCGGCTCCACATCGCCTGACAGAGCTATTCGCATCAAGGAATAGGTTGCCAATGAATTAGGATAGTAGGCGATTCTTGTTTTCGAGAAAGCCCTGCGAAGACCAAACACGTGTGAAGCTCGATAATTTCCATTTCTTGAACGAGGCGAAAAGGCTGTAAATTCTTTGTCAAATGCTCCATAGACTCGGTTAGTTGCACAGTTAACACAAAAGTGACTAAGCAAAAGGGATAAAAGGATCCAGTCAAGTGTCTTAGATGACAGACGTCTTAGCGAAGGCAGAGAGCTGGAGGTACCGCGTCCAGCCGCCATGTTGCGTGACATTCAATTCCAAATCCAAAAGAATGTTCAATGATTTGGCAGAAATGCAACAGGGAGAGACTGAAGTTTGGAAAGCAGCTACATCAAGCACAATCTACTATGCACGCTACATATTTTCTAACAACTTCGCAAAATTTGAAGGATTACCAGCCGCTCAGAAACTGTCCAACGGAACGCTTAGCATAGAAAGAAGCAGTTGGCAAGAAGGTGCACAGGATTGTGTTAGAACCAGGTGATAGAGTGCTGGTCCGAAACATGAGTGAATGAGGGCAGGGAAAGCTGAGATCATATTGGGAAAATGAAGTTTATGATGTCGTAGAGCAAAAAGGTCCAGACACCCCTGTCCTGTATACAAAGTACGATCTGAGTCTGGAACAAAGAAAAGAGTACCACACCGCAACGTAGTGTTACCTTGCACATACTTACCAGTGGATAAGGGTGATGTAAGACCCGGGGATAAAGACAATGCCAGGCAGCAAAATCGGAATACTTCGTCACAGAACAGCAAACAGTTAAATCGAATGGCATGTATAGCAAGTCAGGCTGACGAAGATGAAGACATCCCATCCTTCACACCTGTCCAACTGAAGGTCCAATATCCGAGTAACACTGTTGAACACCCAGGAACAAGAGAGTTAAATACACAGGATTCTGTGGCTATCGATAATACTGCTGACCACTTACAGGAAGTGGAACCTGAGCTACCTGTCACTGACTTGCGGAATGAGTACACAGCTCATGTAGAACCTGAGCAGTCCCAATCTCCCACATCTCAACCCATCAAAACCTGACAGCCACGAATCAGAACACCACCTGTCCGTATAATGTACAATGTCCCTGGCCAGCCTTCATTCTATCCAGGAGTGACCACTAAAAGGGCATATGGTTTCAGCTGCCCCAAATCTGCCTCCAATGTGGCCAGGCACGCCACATTGGCACCAACCACTTTGGTACTGTCCACAATATGGATTTCCAGCTATGCCTTTGTACCCAGTTAGCTGGTAATCACTAGAATGGTCCAGGAGGATGTATAAACCATTACCAAGAGACTGTATGAGAACTTTTGTTTCATTTTTCTTGTTTATCAAAAACTAGGACCAAGTGAACAGGTTAGTATTAACATAATGATGTTAGTATTAACATAATGGGTACTTTGTGCCATCATTGAAGGAAGGACTTTTGTCACCACTTTTGAAAAGTGTGATAACTTGATTGTGCATTATGTGGACCTGCGCAACCTACAGATATGAACTTGATTGATGTCTACCAGAAGTTTCAGTGGTATTACATGTAGGATTTGTAGGACTCAGAGATATCGTAAGCCATTTAGTTTTGAAATGTCGTGGAGGACATTTTTGAGGGGAGGAGAGTGCGAGGGTTGTGACCCATAATCCCCTAGAGTTGTAACTCCCATAACCCCTCGCATTATGTGTAATAAACAAAAAAGCACATGGTCAAAAGTTTTGACTGTTCTTTATGGATGAAGTTCGTCATTTCCCGCTCGAGACAGTGTCGTGATCCTGTTTTGAAGCTCTATCTGCGAACAAGTAACACACATGTCTGTGCTTTGATGTGGGTTTGAGGCAAAGGTAAAAATGAAAAATATATGGTAAATTAAGTCACTGTTTTATCACTCGATCTTTAAGGCCAAAATAATTGAAAGGACAACAGTCAATTTTGCAACACGTAACAGGCCCTTGGGCATCTGTATGCAGAATGCAAATATGTTAACACCTTCTGGGACTCTTTTACCCTTAATGGGATTCTTGCATATTTACCAAGGGACAAACAGTGTACGTGGCCGTGCAGATAAAATCTCTGCACATCACCCTGCAAAACAACTTTTTGGCACAAAAAGTTCCTGTTTCATTGAGGCAAGATTCATATCTATACTGCAAACAAAGAAAACAAATCTCACTGCTTACTAGTATTCAAAACTGAACTTAAAATTAAGGTATCCACCCATTCACCTGGTCATCACACATACATGTACAAGAATCTGTGAGCATGCAGTTGTTGAATCTTGATATCGAATTGCAATCTTTTTTGGCTTGCATCAAATTGATTCTTGTTTCTTACTACTGTTTTCTCCAATGTCGGATTACTAGACTTTTGTTTTGCTATTTTATATTAATCAGTAGTAGTTTTTTGTTCAATTTGATAAAATCGTACATGCATTAGTGCATAAGTCATGATTATACTGTGTAGTGCTCTCTAGTTGTACAAGGGTACGCGGTAATTATTTTGATACCATTGTATTGTCAACTGTATTGTATTGTTTTTGTTCTGTATAAGAAACAAAACTTACCAGAATTTGCCAGTACTTCCACAACCAGTCTGCACTTCATCAACAATCAACAGAGCATTGAACTGTGAACAAAATTACTATACTTGTAACAAAGTTCCAAAGTATAAAATACATGTATCATGCGCAGAGATCACCTACAACTGCTTCACTAGGTAAAAAAAAAAACACTACAGTTGCATTTTGCTAGCATTGCATGTATTTCAACATTATAGAAAAATTCACTGCCTGACAACTGAATTCCATGTTAAATTTCACACGAAAAACTGACATCATACTCATTGCTTCATGATTCATGCGATATCGGTTTAACATGGAATTCACATGTCAGGCAGTGAATTTTCTTGAATTGCATAGCTAAAGCCCCCAAATCACTAGGCGAAACAAAACGTCTTGTATTCTTGTGAGCCGCACAGTGCGCAAACTATGGAAACCCTTTCAAAGTCAGGTGTCAAGATCTAGCGAATAGGAAACAAGATAGTTTTAGAATGAAGACAACTTTTATTTCAACCTTGTGAAGGAAGCAGTGTCACATTTTACAATTTTAAGCAAAAAATTGAAAGTCAAAATACGGAGTTATTTAAGACAAAGATCTTATAGCAAAATTCTTTCATTCAATGAATATCTTGGATTTGCCTGTTACCATACAACTTGGCAAAATGTGGCGTCGACATTCAATAACCGAGATGCTCAAGTGAAAAGAAAAGTTCAAGCATAAAGTCAGGTGTCAAGATCTAGCGAATAGGAAACAAGATAGTTTTAGAATGAAGACAACTTTTATTTCAACCTTGTGAAGAAAGCAGTGTCACATTTTACAATTTTAAGCAAAAAATTGAAAGTCAAAATACGGAGTTATTTAAGACAAAGATCTTATAGCAAAATTCTTTCATTCAATGAATATCTTGGATTTGCCTGTTACCATACAACTTGGCAAAATGTGGCGTCGACATTCAATAACCGAGATGCTCAAGTGAAAAGAAAAGTTCAAGCATTCTGGTATTAAAACAAGATCTACAAAACAGCGGTAGGTGCTTTACAGTTATAAAAAGTTGTATTCAGAACACATGTATAATGATTAAGAAAGGATTTTCTCAGTAAACTCTTAGGAAAAAAATAGCTCAAAAAAGCTTAAAAGTCACCATTTAACTGTTTTCTTTCATTGCAGAGAGTCGGTTGTTGGTGTCATGTTGGACTGAAAGTTTATGGAAATATTTACTGGAGAATTATTAAAAGTTACTCCAGTAAACATCCCGCCAACTGTCCCTTCCATCAGGTAACTAGAACTGCTGGCACTGCTATCACGGTTACTAGTAGCTGCTGTGTTGCTTGACAGGGCTGAGCTGTTGAGAACAATCTCCCGTAAAGCATTACTTGAATCGTTGTTGGTAGTTGTTGTGCTTGGGTTGAAACCGGCCAACTTATTCGACATTCGCCGCTGTTTTTCCAGAGGATTATGGCTGTAGCTGTCTGTTTGTTTCCCTGGCGGTTCTTGGTTTGTCGCTCTCTGTATTCCATGTACTGCTCTGTCATGGTGAAATCACTTAGTTGACAGCCACGTTGTTCTTTAAATCCTCTTATTCTTAAGTGCATGACATTGTTCCACCATACAAGATGGACAAGAGAGAGTCTGATTGCACCTGATGACCACATCTTTTCAATGTCTTCTGCTTCAACTGGTTGAGTGGCATTTGGTTTGTTGCCATGACCTTTTTGCTTCAAATCTTTTTTCTTCATGGATAGCATTGTTGAAACTCCTTCGAACTCAATGGCTGAAGATTTTTTGAGGTCGAAGTTGTCTACTGCTGGTGGACATGGGCGCTCCAGAAAGTACCTTCGTAGACCATTGCGGTAAGTTTGAGAAAGTTTCTGGTTCATATTCTTTGTCTTTGTTTTCTTTTGTCGTCTGCCTTATTTCTAGAAAGAGCTTGAAAGCTGTAGTGCTTCTTCCTTTGTAATTGCATCGAGATTAATTTGTTTGCCATGTCTTTCCTTGAACCAAGACTGCAAACGGCGTACAGATGTACTTGTACTTTTTTTAGTGTTTTTTTGAAACCATGTTGTCCTTAAAAGAGACAAGTTCATCATCTTTATAGGTTAGAATGGCTTGGTTTTCCGGAATAGATGCTTCACTTTTTTCGGCATTGATATTCTGTTTGGTTTTCTTTCGCAATGCTTGTTTGGTCTTCCTTGGCAAGAACTGTCATTTGGCTTTCTTTCCTCGTCTCTGCCATTTTGTATTTTTCTTCGTTTTCTCATACTTTTGAGTGTGAGGGGTTTCCTCAAATTTTCTAAAAATTCAAATTTTGGCAAACATTGATTTTCTGCAAATTTATTCATTTCCAAGAGGATATTTTTGTAGCTCGAGTTGTATTTTTGTTTTCATGATAGCAACAATTTTTGCTTATGACTCATGTCAGTAATATCACTTCATGCCCAAGTGAAATTCCAGGCTAAATACCCTCTCTTTGATAACCAATCAGACCGTGAGTTTATTTTTAGCTATGGAATTCTATAGGAAAATTCATTACCTGACGAGGGAATTCCGCGTTAAATTGCACGCGAAAACCGATATCGCACGAATCGCGAAGCGATGAGTGCGATATCGGTTTTCAAGTGCAATTTAACGCGGAATTCACGAGTCAGGTAATGAATTTTCCTTGAATCGCATAATTGAATAAAATGAGAAAAAAAGAAAACAGCAGTTTGGTTTTATCCTAAGATAGATGAGATAGATGACGTAGATGCGAAACAATATCACCGAGCCTCGTTTTCAACTCGCAATTCCGCGCTAAATACCTCGCTTCGTAAACCAATCAGAATGCAAGATTTTATTCAATTATGCGATTCTACATGAAACACAGTGGAACCCCACCTTACGGCAACCTCATTAATAAGCCCACCTTGTTATTACGGCCACTTTATTCTGGTCTTTAAACTAGTTTTCGATTGGATCACAGGCTCAAGCCAGGTTAACTTATTGTAATCATCAGGAGCTTCACTTTAAGATTCGGTTAAGTCTATATATTATTTAAAGGACCCCTTTAGTATGGCCACCCTGTTAACACGGCCAAATTTTTGTGGCCCGTTGGTGACCACATTAACCAAATTCCACTGTACATGTAAGTTGAAATGTGTCACAGCATTTAATGAACAGCAGGTACTGTAACTCAACAGCTGCAAAAAAGAGTTCCAAAACATCATAACCATTCTCTTGTTTTCTCAAAGGAAAATTATGGTAAACATGGGCCCATTTTGCATATTTTTGCACCAAGCCTTACAAAACCGGCGTCCTGCTTCAGAACAGGAAAAGGTTTTGTTACATGTGAGAACTGACATATTTTTTAATTTACAGATCACGATCTGAAGGAAAACATCAATCAAATAACTTGATCTTGCTTAGATCTATCTTTTATCTTCAATCTTGCAATGTGATTGACACTCTGTGGTCAACAAAAATTTAAATGTTTTTTAGTGTGCCACGATTACCAAATTGAAAATTTCATTTTTGCTAGTTTTACAAAATTACAAATACAGTCATTTACGTTACCTACAGTACCATACGGCTACTTACAATTCTCATGCCACAAATTTAATTCGTAATTAGCCTAATTCTTACAACATTTAGGCGTTTGTTAGCCACTTTTTATTAATTTTATCTCAGGTATTATTCTTCACACATAGATATTTTTCTGTATAGAACTTCTTTTTAACCTTCAATTTGAAGCTAGTTATATTAGGTAATATTTGAGATCTTCTGCAATCCCATAAATATATTATTTTAGCTATAAATAATAAATAATTAAGCAGAGGGAACAAAGTGACATGGGTTTCTTCGGATTGGAGAACACATAATCAGATAGACAAAAATTAGCAGAAGGTGGAGGAGCTCACTGCAGGATGTAAGAGCAAAACGGAGAGCGGATGTAGGATCAGACCATCCCCTACTAACAGCGAAAGTCAAAATCAGGATGGCAAAAGTGGTGAAGGCAAAGAGTGGAAAGGTGCGGTACAACATCAGCAAATTTAAGTACAGGGATATGAGAATCTTTCCAGCTTAAACTGAGTACCTATAGGTTCCAGGCTCTATTCACAGAGGACGAAAGCCAGGAGGAAGTTGAGTTTAATGAACAGACACAGAGGGGGTGGAAGAGCAATGGAGAGTGATACTTAAAGCACGTATATCACAAAATGTGCAAGGAAGTGCTGGGCAAGGAAAGAAGAGAGTGAGGAAAATGCTGGCTTACAGAAAAGACTTGGAAGAAAATAGAGGACAAACGAGCTTGGAAGAGAAAACTGGATGGAGCCAGGACAAGAAAACAGTGGAAAGATGCGAGTGCAAAATAACAGGAGGCCTGTAAAGAAGTAGAAAAGCTCTGCAGAAACAATAAAAGGGATCATGCAAACTATCTGGCAGTCGGAGTGAAAATGTGCAAGGAAGTGCTGGGCAAGGAAAGAAGAGAGTGAGGAAAAATGCTGGCTTACATAAGAGACTTGGAAGAAACTAGAGGACAAACGAGCTTGGAAGAGAAAACTGGATGGAGCCAGGACAAGAAAACAGTGAAAAGATATGATAGCAAAATACCAGGAGGCCTGTAGGGAAAGTAAAATGGCTCTGCAGAAGGAATAAAAGGGATCATGCAAACTAGCTGGCAGCCAGAGTGGAAACATGATGACAGCTAGGCAAGGAGACTTGAAAAACACTTTACAACATCTCCAAAAGGCTGAGTGAAAGATCAATGAACAAGGACAGACCAGTTAGAAATAAGGAGGGGAAACTGTTAAAATCTATTGACAAAGAGCAAAGAAGTGTAAAGAGCACTTTGAAGAAGGACTAAACTGTACAGACCACAAGGACCCCCTGACGTCCCATTACAAAAACATTACAAAAGCAGAGGTTTGTGCGGAAGTAAAGAAACTGAAGAATGGGAAAATACCAGGGTTAGATAATATACCACCAGAGGCTCTAAAAGAGGGGGCACAATCACAGTGGATGTCCTACACAAGTTTCTTAACAAGATCTGGAAAGAAGAAGAGATACCCAGTGACTGGAAGGAGGGGCTTTTGATCAAACTGCAAAAGACGGGGGCTTCAAGTCTTTGTAAGAACTGGCAAGGCATAATGCTACTCAGAATGGTTAGTAAGATTCTATGCAGAGTGATTCTAATCTTGACAGGCTGAAGGATGCTTTGGATGTATTGCTGAGAAAGGAACAAGCTGGGTTTTAAAAAGAATGGAGCTGCACAGACCAAATTGCCACATTACGTATTATTGTGGAGCAGTCAGTTGAATGGAGGTCACAGTGATAAGACCAAAATGATGAAGGAATGTCGACCCAAGCGGATGGTGTAAGAATTGGGCACGATCTGTAGAGTAGATAACTTTATTTATACATGGTCTTTCCCTCAATCAACAAAGTTACTGGACTATCTACCTACATTGTATCTGCCTAATTACAAGAAAAAATAAATAAAAAAAAGAAAAACTGCTTTTCATGGAGGTCGTGTCTAAAAATTTACTTAAAATTAAGATATTACGTTCTCTAAACTGTGGCGACTTAATTTAGGTTTGAGACGGGTCAGTGAAGATGATTGCCTTGGGTCTATTGGTAAGTTGTTTCACAACTGAGCTCCACTGCACGAAAAACTTCTGTTAAAATAATCAGTTTGAGGTTGTGGAAGAACTAATTTGTTTTTGGTATCCCTTAAACGATAAGCACGATATACAAATCTTGATCTCAGATAATCAGGTGTCATACCATTTAATGTTTTATACATTAGAAGAGACTTCTGTTCCAATCTTTGATAGTAGAGTCTTCGCCACCCTAGTGCCCAGAACAAATCATCTAAATTACTATCATAGTTCGCAGACATTAGGGTGCGAGCTGCTCGATTTTGAAGCCTTTGCAGTTTTTCAGAAAGGCCCTTGTTACAGTTACCCCACACTACATTGCAATAATCAAAATGTGGTTGAAGGCTATTATAAACTTTAATTAAAACATTAAATGGAGTGAGATGCCGAATTTGTTTTAATGGGAAAAGTTATCTTCTTAGAGATATGTTCAATATGACACTTTTAATATGACACCAGTTTATATTTTGATCGACATAAATGCCAAGGGATTTCAGTTACAGATCGTGACATTTAAGGAAACCAATTTCAATGTCTCAACACCCATTTCACGCTCTAGAATTGAATGCAAATTCAACATTTGACAGAGACAATTTTCGTAGAGTTTTGTGGTAGAGCCAAACAAATTTTGTCAGCCAAGTGTGTATGGGCCCACTTATGGTGAGATGAGAATACAGACTACTAATCCATATGCCATATGCTGCGACATCTATAATTATGACAATATCATGTAGCATCTGCATTGCAACACAAGCTCCCCCCAGAAGCCCAGTAGGGTCTACTGAGAGCTACTCCTCCAGAGAGACACTACAGTGCTTCCAATAGGAAACAGCACCTGCCAGAGCTCAGGCGGGTATTCTGTTGAATGTTGGCGGGTATATTTAACTTTTTAAAATTCTCCAGAGAGAAATTCTCCCAGGCTTCTCATACTACTCCAGCAGGTGCAGTTCTGAGGTAGCCACTTCAAATCTTATTGAAAGCACTGCACTGATTAGTGTAGACTACCAAGGCAAATAAGATTGATTGATTAATTGATTGAATGCACTGTGGCTTCATGGTTAGTGCGCTTGTCTCCGGATAGAATAGTCTGGGTCCGAGCCCTGAATAGGGACATTGCGTTGTGTTCTTGGGCAAGACACTTTACTCCCACAGTGGCTCTCTCAACCCAGGCGTAAACTCTGCGATGGACTAGCGTCCCATCCAAGGGGAAGTAAGAATACTCCTAGTCACTTCATGCTACAGAAACCAAGATAAGCTTCAACCTGAAGGGCCACTTGGCTCGTATGCAGACTTTACCTTACCATTATTGAAACAGGGGCATTTAGTTTCAGAAATGGGAGAGCACTTATTACAAAGGGAGGCTAATCAGAAGGAGGGCACTAATTGAATTGAAATTGGTTCACTAAATTAAACCATTATGGTAAAAGAAAAACACAATTATTAGATTTCTACCTCTTTAGCAATCTTCTGAAGAGATTTAAAGAAAAAAGCACTGGCATGGTTATCTCCTGAAAAACAATAAACAAGAATTTAGCTAAAAAGAAGTCAATCTGAGTGTTATCAACACTCTATTGAGGAAAGCTCTTTCCTTCATAAAAGAATTCACTTTGGCCAGTCATCAGGCTTCAACATGCCCTGAAATGACCTGTGAATATGCACTTCCAAATGGTTTCCAATACAAAGTCTGTGCATAATGGCTTGAAAACAGAAATTATATTTCCCCGGAGGATTACTTACCTGATGGGCAGATGTGGTTTTCCGAACCCCTCATAGACTGATATGAGCAATACTGGTGCATAAGTTGCGCGGCACAATATAAAAGAAAGGGTGTGCATGCACTGTGCTTCTGAGTCAAGATGTGTGAGGCCATGTTGATTGGCAGTCAAGGATGGGGAGGAAAATATATATTGCAATGGCCTGGGGACCAGAATTACTCATATCAGTCTACCAGGGGTTCAGAGAACCACATTTTTCTGTCAGGCTATTAACCCTCCGGGGAGCCACAACGGGGAGACTTCCTAACTGAGTCATGGGTCATGAGCCTAACAAGTAGCTGACCTATAGAGAGCTATTGTCCTTATTCCAAACTGCCTTGTGTAATTAGGGATGCAAGAAATGCAAGGACCTCTGCTACAGAAGCTGAAATGGGACAGGAAACCCGTTGAGAACACCATCATACCCATGCCCTCCAGGGGCCTGAGTACCGCTCCTGGGTGGAGGGTTCCCTGTGAGGCCAACAAGATGTCAACAAATTCCTTTGAAAGGCCTGTTGCTTGGTAAGTCCCTGATAGCGGCCAAACTGTTAGATGAAGGGACTTCCACAGGGGATGGTATCCTGTTGACTGAAATGGGAGAAATAACAGAGATTGGCGCTGGGGTAGCAGCAGTTGGCGATCCACCAGCATCTGAATGAGGTCTGGAAACCATGGCTGTCCTGTCCAGTTCAAGGCAATTTGGAGAACTGCAGTTGCTTGATCCTCTTCGATCTTCCTCAGTACACGAGGCAGAAGGACTACAGGAGGATGGATTAGACAGGTCAATTTGCTCAAGTCTAGAAGGAATGCATCCGCAGCCAGAGCCCCCGGATCTATAACCTTGAGACATACTTGGGTACTTAGTGGTTTACAGTTCCCAGTACTTTCCAAAACATAGAGCTTGATGGGTCATTATAACCACTCTATTTCGTATAGCGTGATCGCCGGGGTGAGGGTAATTCTGAGAAGAACTGTTGTTGGTGGCTAACGTTTTGACAACCTGAGTGGAAGTCATCTTCAGAATCAAGTGAATAGTGTTTGTTTTAACCACTCTATATCGGTTGATGCCAAAATCATGGTATCAAAAAACTGCCCAATCATTGTTGAACTTGTTGCTGTCAAATCTGTGGCACAATAGATTACCATAGCAACAAGAGCCACCTTAAATTTTTGAAAATTTAAGGTGGCTCTGAACCCACTCCACATAATTTTTTTAAACTTTGCAAAAAGTTGCATCTTATCATGCTTATCATAATTCAATAATAATGGTAACCTGTTATGTAAAATAGATTATTACAACTTGTTAAGCAATGATTGGGAATTTGTATGACACCATTATTGTAGCATGTTCATTCATTTATTTTGTCATTTTCTCTCAAAAACATGTCTCCCAGTACGCCACCAAACTGGCTGCTTTCTAACCTGCTACACTCATCATTTTCAAATACAGAACACCGCATACAGAAGTGGTTTATGCACATCAAGTAGTTATATTTCGGCTCATGAAAAGTTTGACATTTGAACCAGGCCTTAGGGTTTTCTCCCTCTCTTTTAATTCCTCTTTCTTCCCCGCCTTCATAGTTGGAGCTATTACCAAGGACTCTGCATCTTTAATTTGAGTATAGAAAGTGGTCAGTTCCTTGAAAAGGCCTTATTTGCGAAACTCAGCAGGTCCTAAGAGATGACAGTTTCTTGTTCTGTATTGTACAAACCATCCCCTCGGGAGGCGGTTGGCACCGGCATTACATCAGTGGATTTTGTCACCATGTCAACATTATCCTTCAGTTCATTCTGTCCTGGTAAGGAGAACAAGGCAAGGACACCTTGCAATACTGCTGGTAATGATTTTGCTACAGACTCTGCCACTGACTTCTCAAGTTCTGGGAGTCTATCACCACTGCCTGCCATATGGATTGGGTCAGACAGTCCCAAAGTGTCAGCCTAAAGACACAGAAGGTGGTCATTGACTGATACCTTCATTCGTGCAGTTCCTTGGCTATAAATGCTTCAAATGACAAAACTAATGCAATTGAAACTACTTACATTTTGAGAGGTTTTGCCAGTCATATCTGACAAAACACTCTCAATGAGCAGAGAAAACAGAAAAACGGGGTGGGCCAAAATGCACCAGGAAATGAAGAGGCAGAAAGCCTGGGCATCCTCTCGTTTATATTGTGGTATCCAGGCCGCGGGGGCACGACATATGCATGAGTATTGCGATATCAGTCAGAGAGGGGTGAAGGAGAATTACCAGTATTTTTTTTAGTGGAGCTCTGCCAAGCGGAGCCCCATTAACTCATAGCAGAGCTCTGGTGGCTCAAAGAGCCGCAAAGCAGAGCAACATACTCGTATAGGAAAGAAAAGGAAACCCATAAATTGATTTTCTAATGGTTTTCATGGCTAGTGGTATTGCTCGTGGGCAGGTACGCACAGCGACGACAATGACGGCAATGTCAGCCATACTCCGCCTAATAGGTTGACAGAGCCATGCAACCTTGGTTTATATAGCATCATTCTCTGATATCTCCACATTATGGTCAATTGACACCCATCAAAATGAGGTATCAGCTAACAAGTATCACATGATCATATGACAGGCTCAAGTTTAGAGCTCATCAAGATCACATATTTTTTCAGCTGACCGCTGGCCAAGTGCTGGTTTCCGATTGGGTTGCATGAGTTCAATTTCTAGATAAAATAAACAAGCAGGAAATGTCATAGAATTTCAACGCTTGTCAGTCATGTGGTCATTGGTCAATCAAAGAACTGTACAAACAAGATGAAAATATGAACATGTTTTAATGCTAATAGAAATGTTTTTCGGAAGTGATATTATTGAAAAGTCTTTATGTTTCGGGTCCACCTGGTCTTCTCCTCCCCTCTGGCCTTCACCCCATTACTGTAATGCAGCGCTCTTCTGTCCTTCCTCATAATATGTCCAATCGTCAGATCTCATCACTTGCTCTGTTCACCCCTGTTCACTCCTAGATTTATTGGTGGGAGATGGTTGGGGGCTACCTTATTCTTAGTTTGCACTTTGTGCATTTGTATTTGAAGGTACTAGTTTCTTTGCTTCTGTTTTCGTAAGTTTCAAGGCCTCACAGCCATACTGTACATCAACACTGATCTGACAATTTTTTTGAACTGAACTTTTGTCTTCCTGCCAATCACACTGGTGCAGCAAATTCTTTGCATCCTGTAGAAAGCCTGTCTGTCTTTACTTAGTCTCTGCTGTATGTCCCTTGTCGCCCCCTTAATTTTGTCCAACAAAGCACTCAAGTACACAACTCTTCCATGTCACCTACCTGGTCACCGTTAACTTCCAACTTCTATTGCTTAATTGCTTCTGGCATTTCCTCACATGACTCTCCCATACAATTTCTCTACGTTTTTGCTAGTAAACAGATTTAAAAGGACTGTACCAGCTTTTCTCCCCTCACTGACCAGTTGCTTCAGTTGATTCAATAAAATAGTGAATTCACTGAACAAATGGTTAGCCCAGAGTGAAAATTCGTTGTTGTGAGGTGGTGAATTTAGATGGTGAGTTAGAGCTGCCTGGATAGATAACAACTGTGCCTTGTTACAAAATCTGCCCCTTCCTGTTGTCAATTCAAGAAGACATGCACTTATTCATCTCCTTTACTTTCATGCCACTGGGTTTATTGTCAAAAGCATTCTGTCAAATAGGAAATTTTGTGCAAAGTTTTACTTGCTGTTGTGATGTGCTCAACAACACCTTCCAACATCCCTAACATTTCCACCAGATTTATTGTTAGTACAATTTTTCATTATTACATGTACATTATCTTACTTTCAATAATGTTACCCCAAACTTTTCAGAAACATGCACCAATTATGAGATTGCCATTGTTAAAATTTGTCCACCAAGCTAAAAGATTATCTCAAGCATGGTTTTACTGTATATGGTGATTATACACTCTCTACTAATGAGTGCCGGCATTTAAAACTGGTTTCAATAAGAATTCTGGTGGCCCTAGTTATTATTTTCCACATCAACCACTGTTTTCTATATTCTTGACAAGGGAACATCCTATTACTGTGGTCATCTTTTTACACATCAAATCACAGTTTTAATCCAAGGTTTAACTTGTCTAGTCTTGTTTGCCCAACCAATCACAAGTCAATTGAATGACTTGAGTTTAATTGATTACAACGGGGTCCCTTTGATGATTTTTTCTTTCACTGCAATTTAGCGAGAAGAGATTCAGTCCCAAGGTTTTCTAGGCATGAATTGTGCAACAGAACTCACTCAGTCTGTTACATTTCTCTTTGAAAATGAAGTGATCATGCACTGGGTTAAAAATAGTCCGTTTCAGTTGATATGAGATGATGCATGGCTTTAGAAAGGTACAGCAGCTAGGTTAGCTTTAAATTTTGATACAATGGAACCCTGTTGATCTGTCCACCAATGGGATACAACAATTTGGCTGACTTGGCTGTATGAACTGATGAAATTAACTGACTGAACTTTTGTTTGGACCAGAATAAAGTCGCTGTAATAAAGGGGGGACACGAGGCAGGGTTCCACTGTATCATTGAAATCACATTTTGATGTCGTATTAATGCTTATTGTATTTGTAGAATTTCTGACTCAGTAAGAAGTCTTAATTGAAAAAACAACATATAGCAGAGATATCTATGTTTACTAGGGCTGCAATTACCCAGAAGGACTTACTGAAAGCTTTCTATAAAAGGATCAACCTCTTCCAGGGTTGTTGTGTGAAAATAATGTCCAATAATGTTCAGTGTAATGTTTTTCTTTTATAATTATTATTCTTATGTCATCCCCTCCTGGTGGTCACAAATGCATTTTTTTTGCAAAATTCTTACCTCCTTCAGATTGAATGGGCTCCACAATTATTCCAGCAACATTTTTGCCAACATTGTTACCACTAATTATTGCTTGACGTGCCTATAGAAAACAAAACAGAACAAATGATCCTCAGTTATACCAGGAAATGGATGAAATAATCTTCACTGTGTATGTAGTTTTACCTATCTTCACTTATTTTTCATTTGGTTTGCTACATTTTAAGGGAAGTGGTATCCCCTGTCAATTACATTTTGCTAACTGTGTGAAAACTGGACGTTGCTTTGGTTTTAACGAGGGAAAATGGAGTTGAAGACAATAATTGATAACAGTAGAAAAAATAGGTCCACAAAGCGTAATTGTCGGCTTATGGCTAGTTTTTTTCATTGAGTTGAAGTATTGTAGGTAGGCAATCACTACAAAAAATAAAAGTACAATAACAAATGACATTCGTGCCAGAAATGTACTTGAGCCTGATGTTTTAACTACCCAGAGCTTCCATACAAACCAATTTATTCAATATTTTCTCCACAAGTAGTACAGTTGTTAGTGTGGTGCAGTGGAGAAGATATCTGCCTTGTGAGCACGAGGCTACAAGTTCAACTCTTGGTGACACCAGAACTTTTTCTTATTTTCTCTTTTTTTTTTTTTAATCATTCTTTTCTTTTCTTAGACATTTACCAAAAGGCAGGGTTTGCCTTTCCAATGTGCTGTGATGAATTAATAGCCGTATTCCCTCACAATGAAATCATTTGAGACTTTGAGCTGTAACAACGTGGATGTGACAAAAGCCGACTGGAAGTAAAAATACAATGATTACCAGGTGATTACTTGGTAAATGATTACCAAGTTACGTCCATGCTCAAGATGAACTTACTGGACAGCATTTTCACATTGTCAACAAGCTGTTAGTAATCCGACCTATTTCACTTACAAAAACAAAGTGAATTTGCACTTTTTCTTTGTAGAGTATTGTACAAAAGTAATGCAAGCGAAATTCGCTAATTTCAATCTTTGTTCCCGCGCTTTTCTGACAAAGTTTGCTCTAAAGTTCAAATGAAATTTCATGGCCTGTCAAGTGATAATTTGCTAGGACAAAGGATGATAATTATTTCTTTGAATTTTTGATAAGTTTACAAAAATTAGCGAGCACTTACGATAATTCGCCAGCCTTCACACAAACTTTAGCAAGCACTGAACGGCAGTTTGCCAGTGTTTATGCAATTTTCTTTTTGCAACTAATCCATGTGCCTTTTACCAGGTAAATAAACATTTTGATACATGTAATTGTTTGTAAATTTGTGCTGGAGAACACGTCATGCAGTCATCGATTGCTGTACAAGAGGGTAACATACAGTCTTATCCATGACATACGATACTTGAATCTCAAATGCCTAAAATTTGTGAAAGATTCTCAAGCAGGAACATTCTCTTGAGGTCAGCTTCATATAAAGAGAATTAGAATGTACTTACATGTACCACATGAACAAAGCAAGCTCAGTCGTTCCACAAACAAAACAAAAACATCTTCAGTTCTGGGTATTTAAGCCACTAAAGCAAATAGCCCCAAACAACTTGTGTCCCGGTGTTTTGCAAAGTGACAACAATACATATCATACAACAATACAGCTAAACCTCATAAACAAGGGTTATCGAAACATTCTTGGTTGTCCCTTTTATAGAAAACCAGAATGACATCAAGAAGAATGGTCATGAAACCATTCACCTAGCCAGTAGAAAGACCTTCACATGGCACAACTCACAGCAATCCCACATTTTGCAAGCTTCTTCTGGACTTGGCAGCTTTTCATCTTGCTGTTTTTGGCACATCTGCTGCTTCATAAATGCTTTTGCATCTGCAGATGCATAATTTTTGCATAATTTGCCTGCATTACTTTTGCACAATACTGTATATCAAAAGCTTTATCATCCCAGCTGAATTTGTCATGTTTTTTTTTTTGTCGTTTCCTGTTAGGCTCACTTATGTTTCTGAACAAAGTCAGTTGTCATAGCCTCAATCTCCAAACTGCAGTGAGTAGATTCATTCATTGCTTGTTCAGTGAAATACAGTTAAAAAACAAATGATGATTTGCTGTATAAAAGCAATGCTGTTCCTGATTACTGTATTTCCTTTATCTAGAAGATTTTCCCAGTATGTTTAAATTTATTACAAGTTCTTTACTCGCACTATGCTGTATTTTATGAGGATTAAATCCACACTTTTCTGCAGAAATTATTTGAGATTTTAATTTTAGAGGCTATGAGCGCAGGAGTTTCACAAAGACAAGAAAACAAGTTAACAGAACCATATACCCACCAGACGAATGTGTTTGCCAATTAAGTGCTTCTGTCATCAAAATGTTTACTTTAAGCTGTTAGTGGGTTTATAACTGGCTTGGCTTGGCAAGCCAACATCAAGACTTTGCAGCTGTAAACATTAGATTTTTTTTGGAAGTCAATTTCACATATGCAAGCTTAATGCAATATTCCAATTTTGTTTTTATTTTCTTGTAGTTGTACACGTATATTTAAAAATGTATCGCTTCTTTTTGTCTGCAGGATAATGAAGTTTTAGTACAGGTGTACTACACACACGAAAAAAAAAAAACAATAAAGTATTATAAAGTGCTTTGTGATTTTTCCCCTTGGAGCAGGTTTTTTACATGTACGTGTTACAATGGTTAGCACTCGCATTCTAATCCAGTGGACCGGAGTTCAATTCCAGGATCCACCAGCTTTTTTTAGTCTTGTTTTCTTAAGCCACTTGTCTTTTTCTTTTCTTGTTTAACCCTATCCATGTACTTATTTCAGGTTTGAAGCTGATGTTTTTGATGTTACACGACCTTGCTGTTTCGCATAATCAAATCGCATCCAATGGCTTACATTTTGTGTGCTTGTAATTCAGTAAAAAAACTCTGATTTCTCTGAAGATCTTTCGCAGCTACCCTACGAGCACAGTGACTTTGATATTATTCACTGCCTATTGTGATTTGTTGTCCACACAATCATGCACTCAATCTAGCGGCACTGAGACATGCAAAGCAGAAGATTTCGTCTTCAGGCGACAACTGAGAAAAACATGTTGGGCAACCTATTAGGCAAAGAGAACTACGGTACAAGGTAGATTGACTCAATCGAGTTGTGTTAGCCTGTGAGCAAACTCTTCACAGAAATAAAAAAAGGAAGCCTGTTGCTATGCAGTAGTTTGATGCCACAATTGTAGCATCAACTGATAAAGAGTGGTTATAATTACCCATTAATCTAGGTCTTGGAAAGTGCTGGAACTGTTTTGAGCCACCTTAACTATGATACAGAAGTGTAGCAGCTCTGGTAAACTGCTATTGTTTGGTCATTGTGAAGCCTTGGAGCCAAGGCTGGCTCATAGCTGCCGGAGCTTATCCCGGTTTCTGTAGCATTAAGCGGCTAGAAGTATTTCTACTTCCCCTGGACAGGATGCTAGTCCATCGCAGGTCACTTCCCCGCAATTTGGTTAGGTTTCCCCAACAAATAGCAGGTACCCATTTATACACCTGGGTGGAGAGAGGCACTGTGAGAGTAAAGTGTCTTGCCCAAGAACACAACACACTGTCCCCGGCCAGGGCTCGAACCCGGACCGCTCGCTCCGGAGTCGAGCGCACTAACCATGAGGCCAACGCGCCTCCCACTTTGGTCATTGTAGCAACTGTTATTGTTTTAGGGCTAGGGGCATCGTTTCTGTTGTTTGTTGAATTGTTCCCTTAAAGGGTATTGAGCCACTCATGTGAGACCTTACAAGAGCTTCTACATGTACATCACCCCTATGATATCTTACAATCTCAAGGCATCTCTCCTCTTCTGCTCTGTTCTCTCCTTCATGATTCTCTAATGGATACTTCAGATAAGGAAATGGTGCTTTTGGCCAATCAAACACTGGAATATCTACTCTTGCCATGGCCTTTGACCGAGTTGTGGAGAGAGCACCTGCAAAGAAACAAACATTAAATCACAGCCTGTTTTTTCGCAACTTCACTGAGAAGTCATGTTTTCTATATTAATTGCCTGTTATAACATACCTAGGAGAGCCCCGCAATCAAATTCGCAGTATATTTAAGCTAAGTATGCACCATGCAACAGTTAGATCATCCACTCTTGATTTCTATTACACAATAGTTAATTTGGCCTCAAAAACTATCACCTAATAGAAATCAAGAGCAAATGGTCTAATAGTTTTAGTACAATTCTATCTAATCGTTATTTTGATAAACATTATTAATCATTTCTCAACATACATGTAGTATACTATTAAACTTCATTTTTTTATTTAAGCAATTTTATTTACAGCTCAAAACACTTACACTACTTACATATTACTAATATTATACTTACATTTACACTTACAATATTCTTGCTACTTACATTACATTACTCTACTTACATTACTCAACATCTCTCTACTTATTACAACACTGTAGTTGTTGGATTAATCACTTGTAATCTCTAGTACTTATTTTTACTTATGCTAATGGTCACTTACTAACAGTCACAGCGTTACTTGCAATTACATTGCTAAACAAAAACATCACTTACATCACAATACAAAGCACAATTCACTAATTGAACCGTACTTGTCTACTTAAAATTGCTTGAAGTATTTTACAAAAGAACACCTTAGTTACCTTCTACTAACAAAACAAGGTAGATTTAGAGACAGTACTGGTAAAAAAAGATAACATTTTGGGCTTTTGATTTAGTGTGTCTGTTTTAATTGGCTAGTTAAATCAGTTAAAAAGCTTCGCGAGAAGACCTGTGACTTAGGGAAGAGCGCATTTCTCTATTTGCCATTGAAGTATAACTTTTCTTTGAAATTCCTGCATGCAAGGTTTCTTGTCCGAACACTTACAGGCATAAATGTATTGTTTTAAAATAATGACGAAAAGGTGTAGTCTGCGTCTTGGGTAATCGGTTAGATGAGTTAAACGGGGGATGTCATTAAAGGTCATTTGCTTACTTGAAAGTGTGACGTCGGTGTCATTTTCATGGTTGATTAAAAAATGAACCACAATATGGCTTTCAACTAAAAGGCTGTCATTACAGTACAATCTAGAAATGTATGTTCTATAGAGTCTTGTAGGAGACAAAGAGTGCATGCTTCATCCTCAACTAGTCTGAATTTGAAGAGCTCCTTTTTGGTCTTTATTATTTTGTGCAATACAAGTATAAGTATAAGTCCGATGGAATAGCAACAATTAATTGTAGGTAGTAAAGAAATTCTTCAAGCGTTAAAAAATTCCCTTCCGCATTTAGGACATCTTGTACATAAAGGATTTTCCGTTTGAACCAGGATCTCCAAAAGACGGAATAATTTTCAATGGTTATAGCCTTGTTGTTCCCCAGTAAGAATTCGCCGTAGGAAAATACATTGGTCTTGTTTTTAAATTCTTAGAAATATTGTAGCAGTTCTCGATAGAAAATTAGGCAAACATTTGTTTATGGATTCAGTATTATAGTTGCATTTGAGAAGAAACTGGAGGCCGCCGTATTCTGATAAATAGCAATGCGGGATAACTTTCCATAAGTTATCGGTATCTCCTAATAACCTACTTATCCATGCTAAACGTAAGGATTTCACCATTGTGACAAAATTAATAAAGATTTAGTCCCCCTTACGCTAGAGGCTGATATATAACTGCTCTCTCTATTTTATCTTTTTTGTTTTTTAAAAAGAGAAGAGTTCTGTTTGTACAATTCTAATAACTGCATTTGTAACCGAAAGCAAAGATGCTGCGTAAACTAACTAGGATACACCTAACGTTTTAGCCAATAAAGATTTGCCATAGAGCGCGAGATCTCTCGAAAGCCATAAATTCAATTTGGTCTTCATTTTCCTAATTCTGCTGAGGAAATTTTCTTCAATGATCTTGTCTTGATTATATCCTAGAAAGATCCCCAAAACTTTAACTGGCTCTCTCGTACTTTTGAATTCTAGTATCTTAGAAGTATTGTGTTTCATGGAAGCTAACCACATTGCTTTGGTCTTCTTTCTATTTAATTTTAACCCTGAGATGGTCCCAAATACTTCTATAGTTTGGAGGTGTGATTTAAGGGAGTCTGTACAATTTGTTATGATAGTTGTATCGTCAGCAAATTGCGAAATTCTTGCTTCTTGATCATTATTTTGGTAGACGTATACCTCTGCAATTCGGGCTCTGACGGATCTTCAAAGCTAACACTGTAACAATTCCACAGTAAGAATAAAGAGGGAAGGGCTAAGTGGAAACCCCTCTTGTGGTTTGAAAATACTCGGTCATACAGCCACCATTCATAACAGCGCTTGGTATATTACGGTAAATAAAAGATAACCATTTTTAGAAGTTGCATCCAAATTTAAACACTTCTAGGGTATTTGATATAAAACTACTTTCTATTGTATCAATGCCTTTTCAAAGTCAACAAAAAGAAAAACTCCTGGCAGTTTCTTAACATCTGTATATTCCATTATATCATTATATTAAGGGAGTCTGTACAATTGTTATGATAGTTGTATCGTCAGCAAATTGCGAAATTTTTGCTTCTTGATCATTATTTTGGTAGACGTATACCTCTGCAATTCGGGCTCTGATGGATCTTCAAAGCTACCACTGTAACAATTCCACAGTAAGAATAAAGAGGGAAGGGCTAAGTGGACACCCCTCTTGTTGTTTCAAAATACTCGGTCATACAGCCACCATTCATAACAGCGCTTGGTATATTACGGTAAATAAAAGATAACCATTTTTAGAAGTTGCATCCAAATTTAAACACTTCTAGGGTATTTGATATAAAACTACTTTCTATTGTATCAATGCCTTTTCAAAGTCAACAAAAAGAAAAACTCCTGGCAGTTTCTTAACGTCTGTATATTCCATTATATCATTCAAGAGTTTGATATTTTGTCCTATATATCTCCCATTCACCTGTTTGATCAGAGTGAACCAGTTTTGGTAAGATTTTTTCCATTCTCCTCGCCAGTACCTTGGATAAGATTTTATAGTCAATATTGAGTAGAGATATAGGGCGCCAGTTCTTCAATTCCGTCAAGTTCTCATCGCCTTTCGGTATCAGTCTTATTGTTCCTTGTTTCTGGGATACAGATAATGAACTATTGCGGAAAGCCTCATTATAAAAATTAAGAAGGTCCTTGCAGAATAGCCTGCGAATACAGCCGCCTTTCATTCGCCTCCGCTACTACGTGCGAAACGCGAAGAAAGACGTCTGCGATTCACGGCCAGAAATTCCATACTGATGACGTAAATCTGTCCTGAATCCGGACAGGAGCGCTGATTGGTTGACCTAACACTTTTGCATAATTAGCTCTACAATTATTCAGTGTTGTGATGTGCAATCTAGTCCTTCCTTAAATATTTTTCGACTCTGCGTTCAATCTGTTCGTCCAATGCTCAATATTTCATCGTTAAAAGAAAGCCAATTTCAGGCTCTTTATAGTTTTATCTGCGTTGAGGAGGTTTTCGTCAGTTTGCCGACCGGATCAGCACGGATCAGTCCAGTCGCTAATGTTCCCGGGTAATATTTCAAATGGCGCTACTGAGGACTTCCAAGGGGTTTTGGCGACAGGCGACATTGCTCGAAAATGTGGCGACAATCTTTTTCTGATTCAGCGACAGCCGACAAAAACTGACAGAAAAAGCGCGACAATTTGCGACAGCGACAATCCATTTTTACTTTTGACAAAGCGACATGTTTTCACTTTGCTTTTTTCGACAGCGACGTTGTTACCAAGCAGTGTGATTCCTTTGTGACCACGCCAATAAATCATTACAAAGTCAATAAACCATTCAACGCAGTCGGTCTCTTGTTTCCTGTTGTCATGTCATGGTACAAAGGTCGGTTCATGTGTTGGCGTCACTGCTCTTTCGTTATCTTATTGGATCATTGATATTAAGCTGTATTAAGTTGTGTTTGCAAATTAATGATGACCAGTAATCCTATTGATGATTATAATATGGAGATTAAACATTACGTTCTCGGTGAGAACTGTGAGCTAACCAGCTCACTTACAGTCTGCGCGAAGTGTTTTGCGGTGAACACAAATGACGGCTTCTTCCTCACATTTTCGCTTCATTTCTCAGTGCTTGAACACTTATGTTTAATCGACACTTATATACTAAATTAAAGAACCCCTGTCTTGAAAGGCTTTAAAGCAGCGTTTAAAGATCATTAAAATTGAGATGAGTTCAGTAGAAACATTGCCCAAGATTCGCTCACAGCATGATATGATGGTAAACGTGACAAAAATCCAGATCTCATGGTAGCAATAGATGACCGATCGTAAATAGTATGATTATGATGGTAATGCTCTGTAGTACAGTATATGGCGTGTGCCTATAAAACCGGCTTGTTAACAGAAAAGGTCAGAAAATTTTTATTTTGCTTTGTCAACAAAATACGTCGAAGAACGAAGGTGTCTCACGATACATCAAGAATTTGTGTGGCTCTCGCGCGAATGCGCGCGAATAGGCTCGATTACCAGCCGCTGTTCGGGAAATGAGCCAGCACTCCTCCCTCTCGGGGAGGTAGGCCAGACGCGAGCGCTAGAGGAGAAACCAATTTTTGGTGCAAGGAATTTCTACATAAGATCACATAACCTTTTTTACTGTACAGTGTAGATAATTCTGACAATTCTAATACATGATAAATGTTAGGCGAGGCCTGGCCGAAGAGGTCTGTTTTCTCCTTTGCCGGAAAGTGACGTTTGCTGTATATACCGTCATCGTAGTTATCTCTACCACAATAAAAGGCATACAAGACCTCATACTGAAAAAATGTCAAACCGTCTTTTTAAATTACTTTAGGGTAATTTTCTGGGAAGAATAGGATAATGTACTCCTACATCAGACCAGAGCCCCCACCGCAGCCCCTCTCATTTTCTATCTCCCGTGATATTTCTGCTCCAAGACATCCAATGCCGATGTGCTGCTTTCCTCCCAAACTGTTTTGGCCATAAAACCAAGCATCGCCGGTATTATAGGAAGATCGGTGATTTCGACGCCTTTTTATCTTGGAGTTGCAGCTGAGGATATTTATCATGATCAACACGTAGAAATTTTGTCAAAAATCAACATCTATCTTCCCTCCCTTGAAATAGCGCATCAAGTTGAAATACCCGAAGAGATTGTCGGATTGGTCCTTGAATCCTTAGAAGTAGCGTCTAGCGAAGCAATACTGCTAACCGAGGAAGTGTATGAAGGATCATGAAGGGGTGGTAAATGTTTTCAGGGAGGCAAGGGATCTTTGCATTGAAGGTGATGACAACGGTGTAGATCTCGTCACAGAGAAAACAGACTGCTTCGACGATGATATAAACAGTGTTGTCTGTGCTGACTCTATCGCGCTGTCTAGTACATATGCACTTCCCGAGGAAGTAGTATCCGTCCACCGACGAGGCTGGAATTGTAACTGACTCGACACCTTTGGTTTGTTCTTGCGTTGCGCTTTTTTTTCCTACCAAACTCAATTGATTAACTACTACATGTACCATTCTGCTTCCATCCCTGAGGCGTGGGGAATTTAGCGTGGAGTTCTACTTTTGAAACATTAACACTTTCAGTTTGTATGGTTACGTGTCACTTTTGATACATCAATGAAACATTTAAAATATGCGACGGCCTCCGTCAAGCCTGGTGCCTCTGTGCGCTATGGTGTTGTTTCAGCAATCGAAATTCATTTGCACTGATGCTTATTTGATCAGCTGAGTTCCACGCGACGATAGCGCAACGTTTGAATCATTGAGCTGAGCTCTTTATTCAAACGATCAACAGTACGTTAATTTATCAACCAAAAAACTTCCAAGAACTGTGTTCCTGTATGACTGTAAATTTAAGTCAGTACGAGACTGAGGAGAGGAACAAAAGCTAAGCCACCGATCGACAATGAAACACGACAGGCGGAAAACAAAGTATGGGCGAGTTTTTGTCACTATAGCGATCTTTGTGACTTATATTTCTAATGAAGCTATTACAAAATTATACGTAAAGTTATACGACGTAGACTTGTGTGTCGTTGATCTTCGTTTTAATACGGGCACTAACAATAGCAGAAAATAGTAAATTATAGAAACTACTGACTGCATCGCACAAATTTCGTACGACAGCGACATTTGTATTATGACCTATTATGGCGAAAAAGCGACAGCGACATTTGTCCCTTACCAAACAAGCGACAGGTGGGTTGGCAAACGAGCGACAAAGCGACATCAAAAACCCCCTTGGAAGGCCTCGCTACTGGTCCACATGTAGATGCATGAGAACGTATCGACGATTAATCAGTCCGCTTTTAGCGGTTTGTATGCATGATCAAGTGAAGAAGCTATCTTCTTTTGGATTTAAACCTACTTTTGTGGGTCCAGAGCAAGATCCAAAAATTTTGCAGAGCATCGAGCGAGGGAACGTGACATTTGTTCACCTTTCTCCAGAGTCTCAACTTACAACGGAAAGTGGCGAAATGCGCTTGAAAGCAAAATTTATCAGGAAAGTTTGATCGGCTGTGGATGAAGTCCATTGTGTTACCGAATGGGGAAGTTCAAGCAACAACAAGAATCGTTCAGCTTTTCGTGTGCGGTATTTTCGTGACTCTCGCAATATTAATTATGCAATTTTAACGCCGGGGGATTTACGTCATCAGTATGGAATTTCTGGCCGTGAATCACAGACGTCTTTCTTCGCGTTTCGCACGTAAGAGCGGAAGCGAATGAAAGGCGGCTGTATTCGCAGGCTACTTGCAGAGAAGATCAAAAAAAGTTTGATAAAATTCCTTTGTAAAACCGTCCTCCCCTGGGGATTTATTATCTGCAAAGGAAGTCAAGTCTTTTTCTAGGAAGCTTTGTTCTTCATCGTTGAGTTGAGGAATGTTGAGATCTTTCATAAAGCCAATAAATTTTTGCTCATATGTATGATTGTCCATATTATGTTGTCATTTATTTTGGCGGTGTACATTTTCCAGTAAAAAGCTTCCATTTCGTTGTTGACCTGAGCGGGATTTGAGATTATCTCTTCATTTTCTAGTTTCACCTTACAGACCAGTTTTTTCTCATACTTTGTTTTTTTGAGATTATAGAAATATTTCATTGGCTTTTCACCTTGTTCTATCCATTTCATCTTTGACCTGAACATGGCCTGGTTATCTGGTTAAAGCTGGTTATCTGTAACTTCGGAGTATTTTCTTAATATTGTGGATAGTAAAATGCAATCAATTCTTTATAGTTATTGTCTTCCAACAGGGTGTTGTTGAATTTTTTCCACAAACCTGGACATCTATTGAAGTCATTTTTAACATCGATACATAAGAAAATCGCGTTATGGTTGGGCGCTATTGAAATACGAATTTCCGCTTGTTTAAACTCGCAGGAAAGCGAGCGCAAAATAAGAAAGTATCTAATTGAATTTACTACCTTGTGAAAAAAAAAGTGTCAAATTACCCTTTGTAACGAAAAAATATCTCGTTATATTTGCACGCAACAAGAACACAGCAACCGTTACCTGTACCTATTGTAAACGTTCGAACTCTTTCATATCAAAATAGTCTCGTCTCCTCTAAAACATTTCGTAAGAACTAGAAGCAACGTTGCGTGACGTCTAATTGAATTTATTCCTTGTGAAAAACAAAAATATCAAGTTACCTTTGTAACTAAAAATAAAAACATCTTGTCCATTTACATACAACTACCTCACGCACTGTCTCATACCTCAAGGCTCATCTCGTCCATAACTAAAATCCTAAGCCTAACTCACAGAAAATGCCGAAGTAAACCCATTATATGAATACTTCCTCCTCTTTTATAGAAGAATAAATATGACAGTTCTGAACTGTATTGGGATCAAATCTTCTCATATACCATTTAATTTTAAAACAAGAAATTTGATTGGCTGTTTATAGTAGATCCGATCTGATTGGTGTGATTATACATACATCTCTCACTGACTCACTGACTCACTGATCCATTGACCCGTCCACAACATACTCGACGGCCGACTAAGAGATCCTTTTTTTACAAAAAAATAACTCAAAAATTATCTGTTGGACTAGAATTTTTTAAATGACAGGGCTCAACACCAAAATTGTGCAGAACTGTAAAGGGATAACATTTCATTTAGCATTACAACAGATGGATGATTTGTCATTGTATGCATACTGACAAAACTTACCACTACAGAAATTATTAGATGAGAAAGATGTATTTCTTTCTACATTTAAATCAGACATTTTTAGCAGTCAAAATAATTTTGCCAATGACAGTTTGCAGTATTGTTCAGAGTTTTGCTTTTGAAACATTTCTATGGTGCCTGTCTGTGAAGAAGTCTTGACAGTTTTTACAACTAGTGTAGCGAAAGCTATGAAAGTGCTGCGGAAAATGGGATGTTGTTTGCAAATTGAAGTGGGGAATGTATAGAGCTTGTGTAGAAATGGCTTGACAGTTTTTACAATGACATCTTGGGGTCTCAATATTTTTCCAAGGAAGTCTCAAAACGGTTTTTTTTAGAAAATCACAGGATTTTTCTTTGTGATTTGTCGGCCTGACAGATTTGATGTGAGGAAAACACAAGGCCATTGAACAAAACTAAAACCGGTGCAATTCATTGAGATGATAAATTGGTTCACTGTGTTTAATATTACCAGTCAAGCAAGACACAAGGTGTGCCGACCATGTGTCAAGGGGATTCAGATGCAAAATTGCATAGTTTTGTTTTTCTCAAAATTCATGAAAAGTTGTTGTTTTATTATTGGAACGGGTTTAAGTATAATGTAATAAAAAACACTTAAAGTGCCTATAACCCCCAAAATTTTTTTTCGTTTCCTGAAATCTTTGTATGGAATTAGGAAAAATGCCGCAAAAATTTTTGCAATTGATTAAAACCCGAATTTTTTATGAATTTTTAAAGTGAGCGTTCTTTGTAGCACGACCGAGCAAAGCGGAGAATGGGACTAGTGACGTCATTCCAGGCCTTTGCTCGCATCACTTCGGTTATTGTCCTTGTATTACGGGTTCGGTGTTTTCAGCGTTCAGTATTTTGTTGAAAGAACGTTTATTCAACTCAAAAAATACGTAACTAGACGCTCTAAGAGCGTTTACTCGGGCCTCGCTACGAATATGCGTATTGGACGCTAAATATAAAAACAAATAAATGAATCACGATATTTTAGCACGACTGTATTATTCATCAGTATATCCATTAGTGGTTTCGTCTGGTACCCTTCTAATCCAGTCGCAAGTTGTGAGTTTCAATCAGTTTGGTTCAAGAATCAAGCACAGCTGTCTACACATTTATGGAGAACTGGATTGCAAAGGATTTTCCAGGTCTTTTTACAACTTATGGCGATTACATTGTACATGCTAGTAAAAATTGTACGAAGTTCATTTACTAGTCGCAGCGATCCGAGTGAATTTCTGGAATTGTGCAGCTACACACAAATCATGATAAAGATAAAACAACAGCCTAACGACAAGGTGTCAAATTACACCGAACAGAATTCGCATAAACTTTCAAGTTGCGCGTTTTTTCGCGGATAACTTCCGAGAATTTGCGACCCTTAACTAGTTTATAAAGAAATATTCAAGCTACATATTTTTATTGAATTAAGGCAGGTGTATCTTTAAAAACAAACTAATTTATAAGGGAAGATGAGACATTCTGTTTTGCTATTTATTTTGGTTTCTTACTCGTCTAGTCCATGTCACTCACGCAACATGATTTAACAGTAAACACAGTTTCCTCGAAGTAGTAGTGATTGCTAAGACTGCTAAGTATTTTTTAACTACTAGTGAAAGAAATTGAATTGGCAAACCTATCGTCAATGCAGATTTTGCTTAGGACTTCAAGAACATTGGTTCGTCATTAATCCCGCACAATTCCCCGCACAATCGAAGCCGTTCTAATTTTCCCGGGCAATTTGCCTCCAAAATCATACAATGATATCTTTTTTTTCACCTTACTAGAAAGCCAACTAACTTGAAGGTACGATATTTCATTCAAGTTACCGAAGGTTTATCTTTCCAAATTTGGAGATCGACATATTTTGCGCGGTGAAAGAAAGAAGTCGCATGTTTTAATATTAAAGTTACGAGTCTCCAACAACGTTTTCGTATTTAGCTCGTTTCACTGCAATATGATTTGTTTTACTGTCATGTTCAAATAATAACAGCCGTAGCTACATACCGTCGTTGACTCCGTATTGTTTGGTCAGAATTTTCGTAGTTTGGACTCATTCCGCGATCGGCTCAGTTGTTACCCTGGTCCCAGAGGCTTTCTTGTATTCTTGTGTTATTGTGACGCGAACCTCTTCTGTTAATTTTTTTTTACTGGCACGAAGCGCTGAGAGCCGAGGAAAAGAAAGCCTCTGTTATCTCACGAGAACGTTTCAAGCGTAAAGTTTGCTTACCTGGCTGTCTTTCAAGCACTATAATTCGTGGACTGACCCCTTCCGAAAATGATCGACATCTTTGTGTGTGACATCTAAGTATAAGGCCGGCGATTCTTGCCAAAAAAGTCTCCGCAATACTCAAAAAGAGCGAGGTCTTGTCCCCAGTTTCCACGGTCCACGCATGGAACGCCTGGGACCATGACCCCCCTTTTGGCGAGGAAAACGGTTGCATTTTATGACTCGGGACCCCCTGCGGGGCCCGAGTAATAATCACATCAATTGAGAATGTCGTCCAGCGATACTAGTTTGATTCAAGCTTGGAATTCCGAGGCTGCAGAAACGGAGGTAGAGTACGACTTAGAAGTCGAGGTGTGATCAAACGCGAGCGAACAAGAAGACAACAAAGATGATGTCATATGAACCAGAAGATGCCTACGCATCAAGTGGCTCCGATACATGAACTGCTGCTTGCGGTCTTGCTTCTGTAGCAATCAGTACAACGGTTGAAAAAGTGGCCTGCTCCCTGCTTTTTCTACGACGTTTCGTCACAGGTTCGACTTGCGAGCTTCGAGCGTTGTGTACACAAGTTTCCGGACTTTCCAAAGCGTCTTTCTTTCTCTGTCGTAAACAAGAAGGCGATTAAAGGCTTGGAATGACGTCACAAATCACGCTATACCCAGACTTCTTTAAGCGATTCTGCT
>OZ026605.1:11241055-11271055 GCA_964020085.1 Micromussa lordhowensis
TTGCATCAAAGAGGGATCTTCCTTTGACAAACGCGTTCTGATTTGAATGTATTATTTCAGGTAAAACCTTTTCCAGACGTTTTGCTAACGTTTTAGAAGCTATCTTCGCATCAACATTAATTAAGGATATGGGGCACCAGTTTTTAATCATCCTTCTATCTTTCCCTTTCTTTTCTATCAAAGTTATTATGGCTTGTTTCTGTGAATTTGAAAGCTCTCCAAACTCGAATGCGTAGTTAAAACTGTCTACTAATAGCCTCCGAACAGAGGCCAGAAGGCCAGATAGAATTCAATTGTCACACCGTCATTTCCAGGGGTTTTATTTTTGGGGAAGGTTCCCAACACACTAAAACATTCACTATAGCCTATTTTCCCTTCACAAATCTTTTTCAAGTCATCCGTTAACGCTGGAAAACTCCTAGAGACATCTAAGAATGTAGAGGTGGCTGAATCTAATGAGCAATAACTTCCATCATATAGGTTAGCATAAAATGATTCCAGCTCGTCCATAATCTTTTTGGGGTTATTGGTTAGTTTGTTATCCCTGGTGAATATTTTACGGACACTGCTCTTTTTCTTGTTTGATTTTTCTAAATTCAGAAAATACTTATTGTTTTTTTCACCTAGCTCGTACCAGGTTGCACGAGAGCGAAAAATAGCTCCTTGTGTAATGTAGTCGTACAGCTGGTCATATTCTGCCTGTAAGCATTCCAGCTCTTCTAAGTTTTCTTTAGAGGGGTTATTATCACATCGGATAGTGCAGTTTCTTTGGGTTTCTTCTAGTTGCTTTACTTTTTCTCTTTTTTTACGAGCCTTGGCTTTGCTATAGATTATTGTTTGCTGTCTTATGTTGTATTTAACTAGGTCCCATAGCACTCGTTTATCATTTACTTCTTTAAATTCCTCTAACCAATTTTTGTATTCCAAACGAAGGAGGTCACAGTACTCTTGGTCATTTATTAAAGTAGAATTAAATTTCCAAAACCTTGGTCCCCACTCCTTTTTCCTCTAGACCGTTAACTGAAAGTGTGATGGCTGAGTGATCCGATCTAATTGCACTTATTATTTCTACCGATTCAATGTCTTCTTGTAAATCATTGCTGATTAACCAATAATCTAGGCGCCTTTGTATTAGCGGCGATTTTTGACGCCAAGTGAATCGCGTGTTAGTGGGGTTACGGATACGACATATATCTACTAAATCATGTTCGATAATCATATCTTCCACACATCGCACAGAATCCTTTCTTTTTTTATTTCCGCCTCAACCGTCGAGGTCTTGGTCAAAAATGACATTAAAGTCCCTCCCAACAATAATAGACTTATCTTTAGGCACGTTTTTGCGAATCCAGACAGATGAAATGAATGGTCACGTAAGGGCTACGTTTTCGCTGAAATATATGAGCAAATAACCGATTCGACTGCTTACCGTGCTCTTGTCGCCATGATTGGCTAATTCAACCCACCGTAAAGACATAGTGAGGTCATTTAAGTGAAATCGTAGAGGTTAAGCATGTCTAAATAAGTACCACGAATCAAATGATCAATTTAAGCTCTAATTTAGCTCTACGATTTCAAGAGTGCTTTTAACATGAAATTGGAGTCTAAATCAACAGGAACGTACACTATGTCAAGACCGCGGCGGAGAGCTTATCTATAACTTTCTAAAGGCCTGCATCGTCCTAAATGGACTGAACAAGAGCTTCCTACATCAAGAATCGATTAAACTTCCACCAAAATAAGCCATAGTTAGCAGTAAGCGAACACTCAACAGGTTGTCGTTACGTCAATTATCGCCCGGAAGCCACGCAAATAAATTTCTTCCGCGCTAGCGAATCACAGACAGTTCTGATAGTTAGCTAAGCCGAGAACACCTAAAATTGATAAAACAAAAAGCGCTTGAACGAACTCATGTTCTTCCCTCTGCTCATGGCCATGCTTTGCTCGCAAATAGCAATGTCCCGGATGAACTTGATTTTTGTCGAGCACAGAACGGCAGATCCAGATTTCAACAGTCTTTCAACAGTCTTTAGCTGCATCAAAGTTCACAGCAGATAATGCCAACAGCAGCTAGAAGTGTCTAGTCCATTGCACGTCTAAGCCCTAAATTGATGCAGCTAAAGCTTTTTGCTGTCTAAAGCAAGCACAACATTATCGCCACAGTGCTAACGGCCCAAGTATAGTACGGAGCTAAATGACGTCCCGTTTTCAGTGGGCCCTTCATGTACGATAATGGACGACGCTTGCTAGCAAATCGTTAGACTTGCACCTTCATTGGACTTAATGATGTCCTCCGGCAGACTTCCTTTAGACAGCAGTTATAGAACGCTGGTCGGTTGGCTCCCTCTCAGAGTCACCGCGCGAACTGAAATTCAGAGGAGTGAAACCTGGGCTATACTTAACACCGACTGACAAGGGGAGGGAGGAGTGCGGGGGGGGGGGGGGTACCGATCAATAATGAAAAAAACTAGATGAATAAACGAAACATGCAGCAAGAAGTCCTCTACACTTTACACTAGGATAAGCATGGGCATAGGGCGTGGGCATAAGCATAGTAATAGGCATAAGCATAAGGATTAGCAGAAGCAGAAGCAGAAGCAGAAGTATACACATAAAAGAAGCTTTTGTGTTATAGGGGTAAGCCAGACATACGTGTAAGCATAAGAATAAGAATATCAAAACATTGCATTCTTCTTATGCTTATGCTTATGTTGCTGATGTGTCCAGTGGGGAGATATTGGCGTAAGCATAATTAAAAAGACTTTCAGCCAATCAGCAGCACTTTATGCTTATGCAAACCAATGTCCTCACTAAATATAAGCATATTAAGAAGAACGCTTATGGTTATGCTTATGTTGCAGCTGTCCCCACTAGTGCATAAACATGTTTGTCTAGCAACATAAGGATCATAAGCATAATCATAAGCATGAACACAATGCGGTTATGTCGCTTATGTCTTAGTGGGAACGTCCAGAAACATAGTCATAAGCACCCTTATGATCAACATAATCATAATCATAAGAAAATGAACGATCATTTTCTTATGATTATGATTATGTCTGTATCTATGACTATGTTGCTTTTATTTGTAGTGGGAACACGAAAATCATAATGACATAATCATAAACATATTGACGCAACAGGGTTATTGTGTTTTGGCCAATTAATGTCTACAGGTCCAGTACCTTTTGGGTTGGTTCTTTTCAAGATGGCATCCAGCTTTGAAGAGTCGCTGGCAAGTGAAGTAGAAAATTTATTTCACACTGTATTCAGCCTGTCTCAGATTCTTGTAAATAAACTTGATTGTTATATAGCTGGCATTTTCCCTGCTACAGCACGCCCATTCATTGGTTAGTTCATGGCCACATGACATCTAACAATAAACTGTTTACCACCAAATGCCATGAGTGGGCAACATTGCAAAAACTATGATGTCAAACGGGAAACAGTTCACTGTTACCTGCGGAATGTTGACTGCTGTTGCACATGATTAGAGCATGCAGTAGCTGGCCTGATATTGTCACTGGAATCTCAGCAAGTTTTTTTAAAATTTGATTTTGTTTTTCCACCAGTTTGATCCCATTTGTTTTGCTATTATAACAAATGACTGCCCCCTTGAGGAACAGTGAATTTTGTTTTCCTCAAATCTCAAGGTTTCCCAAGATGAACATTGAGATTCTTGGGGAACAAAATTCACTGTTGCCCTCCGGACCAGTCAGTAAGTGTTAATTATTGCTGGTGGCTCCCTCCAATATTATTTTGTTGCATTACTTGTCTCCTTTAGCTATAATAGAAATGTTTTCTATTCGGTTGAGCAAAGAGAAATATAATTCTTATGCTTATGCTTATGCTGTGCTTGTTTTTGTGCATGTGCTTATGCTTATGCTTGCATCACAAGTGAGGACCGTGCTTAAAAGGTTAGGGCCTGAACCCAGACCACTCCAACGACAGTGCTATGAACTATCCGACACAGGAAAATTAGTAAAATGGTATCCTTATTTAACTACATCAGGTTATCAGTATGGTGTCAATAAACTTGTTGCTAAGAAAGGCACCAACAATAAACTTGAAATTATTTTTTTACGTGACGGTTTTTTCAGCTTGTTTTAGTATTTTTACCCTTTCCAACCGTTTTATTACTTTTTCAATGAAATAGATTTATTGTGACATTAATTAAACTGAAAGCAGCCAATTCCAATAAAGGTGAGAGAGGTGCATGCAGCTTTATCTTGGTTGTTGTAACGATCGCTGAATGGTCTATTGTAGTCTGCACTTAGCTGCCACGTTTCCGTTTTGTTTTGACATGATTACCATGAAGTCATTTATTTGATCTGACTGCTATTAAGCACACAATAACTAAGTTTCAATCAGTTGTTGCCGCGATCTTGTGTCAAACACTTAAGGACCATAATTAAGAAAAGAAAGTAAGAAGAAATCAAGAGAGCAAGCCACACGAGGCAAGCGCAGGACTGATATAAGTGAGGAAACTTCTACCTTTTATAATCAACCTGCAATCAATTTAAGTGTTTCAGTTTCTCATTTTATTTTCCATTGTAAATGACTGCATGTCTTAGTCACAGCGATCTTTAGGAAACAAGTTGTCATTTTTACCTTTGAGTAAGCATCTTTTCACCTTGTTAGATTGTTTAAGTTTAGCTTTTACCACGAGGGACCTTTCCCTAGGCCATCGCCTTGCATGATTTCTACCAAGAATAACGTGAGCTTAAAAGTAATTGCCTGCATGTTTCAAGTATCAATTACCACATGTTAAATTACCTTTCATGCTAGTAACCTGGTCTTCACTTAGTCTTAGCTTATGCTTTGTGTTAATCGAATTTCAGTTTACGGCTTTCAACGGTTATTCAATGATTGATGTCAAGGGAATAAAGAAGTCTATTCTACATCTGTCTGTCACGAGCCCATAAAGTAGTCCTTAATTCAAGAAATCAGCCGTGACAGTGTATATACTATGCTATACATGTAAATAGACTAAAAAGTCGTAAGGTGATACATGACACTTGGCAGTAAAAGATCGAGTTGATATTTCAAGTAATAATTGTCAAGAAGTGTCAAAACTGTCTAGTAACACAGACATTTCGGGTGGTTTCGGTTTATCAGTGTTGAAAACAACTGTGGAAATATGCGATATTTTTAACTAATGTTAAATAGAAGCATGTGCATATAAAAAGTACCAGTAGCCTGCGCACAGTTCAAAATAAAAAAATTATTTGAAATTAATGTTAAGGCCACCAGGCTGCACAGTTCCCAGCTGAAAAATTAGCTTCATTTCCCGTTGTTTGTGAAGGATGTTGGTTCCTCTACACAAACAGATAACGTGCTATCGCCTCGTGAATCCACAGCCACAGTGGAATCCCGATTTCTCAAACACTCATTTTTTCGAACCTCCTGATAACTTGGACCAAAAGTCGTTCCCTCTCCTCAGTCAAACACTGTAATTTCACCCCCAATTCCTCAAACTCTCCAATTTCTCGAAACAATTTGCGTTTCCCCTGGAGGTTCGAGAAATCGGGATTCCACTGTACTTTGCTCTCTTACTGGACTGCAAATATCAAAGACCAAAGAAAACAACACTAACATACAAATAGCATAATACTCACAAGTGTATGAGTGAAAACAACAAATCTAGAAATTTCACCTGATTTTGCATGCAGCTGTTTAAATCATCTATGGTAGGTTCAGGATCACCACGCTGCTTGGACTGTTGAAAAACAAAATCCTGGTGAGCTCCATTTGGGGAGTTGAGTAATTAGCAGGTTTTATGTTTGATTTTCAAGTATGCTACGTTATGAATTAACTCTTGCTCCTTGGTAGCTTGGGAAAAGAGAGTTCTATTAATAAGAGTGAATGCATTTTGATTTATATAAGACCTGCTGTTACATATATTTTCTTTTGGGGCACCTTCTTTAATTTTTCTTTTCTCTGAGTTGAATTACCTGGGCCTTTGACCCTGAGGAGCCCATGAAATTTCTAATCCCTTCGCTAAACGTTTGGCATGGGAGCTGGGGGAAAAAAATGTAAAGCATGGCTCTCAATATTCATTCAAACAGGGAAAGTTATCTCTGAAGGGCACAACTGGTCATTCAAATGGGGGCAGCTTTTTTTCTGACTGGATGACCCCAGCCATTTGAACACAAACCTAAAACCAATTTGTTCATGATTTAAACGCATTTAAAAAGGATAAAAAAGAAGGTATACAAAGTTACTTGTCTAGGCTTACTTGGAGAATTACCAACTGAAGTTTAACTGCAATTGCACTTTATAAAAGTTGCTTCAATATAACAAAGCCTTATAATACCTATATTAACTTGACTCAAAATCACAGTGATTAATAGAAAACAAACAAAGAGTGAGAAACTTGGTCCTAAACCCTAACAACACCACGGTCCACCCCATAACCTTCATCTTCTTGCTTTGCTTGTAGAGAGAAGAGGTAATTATCGCTGACAACAGTGAAGAAAACTGGCTCTGCAGAAGAGGAAAATCCAAGAGCCATTTTCCATTGCCTCCCTTGCTTTAGTGTTCCAAAACCTGGAGTTTATCCATGATGTCTAAGGCCTTGTTGTTGAATGAATGTCTAACAACATCCACAATTATTAAGGCATTCACTTAGCTTGGCAGTACACAAGGCATATGATTCAAGTAATGTGGAACAAGTACAACCTCCAGGTCAAAAAAGATTTTACTTTCCCCAGTGGTACCTCTAAGTCATTGAGCAGCATTTCAAATGAACTAAAATCACACATATGATACACATATATATCACAAATGACATGAAGGCTTTGTTGTTAGTGATAACAATGACCAGGCTGAATAAATAATTATGATCCATCCACAATGACAATATCCTCAAGTTCTTCTCCTAGTGTTGGCAATCATCACCTATTCAGCACTGCTGAATGTTTTTTTTTCTCAAAACCAAGTGACAAAATAATTCTGCATGCTTCCCCTCATCCCAATATGTAGACTGAGTTAACATGCCAGTTTTGGGCAAGTTCCTGCTTGTTCTGGTCCAAACTGAGAACAAAGTCCTGCAAAAAAACTCAGGACCTGCTTCTTGATGTACAGCTGTAGCTGATTCTTACTAGACAACCCCCCTGTGCCAATCACAACAAAGGTCAAACATAAGCTGAGAATTCTTGACTTCATGGTAGTTGAAGAGATGTTCTAAAACTCATTAATAATTCATAAGTTTGATAGCCAATAAAAAAATGGCTAAATTTGTCACACGCATCAGTTTTGATACCCAATGAAAACACAGATGAATACGACATGTGCTTATCACATATCAAAACCATGCGTGGTTTTAAGCTGTCTTCTCAGATTTATGGATCAAACAAAACAAATTGAACACCAAACCAATACTTCAGTTTAATTAATCATCATAATTAATCAGCTACACTGCCAGTTCATTTTTTCTGTTGACAAAAATTTTTACATCACAATTCGTGAACGAAGAAGCATTCAAAAATGAAAAACCTTCTGACCTTCTTTCTTCGTATCTGTTACACTGTCTTCGTTTCTGCTTCTAATAAAGCTGATACATGAGAAACCTTCTTCTCACTTGGTTGTAGGCAGTTGACTTTAGGAATGCTCCCTTGCAGCAACTTTGATTCTTCTTCCCCAGGTTTTGGAGAACGAAAACAGCTTTTGGTATTCGTTGCAAAAGACTCTGCCATCTTCACTACCACATATGACTTACAACGGACAACAACAAAATTCCCACGTTTTGATTATTTTTAAAATACATAATCTCATGGGAAATTAACGCAACGAAACAATACCCCCTAATTACTAAAGAAGTGGGAACAGTTTTAGAAGCCATATCAAAAACTTGTGTGTCGTGTTTGACCGTGAGTTTCACGAAGGAATGGGACTTTGAACATCTCACGAGCAGCCCGCATCACAGTCAGGGTAACAGCAAGGCAGAGAGTGCAGTGAAAGAAGCCAAGAAAATTCTCAGAAAGTGCAGAGCGAGTAGATCAGATGCATTTCTAGCCTTACTCGATCATCGCAATACTCCACCTGCAAGTGTCCATTAGTTAGTCCAGCACAGCGTCTTTCAACAGAAGAACTAGAAGTCTCTCACCAATGACGGCCAATTTGCTTGCACCACAAGCAGTCTCAGACAACAAGCTGTGCCAAACATAGCTTGAACAGCATAAACCGTGACAAGCTCATTATTACAACAGAGGTGCTGTCGATCCGGATCCCTAGAGAAGAGGAGATGTAGTAAGACTAAAACTGTCTCAGCTGGGCAGGCAAGAATGGCAGAAAGGAGTTGTGTGAAGTCGACTGGCTGAGAGATTGTATGAGGTCGAGACACCACATCATGTGATTGGTCATAACCATGTTCACTTATGAAGAAAAATGAGCCGTCGCCGCCATCCAATGAGTTGACGACCATTGTTCCTGGAGAAGTAAATCTACCTGCATCAAGTCAAGAAGATGCTCCTCTGAGTAGTCCAGAAGTTGTTCCAGCTGGAGCAGAGTCTCCACAGACGCCAGTGCTAATTTATCAGATAGATGCAAGAAACATAAGAACGTCTCTAAGCAACGCATACAACACAGCTTTCATAACTATCATTTCATATTGATAGTTGTTCAATCACTCCAAGATTATCACAATTCAAAGGGGACAGACCACAATCTCAATGCTGGCTCCTGGAAAAATATCTAGTTGCCACAACCGTTCATCAGTAGGATACCTAAAATGTTTGGAATTCTACAATTGGTTTCGGCTCCATTAAATCCTATACCAATTGCAGAACATTTCAGGTGGAGCCACCCACGATGTGAGCACAGTTACTGACAAGAAAAGGCAACAAGGAAAACAACGCAATATAAATGAAACCGTTAAATTGCAAACAAAACATACGCGTCAACGAAACAAACCAAACACGCGCACACACATGAAAATGCGCGCGCACCCACAAACCCGGACGCAGCGCGCACACATGAACCAGAGCCAACGAAGACGACCTAACTATTACAAACACACAAACACAAAGGATACATTGTTGGTTCTCAATCACAAACCGCTGATCTCAGTTCTCGAAGTGTAATGTCATATTTGACGCGAATGATCTCACCATGGCATTTGAAGAATTTGTTAAACGATTTGAGAAGCGCAGTAGTGTTGAAGCCTTGATGATGAAGACGTGAAGAAAGACTACGAAGCCTGTCTATAAAGTCCAATTTGGATGTGCAAATTCTAGCATATCGTACCAATTGAGATATGTAAACACCATAGGCCGGTTTGGCTGGGATGTTGCTGTCCATATGAGGAAAATTTACAATCCGGAATGAGAAGTCATCCCTCTTGTCGTAAACACTTATACGATATGGTGTGTTGTCATCTCCCTGTATGATCTTTGTGTCAAGGTAACATACCTCATTTTCAGCCACGGTAGTATTTTTCAGTTCCAGCTCTGATGGGTAAATTTCCTGGACACAATTGCCAAAATTCGCATTGTTGACGCTGAATAAATCGTCGATATATCGAAAGGTGTTGCTGAAGGTGACGGCCTTTGACATGTCTTGTTTCATAGTCTTGAGCATGAAGTCGTACTCGAAAGTGTGGAGAAAGAGATCAGCCAATAAAGGCGCACTGTTAGTTCCCATTGGTATACCAATAACTTGCCGAAAAACTGTGTTTCCGAAACGGACGTAGATGTTGTTGATAAGAAAGTCAATAGCACGGCACAGTTCTCTACAAGAGAAGTAACTGTATTTCGACGACTTCCTATCATTTGTCCAGAAAGTGTGGTAGTTGTTGGTTGCAATGAAGCTCTTTCCTCTGGTACTAAAAACTCTTTCCAGTAGATCATGCAGTTGAAGTTTAAGTTTGGCGTGTGGTAGGCTTGTATACAGAGTTGAAAAGTCCCAAGTGCTCAACTGGTTTAGCGAAAGTCGTTTGTCTTGCAAAGTACGAAGTACATCCAGTGAGTTGTTGATGATCCACATGCTGTTAACACCTGTTCTTTGTAGAATAGTTTTACAATAAGCATGACAATGATTTTTAACTAGTTTGAGGCAATTTGTAAGTAATTTTGATAGTTTAGTAGTGGAACAAGAACTTGATCCTGCAATAAAGCGTGCTTTGTATGGTGTTTTGTGAAGCTTAGGTATCCAATACATTTGAGGCAAATTTCTCTCCTTCTGATGTAATGTGATGGTGAATAAGTCGTCTAAAGTTGTTGCGTGGTTCCGTATAACTTCATCAGCGGTGATGTCTTGAGCTTCATATGTAGAGTTGATGGTAGTAGTAGAATTAATGCCAAGTTCTTTCATGAGAGTTTGCACGTAATAATACTTGCAAACAAAAATGATGTTGTTTCCAGCTTTATCAGCAGGGACTAGAACGTACTTTTCGTGTAGCTCTTTCAAATATGCCTTGACGTGACTGTCTTCTAAGATTTTAGGACTCACAGAAATTTTGTGACGCTGTAAGGTGTTGATTCTTTTATTGATGATGAGTTTTACAGTCTCGGACCATTCCTCTAAAGCTGACACGTGGGCTCCTTCTCGTTGACTCCATTTCTTGGTGTAGTCGTCTACAGCCGTTGTTAAGATTTTCTTGTTAAGGTTCCAATCGATTGTATTCTGCTCTCTGTATTTCGGTCCTTTCTGGAGTAGACGTCTTAGTCTTCTGTTCTTAACAATACGCAGGTCACCGGTTATAACATGGCCATGATGTGCGTAGCGAAAGGCGGACGATTCACAGTCGCATGATGAAGTTGTAGTATCAAAATCATTTACATCAATGTTCTGTAGTGTTTGATTGTAATTAAACACATTTCTAGAAATATTTCTGGTGTATCGATAGCTTATTAGTGGGGGATCCTGCTCTTGAAAATAAATGGGTACTTTCGATTTAACGAGTTTGTTATGAAAAATGTTTGTTAAATTTACCTTATCTATTCCTTTATTGTGGAAATAGATTTTGATAAAACGCTTATGAGGTTTAGTGTTAGAGTTGCAACCAGTGCGTACTGGGTAAAATAGCCTTTTACTGCAAACATCCAAAACAATTGTTCTGAAACGTTGATCACCATGAGCGGATCTTAATCTTTCGCAGTCGTTATACAATTTATGTAAATTTGGCAAACAAGTGCTATGCAGAGTTGTGAGGAGAAGATGTAGACCACCATGACCACTGTCGTAAAAATGGCGAAGTTGTTCCAGGGTAATCTCTGCGCTTCGTCTGTTGTTACGTCGTCGTCCATGGCTTCGTTTGCGACGTTTATGACGATGAAAGAGGTTAAACACATTGATGTTGGAATGAACGTTGGAACTGGAAATGTTTCCAACATGTTGCAATCGATCGTTAAGACCATAGGGATATACGGTGGCGAGCTCTAGCATCCAAAAACGTTCACGATCCAAGCGTCTAATGGTAACATCCTTGTCGGTCTCACCAGGCCTCTGCGTGATATGCTCAATAGGTTGTATGATGATATCTTCTATTGAATGACCAGGCAGATTGAAGTGTCTTGCAATGAACGTATTCGCATGTTTCTTGATCGACGAACGATGGCCAGAAAGTCGTTCACTAATTTTCCGTTTAGTTTCACCAACGTACTGATGATCGCATTTAACACAGCTTATGAGATATATAACATTAGTACTCGAGCAAGAAAGGTCGCGGTCACTTAGAACTGTATATCGACGGTAAGTCAAGGAGCTTCTGAAAAACCGAGACGTTTGAATAACTGCGCAAGTAGCACATCGATGTCTACCGCATTTCGTCACTCAAGACGCTCAATTCTGAAACATTGGAGCTCAATATTCCATCCGAAGAGGCTAAATTATCCCACATTGGGGCACAACATTCCTCCAAAGAGGTCCAGTTTTCCTTATATGAGACTTAAGCTACTTCCAAACTTACGGACTATTGGCAAGGGTTTTTTATTCACAATACGCGTCTACAAATAAAATAATACTCACTGCCATAGAAATTTGCAGTTTATCTTGACCTAAATTGAGCAATAAGATTTCATGAGGTATTGGAGACTATCTAAAATTAGACATTATGTAAACAGAAACATATTACATCAATTATATTATTCACTTATTTACCCTTCCTCACATATGGGTTATCAATTTGGGGCAATACTGATAATTCTACTCTCAGACCTTCAACAAAAGAGAGCTCTACATACTATAATTTTCTTGAGACCAGATGAACAGTCTAAGCCTCTTTTTAAGGAATTAGAGATTCTTAAATTAAATTATCTTGTTGCCCTTCACAATGCACTCCTCGTGTATCACTTTTACTACAACCATTTTGTTTTTTAAATTCTTTCAAACAGTAGCATCCATACACTCATACAATACCAGGCTTGCTTCTAAATCAACCTATTACATCAATATCATCAAAGCAAACTAAGGTAAATTCAACATTCGCTTGGCAGCTGTAAAAGTTTGGAATCAACTTGACGAAAGAATTAAACACCTCCCTCAAAAGCATTAAACACCTCTTAAAACGTTTAAAAACAAAGTCAAGCTAAACATCTTAGTCTTACTGTTCATGAGTTTTCAACTGGTACTTTTTTCAATTTATATATTTATTTAGTTATTCTTTTCCTCTACTTTTTTTTTTGACTAAACAATTGCTTTGCTCAAGCTTTAGTGCCAACCTACCTCCTATACATGTATTTAAACATTATTTAGTTTTACTCAGCTCGATTAGCTTTTCAGTTATTCTGAGTAAATGTTACCTCTTTTGTATTAATAGATTATGTTGTAAATTAAGTTTCAATTTGGTAATAAAACTTGTGTGTATGTGTGTGTGGACCTACTGTAAATCCTCACACAACCTTTCATCTGATTGGTTGGAAACAAAATAAGAAAGCTGTGAGAAGTAAATGTTGTAAAATATTTAAAAAAATCGCCTAATATTGAAGAATACTTCCAAGAGTTAAGATAGAAGGAGACTGCTGAGATCTCTGTTTGCCATCAATGACTATCGGCAAATCATTGCTGATACAAAGTGTTTATGAGAGACTACGAGATGGATGTTTGTTGCTCTGATTGGCTCCAAAGTATATTCTACATGTATTGTTACTTACTTTCAGGCGATGGCAATAGTGACTGTTACACAAGTGCAGAAATCACAATAATAGCACTGTTTCCTAGTTTGGCTGTTGTACAAAAACTGTACTACATTTATAATTATAATAAACTGATGCCATTAAATTAATCACAGTAAAGGATGTGAGATTGCAGGATCTTATAATTAACCAACCTTGAAACTCATAAAAGCCAGTTTGAATGCATTCTCTACTGAACATGTCCCACAGGCCATTGTTGTTACCTCTCGCAGTCCTGGTGGAGCCACCTTTTTGAGAAAAAATAATTTGTTAAAAATTTACTGTACCTGTTTTAAACGCCTTCTTTATTAGCCCCTCCTCATTAAAACCCTTCAAAACATAATTTCACACCTCCTTTTCAAGATAGTAAGAGGACATCTTTTATGAAAAGAAAATAAGGATTTTGAGATACCTGACTGTATAATTTATTTATAGAGCTGATCTTTCACCAGACTTCCACAAGGCCTTTGATAGCCTTGAATGGAAATTTCTCTTCTCCTGCCTCAAGGCTTTTAATTTTGGTCCAGATTTTATCTGCTGGGTAGAAATTTTTTATAAGAATATCCAAAGTTGCATTATAAATAATGGCTTTGCATCTGACTTTTTTGCCTTGGAATGCGGGGTCAGGCAAGGGGACCCATATCCCCCTATCTCTTTGTTCTGGCAGTGGAAGTTCTGGCAATCGCTGTACGGCGGAATGGGTGATTCCAGAAAATATCCATACCATACCACAGGTGGCATCTTGGAATTCCGAGGGAGAGGGGGGGTTTCTTGGACTGGAATTCCGAAGACATGGGGGGGGGGTAATGCAGTTTGGAATTCTGAAGGCATGGGGGGGGTGTTCGAGCTCTGAATTCAGTGAATTTCCAGAGGAAAGACGGTGAAAGCTCCAATTGAAATCGCTGACCTGTTAACATTCCCAGTTTGTAAATGAATGAAGCAGGAACCGACCACGGAAGAAGTATGCGTTCATGCAGATGAGTAAGCAAATGGGTTGTGCAGCAAGCTCCACATCAAACGTTAACAAACATGAGTTGCTTAATTGTCTGACTGAAAATTATGAACAGAACTATTTTGCAGAGGGGAAAAGTGCAAGTTTCTCGTTCGTTTGAAGTTTTAGGCAGACCAACAGGAATTCCAAAGGGTCTGAAAAGGAAAATTCTGAAGGGGAGGGGGGGGGTAGCGATTTTGGAATTCGGAGGGCAAGGGGGGGATAAGCATTTTGGAATTTCCGAGGGCAAGGAGGGGTTAAAATACTCATGCCACCTGTGGTAGGGTATGGATATTTTCTGGAATCACCCAATACGAGTATCAGAGGCATCTCTCTTGATAGACAAGAAACCAAACTGCTCCAGTATGCAGACGATACAACGGCAACCCTTTCTGATTTAAACTCAGCCCGAGCTTTTTTCGACTTATTAGATACTTTTAAACTGCTTTCAGGTTTAGCAATTAATTAGGGTAAAATAGAAGGTATGTGGATCGGATCTTGTAGAAATAACTCTAAACCCTTTGGTATCAAATAGCCCCACGAACCTATTAAGGCTCTAGGCATATACTATTCATACAATCTGGCCCTTCTTCGAGAGAAAAACTTTCTTGAGAATTTGGACAAGATTAAAAAACTCCTGAACCTGTGGTCCAGTAGAGGCATATCACTTTACGGCAAGGTGACTGTCATTAAATCCCTAGTTATACCGAAATCCGTTTACATGCTCTCTCATGCCTGTTGCAGATGAATTTGTGAAAGAGTTAAATCAACTAGTTTTCAAATTTCTGTGGAATAGAACAGATAAGACAACTCGTCTTTCGATAATTAAAGATTACGCTAAAGATGGTTTAAGAATGATTGATCTACATGTAGATTGTATGATTAAATCTTTGCGTTTGGCCTGGTTAAAAAGGATATATAATGTTACGGAAGGCCCGTGGAAATGGTACCTTTCTCACCTTTCAGCAAAGTTCGAAGGTCTGTTCCTGTTTAACAGTAATTACGATGTTAATGACCTCTCAGTTCCTTCTGTATTCTGTATTCTATTCTCAACTTTTGACAAGGTGGTCAGAGTTTCGTGAGGAGTTTGCTTCTCCAAAAGACTGGCACAATATAATATGGAATAATCGGGATATTCGTATAGAAGGCAGTCCAGTTTTTTACAAAAATTTCTCCCTCTCAGGTGTGGCGTACTTGAGGGATCTCCTTTTAAATTGCAATAATATTTCTTCTTTTGAGATTGCTGCGAGGAACATAGAAAAGTCTAATTTTCTTATATGGATGGGCCTTCGGGACTCCATTCCATCTCACCTAAAAGACAATACTATAAGTAAATCCCCATCTTCTACTATACAGGTACTATCTTTGTCTACTGGCAATGGCGACAAGGATTTTTGTGCGAACACTAAGAAGTCAAGGGATTACTATTCACTATACTTGTAGTGACTATACTTATATACAACCTGAGAAAGGATAGCTAGAAGTCTACTTAAGAAACGATACGGTCAGAGCTACCAGATTGCTACTGCCTACGTTAACAAGTTAACAAAGGGACCATCCATTAAAGCAGAGGATAGCTCCACACTACAGCGGTTCCCGATTCTGCTCACTAGCTGCAAGAATACTCTGAAGGAAATTGGCTATCTTAACAAAGTGGAGAATCCAGATGCCCTAAAAATGATCGTTAGCAGGCTGCCATATGGATTGAAACTGAAGTGGCGTGACGTTGCTGACAGGATCACCGAAACAGAAGAACGAGAAAGTACAATAGCAGACATAGATAATTTTGTTACCTCAAAAGCTCGTGCCGCCACTAACGCCAACTTTGGAAATGTTACTAAGGACAACCCAGTACCTCCCGGAGGTTCGAAGTTCAAAATCAAGCCACCCCCTAAGGCATCCAACTTTGCCATCGGCGCTGGCCCACGGCAGGAAACCCACACACCAGTTAAGGTAACAACCAGAAATGTCCTCTCTGTAATGCCCTACATTGGCTGTCCCGTTGCGATCAGTTTAAGAGGAAGTCTTTGAGAGACAGGTTTAATTTCGTTCGCTCCAAGAACATTTGCGATAACTGCCTTGTGCCTGGCCACTTCGCTAACTCCTGTCCGAAAGAAAGCTTCTGTCGCGTAACTGGTTGCAATGTCCACACAAAACACTCCTCCTTCTTGCATCCAATCCAATCCATCCAAAGAATAATGGACCAGCTGCTAATATCGCTTCCGGAGCCAGCGGAGTTAGTAACACAGGAGCTACACAGCAAGTGGACAATCAGAAGGTTCACAACGGCTTTGTCGATGGAAGAAATGAAGCTGTAGGTCCGCACAAGGAACAAATTCAAGCATCTGCAACCGGTCTCGCTATCTTGCCAGTTAAAGTGAAAGCAAAGGGCTCTGAGCGGATGATTCAAACATATGCATTTCTGGACAATGGTTCCAACGCATCTTTCTGTTCAGAGAGGCTAGCAAAGGAACTGAACTTGCCAGGAAAGAAAACCACGTTGTCATTAACTACTATGAAAAAGGAGGACAGCAAAACCGATTGTCGGATTGTTAGTTTAGAAGTATTGGATTTGGGTGAGGAGAATCTCTTCGAACTCCCAGTCGTGTTCACAAGACCAAGTCTGCTCGTCACTACCGAAAGTGTCGCGAACCAATAAGATAATGAAAAGTGGCAATATCTCTCTGAAGTGAAGATCCCCAATATTGATGTGGATGTCAGCTTACTTATTGGCAGCGATGCTCCAGAAATCCTTGAGCCTAAGCAGGTTATTCCAAGTCAGAATGGAGGTCCGTACGCTACAAGAACTACCCTCGGTTGGGTGGTTAATGGTCCACTAGGCAAGGTTATGAATGCTAACGCTCACACCGCTAATTTCATAAACGCCGACCTGCAGCTAAACGAACAATTTTAAAGTTACTGCGACGTGGAATTTAATGACTCAGCATACAGTGAAGCTAGATCAATGTCAGCTAACGATAAGTACGCCATGGAGTTAATGAGGGACTCTATCAGTCTGGAGAATGGCCACTATCAGCTTGCCCTACCCTGGAAGAACGACCCTCCTTGTTTGGAGAACAATAGGTCAGTTGTCGACCATCGCCTTAAACTGCTAAAACGGCGCGTATCAAGAGACCCAGAGCTGAGGTCCAAGTATAAAGAGTGCATGGAAGACCTCTTGAAAAAGGGATACTCAACTAAAGCACTGCCAGCCGAAGCACATGGCAAGACATGGTATGTCCCCCACCACGCCGTCCAACACCCAGCAAAACTGGGAAAAGTACATGTTGAGTTTGACTGTTCGGCCAAGTACCACAACAAGTCTCTAAAAGACGAACTCTTACAGGGGCCGGATCTCACGAATTCCCTTGTCGGAGTATTGACAAGATTCCGCCAGGATCCGGTAGCGTTTATGTCAGACGTGGAAGCGATGTTCCACCAGGTTCGTGTGTACCCCAAAGACCGCAGTGCGCTCTGTTTCCCCTGGTGGCCCGATGGAGATTTGGGTCTAGAGCCAGAGGAGTACATGATGCTCATCCATCTATTTGGGGCCGTTTCTTCCCTGAGCTGTGCCAACTTTGCTTTAAAGAAGACCACAGCAGATAATCAAGCAGGTTTCAGCAGTGAGGCTGTAAGATCGGTCAAGCAAAACTTCTATGTGGATGATTGCTTAAAATCCGTTGATTCAGAAGAAGATGCTATTCATCTATCGAGTGAGCTATCACAACTCTTGAAACAAGGAGGTTTTCAGCTAACCAAGTGGCTGTCAAACAAGCGCAAGGTTGTTGAATCTGTTCCCGAGTCCGATCGTGCAGCCTCCGTCAGAGATTTGGACTTCGACCGCACTCTTACGGAGAGAGCCCTTGGGGTACAATGGCATGTGACTTCAGACACATTTGGCTTTAAAATTGCTACCAAAGATAAACCACCAACCAGAAGAGGAATCCTCTCCATGATCAGCTCAATCTACGATCCAGTCGGCTTTGTGGCTCCCTTCCATCTTTCTGCCAAGATTCTCCTTCAAAACTTCTGCAGGAAGCAACTTGGTTGGGACGACTTAATCCCTGAAGAGGATCTAATATGCTGGAAGAGTTGGTTGGAGGAGCTACCTAGACTGGAGCAATTCTCTATCGATAGATGCTTCAAACTTCCAAATTTTGGTGATATCATCTCCTGTCAACTCCACCACTTCTCTGACGCTTCTCAGGTTGCCTATGGTGCTGTTTCCTACCTCAGGCTTGTAAATGCCCAGTACGAAGTTCACTGCTTGTTCGTTATGGGAAAATCCTGCTTATCACCACTAAAGCCAACGACCATCCCAAGAATGGAACTGTCTGCCGCTGTACTCTCCACAAGGCTGGACAGAATGATACACCAACAAGTAGAACTCCCTATAAATGACTCCTTGTACTGGACCGATAACACTTGTGTCCTGCGCTACATCGCTAACAGTGAAAGAAGGTACAAAACCTTTGTGGCTAACCGACTCGCTGCTATCCGCAAGCAATGCTTCCCAAGTCAATGGCATTACGTTGGAACAAAGATGAACCCCGCTGACGACGCCTCAAGGGGCTTATCAGCCGAGGCTATCATCGGAAGTAACTGCTGGACAAAGGGTCCATATTTCCTTTGGTTGTCCGAAGAAAATTGGCCCCAGATGCCCACTGCAATCGACAAGGAGATCAAACAGGAATGTTTAGAAGAAGTTGCTGCCGCGTTTGCAACAGTGACCTGTCCTCCAGACTACGATGTTGCAGAAGTTTTCACGCGATTTTTGTCGTGCTACTCGTTGAAGAGGTTCGTGGCGTGGATACTTTGGTACAGAAATCGGCTGCGAAATGCTGTCATCAGAAGAAAGAAAGGGGACCTGCTTCAGTCCCACCATGATCAGAAGATTGATGCTTCGAAGGTCCACGAGCTAGAGGAAGCCGAAAGAGCAATCATCAAGGTCGTCCAAGGTCACTGTTTCAACGATGAGTTGCTATCCTTACAGAGCACCGCCTCCGAAATTACAAACCCCTAGAAGATAAAGAGCGTGAAGAAATCAAGCCACATATGCAAATTGGACCCAATCCTTTCCAGAGGTCTCAACGCTCAACGATCAGTGAAGACGCTAAACATCCAGTCACACTACCAAAACAGCATCACATGTCCGACCTCATCATTCGTCATTATCATCTATGATGTGGTCACTCTGGTCTTGAACATATGCTGTCAATGATATGTCAGAGAGATATTGGGTTGTTCAAGCGAGAATCTCCCTCCGCCGAGTTTTGAATGGATGCTTCCGCTGCAAGAGGACGCAGGCATCCATGGTACAACAGAAGATGGCAAATTTGCCCGAGGACAGAGTTTGCCCCTCCGAACCTCCCTTCAGCCATGTTGATGTCGATTGTTTTGGCCCCCTGCTAGTACGTCATCGAAGAAGTATAGTAAAGAGATACGGTGTCCTATTTACCTGTCTGGCAGTTCACGCGGTTCACATCAAAGTTGCTCATAGCCTTAACACCGACTCTTTCATCCATGCTTTAAGGCGCTTTATTGCGAGAAGTGGCCAACCTCAGTGCATACGATCTGACAATGGCAGTAACTTTGTCAGTTGCAAGAAGGAACTGCGAGAAGCCATCCAAGATTGGAATCAGCAGAAGATTCATGACTTCCTGCTAGCCAAGAACATTGAATGGGTTTTCAACCCTTCAGCTGGTTCGCATCACGGTGGCGTCTGGGAAAGATGTATCCGGACAACCCATAAGGTGATGAAAGTACTTCTGCAAGACCAACCACTGGACAACGAAGGGCTGCATACCTTGCTATGCAAAGTGGAATCCATCATCAATGGACGTCCAATAACCAAGGTTTCAGATGACCCCAGGGATCCAGAGGCCCTAACACCCAGTCACCTGCTACTGTTGCGATCAGGTCCAAGGTTACCACCAGGAGCGTTTGTCAAAGACGGCAGTTTTTCCCGCCACAGATGGCGTCATGTGCAGTACCTTGCTGAGGTGTTCTGGCGTCATTGGATGCACGAATACCTGCCAGCCTTACAAGCCAGACAGAAGTGGAACAAAGCTCGTAGAAACTTCTCTGTCAATGATGTGGTCCTGGTCGTTGATGAATCCACTCCCCGCGGTTCATGGCCACTTGGAAGAGTACTAGAGGTTCGTGAGAGCCGAGACAACGGCTTAGTACGGAGTCTAAAGGCAAAGATGAGAACATCTGTTCTCACCCGACCAATAGATAAAGTTGTTCTATTGGAGGCCGCTGATCAGTAATGAACTGAACTTTGTTTGTTCTTTTTGTTATGAGGACTTTATTATAGTTTTTTAGTTAAAGACGTTTGCCCGATGTTTACCGCCTTTAAAGGGTCCGGAATGTTACTTTTGTAACTTGTTTTCTTCTTTGTTTTGTTTTGTTATTCATTAACGTTTTGTGCAATCTTAAGCTTTTACTATTCACGCTGTGATCAATGCAAGTTTCAGAATATAACCTTTGGAAACGTGTAATTAGAGACACCACGTTTTTATCAGTTTAGTTGCACCATCTACGTTCTACATGTAGCTATTTTATCTATCGCTGTCGACGCTGTTCGTTCGAGTATTTTCAAGCTCCTAGAGTTGAGTGCTATTAAACCTACAAGTGGCTTCGCTCCTGGAAAGTCACAACTTGCATTACACTTATTTGGTTTGGCAGTGGATTTCTTTGCACTAATCAAGTGACACGAGACAATCCAGGACGGGGCCTTTGATTATCTTGTAAATTCTCACTGGAATCGATGCGAAATAAGATGAAGGCTCCACGGCATGACATCCGCATGACATGACATCCGCATGTTGTTCAATACACTCTGGTAAAAAGTGGGGCAGTGCGCTCTGGTTAAATGCAATGCATTCTGGTAAAAAGCGATTATATACAGATTTTAAAAATGGTCCTGTAACCAGGTGATAGAAACATATTAAGAAATAAGAACGTTACTCTGGTCAAAATTGTATAAAAATATATGTGCAATGTTTTCCCAACGTTTCGGTTGAACCTTCAACCTTCATCAGGGGAAAGTGAAAAAATAATTTGCAAAAAACACGTTACTTATAGTGTGCCAAATTCGGATCTATTATTAAGTTCTGTCCCTCAAGGCAAGATTTAGAAATTCGTGTGGCAAATACATGCCATCATCACGATTTAGCGGATTCCTGCAAATATTAATTTCCCAAGCTTCAAGAATGCGTCGATTGCGCCAATTAGCACTTGTGCGTAGGATCTTGGATGCCTCCCAAGAGACAGTGTGACCAGAATGTAAACAATGTTCCGCTAAAGCTGACTTTTGCGTTTGGTTTCCCCGATATAACTCTTGTCACAATCTTTGCATGGGATCGAGTAGATGGCGCCACGATTATGATCTTTCGGTACTGGGTCTTTCGGTTTAGGAAACAAATTCCCGATGGTTTGGTGTGGTTTGTGAGCAACTTTGATGTCGTGATTACTCAAGATTCGTTTGATAGGCTCCGATGTGCCCTTGATGTATGGTAGAATACAGAAACCCTTAGCATCTGGTGAAGTTGTTGACAGTTGTTGAGCTGGAACTTCACCAGATGCTAAGGGTTTTCTGGGACTTTTAAAAACATTGTACATATATTTTTATACAATTTTAACCAGAGTAACGTTCTTATTTCTATATACAGATTATATACAGATTATATTGGCTACACTACTTGTCATTTCCATCAGTGCATTGAAGAACATAGAGCCTCTGTCATTGGTACACATTGGTGAAAGGTTGCAGTTCTCAGTTTAAAGAAATGTCCTGGAAAGCTTGACTGTCTAATCCACGAAATGCTTTTCATCCATGAGAGGAAACCGAAGTTGAACACACAATCAGACTCAATTTGCCCGAAAGTATTTGTTTAGAACATTTTAATGCATGCGCACTAATTTCTTGTCTGATGTTATAAACAATCACTTAACTTTAAACTTGAACTGTCCGTTACATTCATCACTTGAAAATGAAGTCAAGATGACTTCGAAATGTCGTGTCATATCGCTCATTTTTGTAATCAAATGTATCTCAAAATGTTTTTTTCTTCTATATAATATTCTTCTTAAATCCTGACTATGTTGTTGCTGCAAAAAGCAAATTACAAACTGGTGTGAGAAGTGGTAAAAAAGTGTATAGCTTTGTAAAGATTGGTTGGTACGCTCGACTCTGTAGCGAGTGGTCCAGGTTCGAGCCCTAACCAGGGACACTGTGTTGTGTTCTTGGGGAAGACACTTTACTCTCACAGTGCTTCTCTCCACCCAGGTATATTAATGAATTTAATGCTGTAATGCTGGGGGGTAACCCTGTGATGGACTAGCATCCCATCCAGGGGGGAGTAGAAATACTCCTAGTCACTTCATGCTACTGAAACCAGGATAAGCTCCGGCATGATGAGCCACTTAGCTCAAATGCAGATTATCAGAAGGAAGATTTTTGTTTTATTTCCCTTTGCTAAAAAAGTTGCGATAAATATATAAAAATAATTGACTGGCATGTTACTTTGTAAATCAAAATGAATGACTTCAATTCCTGCTTATTCTAAATAGCACTGCAAAGAAAAATCTGCTGAACTGCCAATGGGAGAAATATATACATGCACATAAATCTAAAAAATAAGAATAGGATGATGTAGTTTCTTCTAAAAAACTTGTTACTTCTAGATTTAAAATATTTCTTTGGGCATGTTCCCAAACACATGCCCGCAGAGGAAAGGGACCTTACAGCCCCTTTTTGTAGCATCCCAATCCACTACCAACAGCCACTTATCACAAAATTATTTTCCTCAAAAATGTAGATGCTATTATTATATTCAACTTACAGTGATCAATGCATCTTTTAAATCTTGGAGAAATGTAACAGGTGGATAAAGACCTAAAGCTGCACGGTTCACAAATGAAGACTGCAATAAAGAAATAAATGTCAGAAATGGCTCATGTAAATCTCTAATTTCATAACACAAGCACACAGCCACACCTATATTTCTGTAGTACATTACTGCACTTACAGATTGCAAGTTACATACTGTGGGAAGTGATGCATAACTTTGCAATGATGAGGAAAAAATCAGAACAGGCTCTCATTTTACACATACATGTATACACTTTTACACAATTTTTAAAACAGATGAGCAATAATATGAGCATCATTTTTGTTGAACGTGCTTTGGATTTGACAGTCAAATAATAAGCAGAGTGCCACAATGGCCTTTACATGTGGTAACCCCTTTATCAGTGAATGGGAATATCATACTGGCTGACACGGGTGAACAGTCTTTTTTTCGAAATTCACGCTGTTTCGGTTTTGTATCAGCTCCAGTCAGGGCTACTTTTTCAAATTCTTGAGGTGGCAGCTTGTAAGACCTTTGACAAGATTTTAATTAATCATACCACATTCTTTGGATCTTGCATAGCTTGGACTAAAGCAGGATGATTATAACCTGTTTTTGAAACAAAATATCAAAATTAGGTTTCCATTTTAGTCCAGAAAATTGTGAAGTCCACGAAAATCATGACAGATTGTGTCAAAGCACTTGTTTTGACATGTCCAGAATTTGCACATAAACTGATATATAATCACAGATATATATATACAGAGAGAGAGTCCTTGATTAAATATGAAAAATCAATCAACTCTACTTAATTTGAAAGTAATTTGTCGCATAGTAGCAACTGAGTGATAACGGTCATTAATGCAAGTGCGGCCGTAACACTACTTGAACAGAGACCTGAAAAAATTTCAGGCCCTGAGCGGGATTTGAACCGACGACCTCTGCGATGAACAGAGACCTGAAAAAATTTTCTGGCTCTGAGCGGGACTCGAACCGGCATCGCAAAGGTCGTGGGTTCGAATCCCGCTCAGAGCCTGAAATTTTTTCAGGTCTCTGTTCAAGTAGTGTTACAGCCGCACTTGCATTAATGACCGTTATCACTCAGTTGCTACTATGGGACAAATTACTTTCATCTTTACTGTACTTGGGCCAAGTCTTAATGTCCCCATATAAAGGGCTAACCCATATACGACCGCTCTCATGTGGCTTTGAGAGCTCAGTTGGGAGAGCACTGCACTGGCATGGCAGAGGTCGTGGGTTCGAATCCCGCTCAGAGCCTGAAATTTTTTCAGGTCTCTGTTCAAGTAGTGTTACGGCCACACTTGCATTAATGACCGTTCTACTTAATTTGTTTAAACTAAATAGAACCACTAATTTCAAATCATATGACACTATTTAGCACAAATGTAGTCAGACAAAATGAGGTCTTTCTTCTTGACCCCAAAGACCTGACAGGTATAATATTATGAAAAGAAACAACTTTTGATATTTTGTTTATTAATTAGTCCTTGAACAATGACAGAAGTATAATTTAGAGACAAAGAGTAAATTAGCAGAGAGGTACAGATGATGGTGTAGGTATCACAAAGCTATAAGCATAGCACAGCCTATTTAGTTAGGAGTACTAGTTAATGGGTTAATACCTAAATTGGGCACAGGCCTAAAATCACTTGTCAGACTAATTAATACACATTATTGTAATAACAATGAAAATCACAATCATTTGTTAAATGACTTCTAAAATATGGATGACATCATAACTGGCACAATTCCATCTTTAAAATGATCATCTCCAGATATCGTACACACCATGCACCATTACAAGGTAATTCATTATTGTGACTAATAATAGCTTACAATGTAAATCTCCTAGACTTTTGGGAATTTAGGCACCTTTTCCGTACACATACTTTTACATGACTAATAACATTATACTATTATTTTTTTCACTGACCTAATGGTATGGAGGCAATCTGCTGAAAAACATCCAACAAAACATTGCCATCAGCATCAACAATGTAGTTTCCTTTACTCTTCTCAAAGTCAGCAAAATATGACATACCCTTAGTGAGCTGAAGTATAAAAGAACACAATGTATGCATAAGTAATCCATACAATTTGGGTTGTATCCTTGCATACAGTGCTCCCTCATTTTCCATATAAAACTGTTGCAATTTCCTGTATGTTCATATGTTGAAGCAAACATTAAAGCACTGCCTATACATTGCTTGCATAATGTTAAACAACAGGGTAAAGGTAAGGTCTGCATACAAGCCAAGTAGCCAATCAAACAGGCACTTATCTCCGGTTTCCGTAGCATGAAGTGACAAGAAGAATTTCTATTCCTCCTTGAATGGGGTGCTGGTCCATTGCAAGGTTAGCCCCCAGCAGTAAATCGACCAGTGAGAAGCATGTGGCACCAAAGGTGAGCCACAGATTAGCCAGATATCAGTTGCAATGGTTCAGAAAGAAGAATGAAGAATATGTCGACAATTTCCTGACCCAATTACTGAAATCAAGGTACAAAGTGCCAATTCAGAGACAATGAAGAGTCAGATGAGCACCTGATTGAGCAACTAATCATTCAGGGGTTTAATTAACATTTTCCGTTGGGGGGGGGGGGGGGCAACTGGGTTTCACAGGTGGGCAAGACTACTAAAACTGAACTTATTTGTAAGAAAAACTTCCCACTAGATGGTCAAACCAGCCAGGCAAAATTGTCTTCACAGCTGGTCAATTTGCCCAGTGCCCAACCCTTAATGAAACCCCTGAATCATTGGAACCACTTTCACAAATGGAATAGTTGCATGGCAAAATCAAAAAAGATATTCATGGAATTAAAAAGGACGAGAATGACAACGACAACAAGGTCACCAAATGCCCCAACTGCTGACTCAAACATCCTCTAGTCCAAAAATTTATTTAAGTGCATGGCAAATGGATCTGTGTGCCAGTATTGCCAGAAAGAAAGTCACTGGGCAAGAGTTTGCTACTCTAGAAACCCAGGAGGAACAAGAGACAGGCAAAGAAACAGAGAAAACCCTAGGCTGCATCACCTCCTCAACAGTTAAAACCAACACTACAGATGAAGATCAGCAAATAGAAAACATGGAGATGGGGATATAGCTGAGAACTGAGCGATCTATTCAATTACATTTGAATCAATCACAGCTGATGTTAATGGGCTTCAGGCTCAACCTGCAAACAATGTATTTGTGACCCTAAACATTGCCCTACACAGCATCAGCAGTCGCCCAACTGCACTCAAGGCCAAGTTATACATAGGAGCTCAAGGAAACGTAATGCCTTTGAGAGACTGTCTTGCCAAATGCACCCTGAGAATCCCACACCAGAAGGTTTCTCAAACCAGGAGTTCTTGAACACCCACCTTCAAGTGCTCACTGCTTATGGAGGGGCCAGGCTAATGCAACATGGGAAATGTCCATGCTCATTGACGTGTGCCACTGAGTTTGCAGGATGACATAAAAGATGAGCTGGATGATAGAGAGTCCCGAGAGACTATTGCCAAGGTAAAAGACAATGGACCGACAACCTGAGTGAACAGCCACAGGTATACCGTAGAAAAGCGAACGGTAAACTAAGAGCATATCTGGTTCTCAAGAATCTAAAAAAGCCACTTCCAGAGAGCATCATATGATCACTACTTCAACAGAAATTCTCCCAAAGCTAAGTAGTGCCAAGTACTTCTCTATTGATGATGCAAAATGTGGTTATTGGAACCTTGAACTAGACTAAGGCCACCACAGATTTCTATTCATGCCATTTGGTCTCAAGATGTTGAAAGGCAAATCCCAAGCAAAGATAGATCACACCATTGAAGGTTGTGAGGACATCACTGGATGACTGCTGAAATTGTCTTTTTTGGCAAGTCAGAACAGGTGCATGATCTTCATGGTATGCTGACAAGATGAAGAAACACTCTGCTGAAGCTTAACCTTGCAGAACTTCTTGATTTCAATCATCCACAATCACTGCTGGAATTTTCTGGAACTTGTCATCCGAAACTCTGTATCTCTTCCTACTTTTAAAGCTAAAAATAACGGTCAACTCTTTTTCTTCATACTTACAATAGGCTGTTTGATTTTTCTTTTTCAAGGTACACATCTATTGGTCACATCCACCTTAAACTAAGACAAAGCCGGACATGTAAACCCCCCCAAAAAACCTTGTTAGGAAAAATAGGGACCATGTACCCCAGACCAAATGCAGTGGCGCCGCCAATGGGGTTTTAAGGTTAATCTATAAATTAAAAAACAATTCATATGATGCTAATTACACAATAAAAAGCTAGTGGCAAGGCTGACCGTAGAATATCACAAGTTACTCAACGGTCTCTTTTTACGAACATACTACCCATGAGTCTTCGCATACTACGCTCGCACCCAGTTCTCTGTTCCGTGTCGGCAAAATATTAATTTTTAAGAAATAGAAAACATGTGCCGTGTTTTATCGAGTTATAGAAACACAAGTGAAAGTTTGGGAGAACGAGAACTGCTGTGTTTCCACAGCTTTTTCAAGGGAATAACATTCAACAGAAAGCACTGTTGCTGTAGCGAGAGATGGACGATAGATATATTATTGTGTCACCACTACACGCGCTCCCAGTAAGCCGGATTAATTTCCAGGGACCCTGGCACAGTCAATTTGAATGACAAAAAATTGCCCTGTGCCTGACTTTGTCACGATGTTGCGGTTGTTAAGCTAGAAATTCAAATCCTGTGGCCAAGATAACTGGTTACACTTCGAGCCAGGGCAGAAATTGAAAGCTAGAGTTGGAAAGCCAGCGATTCTCAGGTGTTTAAGATAAACCTTGGAACCTTGGGAGAAAGCGAATGGTAAAAAGAGTTATCGAAGGCTACCATGAGACCATTTTGGTGAGATTAGACCATTTTGTGGAATTCAGGGAGCTTTGAGTTCGGGCCGTTTTGCAAGTGACCGCCAGTGAGTTGCCAGTCTTTGGTTTGTCTTTAAGGGAAGCAAACCGCCAGACAGTAAAACTCGCTGAAATGGCTCTAAACAGCCCCCAGGAACTCAGAAACATCAATAAAATGCAATGCAAACATAAGGTGAGCCACTTTTGTTGAATTATTTTCTATTTGTAGCACTTAGAGCAATTTTTTTGAGGCATTCTCATACATTGTCTTGTAAACGGCTAAAATTGTAAAGTAATCGCCAACAGCATTATGTCACATATTAATCATATTCCACATCTGGGATGCCTGTGGTTTATTTACATGTGTATACTTTGCTTTTGTTCTTCTTAGTATTTTTACCTCGCCTTTTTTGCATATAATCCTTCTGCATTCCATTTTTATCCATAGGAGGCTGTAGATTGATAGCCGAAAGATCATGTTATTATTTGAAATTTTTTAACCAGCCAACATTTTTATCTTTTGAATGTGTCTCACCCTGGCTACTCTTCAATTTTTAATCTTATAAACCGCGCGGCCATGGGCCGAGCGCGGTTCTTGCTCTGCACGGGGTTTATTTTATTTGTTTGTTTAGTTTTGTATGTGGCCAGACCCAAACTCCCACTCGGCCAAATGTCGAATCACGCAACTTATGATGTTTATTACATGTAGCTAAAAACTGTTGAAACGTCAATGTACTGAAAATCGTATGGATATTATACTCTTTATTTAGCACAAAATATATTGCCTTTTTGTGTTATTGAAGGGCTTGATTTAAAGCGGGTATTGAATACATAAAAAGTACTTATGTCATTCATAGAACTTGTTGACGTTGCAACTTTCTCTTGGGCAGCGTGTTGAATAACATCATGCTTGTTTTTAACTTTCATGTCGCCATGAGTGGCAGTCATTGGTCTAACTGTAACTTTCCCAGCATTTTTCGAATTTTAAACGAGAAATGAATTGTTGTGCTGTTTTATTGACTGAAGCGAGTTCAGAGAAATATTTGCAAGCTAAGCAAAGAACGTGTCAGAATGTGCAAGGATTATGTCATTGGTAGGGAAATAATCACCGTAGGTGGATAACGTAATTCTTGAATTATGCGACTCATGTGACTACTTTGCTAGCCCTTTACCCATGAAAAAATACAAATAAATTTAATCTTGACTTTTAAGAAAGAAAGCTGTTGTTAATAGCGTTATTATCGTTCGTCAGGAGCCCAATGGGGTCCTGCATTCTACCGTTCATGCCCATACATATCCCGAAGGAAGTTCCAGATTAAGGCCATTACATCATCGGTGTACGACTGACGGTGCAATCGGAGATTTCATAACATGTACAAGTGATGGTGCAATAAGAGGTTTAAATAGTTCGTGTGTAGTCGTTGTTGTCAGTAGTTGTGCTACAGATTGATGAGGTGATTTTGTGTCTATAGTCATCAGTGAATCAACAAGGAGTGCTTGCAGAGAAGGAACGGGGAGGTAGATGTTCTGACGTTTATTTCGGAAACGCTTGTAATTGTTTTGTCGTTTTGGTTCAGTCTTTAGGGTCCAAGATTCCGTAGCTGATCTTCTAGTTTATGGGTGACAAGTTACCCTGTTCGTCCTAACATAAAAAACGACTGAAGTTAAACAAAGAAAAACAAAATCAAACAAAGTTTAACAAAGGTGACTGAAATTGTGACAAAAGTGAAATACATTGAACATTATTCAAGTGAATACAGCATCAGAGGGTGCGCAGTGAGGCCGTGAAGTTATCAAACCCAGATACGTATAATGGAAGTAATGAAAGAAACTTCTTGTCGATCTTGGTTTGCATTGTTTATTAGTAGTGTCGACAGCCGAAGGAATGGTAAAGGACGATGCTGTATAGAACCGAGTAGGCTGCCTGTGAAACAGATGAAACGGGTTTTGAAAAAGAGAAAACTAAGGAAAAGAATTCAAAATTATGTATTAAAAACATTCCCAAGTCGTCAAAAGTTTATCAAATTATCCGAGCACCTTTTCTTCGCAAAACAGTTGTCTTTGCTAATGGAGAACGTATAACAGAAATCAATGAGTTTGGGATGACTAAGAAATACCCCTTGAGAAATGAGAAGAAGTGCCAGA
>OZ026605.1:11276055-11296055 GCA_964020085.1 Micromussa lordhowensis
AATTAGAATAGCATAGAGTAGAGTACAGTACACTACAGTGGTGTAGTGTAGAGTAGAGTTGAGTTGAGTAGAGTAGGGTACAGTAGCGTAGAGTACAGTACAGTAACGTAGAATACGGTACAGTAAATTAGCATAGTGCAGAGTAGAGTAGCATAGTGTAGAGAAGGGTCAAGTAGAGAAGCATAAAGTAGCATAGCATTGAGTAGAGTAGAGTACCATAGCGTAAATTAGAGTAAATGCAGTGGAGAGTAGCGTAGAGTAGAGTAGAGTAGAGTAGAGTAGAGTAGAGTAGAGTAGAGTAGAGTAGAGTAGAGTAGAGTGTAGAGTAGGGTAGAGCACAGTAGAGTAAGTAGAGTGGAGTAGAGTAGAGTAGCATACAGAAGCATAGAGTAGCATGACGTAGAGTAGAGTGGAGTACAGTACAGTACTGTACAGTAGTGTATGGTAGTGTAGAGTAGAGTAACAGAGTAGAGTAGCATAGAGTAGAGTAGCATAGCATAGAGTAGAGTGGCGAATGTTGTTATACCTGAAGTAGAGCTGTGTGCAGTTGAGTAAAGTAGTCTTGTACAGTTGAGTAGAAATAAATAGTAAAGTTTTGTGTAAAGTATAGCTGGGTAGCGTAGAGTAACGTATTTCCTTTTTGCCAGCCAGGTACATTTTGTGCAAACAACATTGTTACTGCAAAAAACAACTCAAAGTCCCACGATGGAACACTTTGATACTTCTGCAGTGACACCACCCTTACTTGCGCACAGTAGAGCTGAGCTGAGTAGAGTGGAGCAGAGTATGGTAGAAGAGTGAAGGTAATGGCATTGTGTAATTTATGGATCTGGAACAGATTTAAAGTGCACCTAACCCCAAAATATTTTTTTCGCTTAAAAAGCTCTTTGCACCTGTTTGAAACGCAATGCGCCTTTTTGCCCTTTTCTAGCCCTAATCTTGACTTTTTACAGGTGGTAAAAGTTAAGAAATCTGGCCATCATCTGTTCCACGGCCGAGCAAGTAAGGGGAATGGGTTTTTTCCTGGGTTGACGTCACAAACTTCTTTGCATGCACGTTTACAAAGACTTAATACGATGCAAATCAGTGTGTGATGTCAATCCAGGAATAGACCCATGCCCCTTACTAGCTCGGTCGTGTAACAGATGATGGCTAGATTTCGTAACTTTTACAGCCTATAAAAAAGTAAAGATTTAGTTTCAAAAGGCGCACTGCGTTTCGAACAGGTGCAAAGATTTATTTAAGCGAAAAAAATATTTTGGGGTTAGGTGCACTTTAAGATCACAATATGACTTGTTTAGTAGCCACTATACGCTACCCTACTCTCCGCTATGCTTCACTACTCTTGTGTATTCTACACTACTCTACTGTACTCTGCTGTATTCTAATATACTGATCAACTGGCGCGTTTTTTATGAACCTCATATTGCCGTAGAAGTTTTAGTAGAGCACTACACGGTCACCTCTATACACTTATCACAGATCACTGTACTTTTTCTTGTGTGTACATGTACATATAAAAAGCTCCTCAAAGCTCAATTAGCACTATCCAAAGATTAAACTAAGGGTTAAATTTAACACACCTAGTGAGGTGGATTAACTCACTAATTGGATGAAAAAGCGGACAAACAAATCAAAATAGCAGACTACAGTTTACTGTTTTTTAGTTTTATTGCCGGGTCTGGTAAGGAAAGAAAAGCAATTTGGGCTACCCGATTACTTTTCCATAATAGATGTTACTATTCTCTCACGGACAAGCAATCCCGTGTCTGGTTTTCCCGCCGTTTTTTCGATATTTCACAACATGGACGGACTGCTGTTCGGCAATTTACAAAATCTTTTACACGACGAGCCCAAAGCAAGAAATGTTAACATTATTTTCCCCTCTCAGAGGTAGAAATTGTCGTGCACTAGCCGCTGTAATGTAAAAGTAAACATCAGTGGTGGAATTAAAGGCTTTTTTGGCTCGATAACGGCAAGTATTTTATGGACAAAAAACATTGTATTGTAAAAAAAGTTTACTTCACTGTCGAATTGTTGCTTGTTCTCAGTTAAAAAAGTTGTTTATCTCACTCGCCAATCACTGCTTTCTCTTCTTTGCTTAGTTTATAGCTTTCCCCTGGCCAAACTTACTTTATTAGCCCATCCAAATAGACGCTATTCTAAATTTGATCATAGAACCATAGAGTTACAGTCAAGAGTGTCAAACCGTGGCCACCTGACTAAGTTTTTGACATCTTCTTAACAGGTTTTTGATTAGTATGATGGGCTTTATGGCTTCCAGTTGTTGTAAACTACCAATCAGAGGCCTTAAAATTGCTTCTTTGTTCAGTTCAGTTCCAAAAAAATGGCGTTGCAGGTCAAAGTAGATTACAGTGGGAAAGATTTGCGACATTTCTAGTGAGAAATGTTACTTATGAAACCCTGCTTCAGACTATATAGAGGAATTCTTCACCTCTTGCTCACATTGGTCAAGATTCTATCAGACTTCGCTACAAAGACGAAGAAGGTGACTTTGTAAATCACTCCAGATGATCCTTTTGCTTTTCCTGAATTGTTGCGAACGGCAAAGCAAGTAGGCAATTGAGACTACAAAAATGTACATCAAGGCCCACAAGGTGAATTCCCCAGTTCCACAAAAAATAAGAATGCTTGACTCTAGTGGATTGTCAACTGCTGCTGCTGCTTTCAATGGCGGCAAAACAGAGCCAAAACAACTTACCTACAGAGCTTTGGCACCCGCCAGTTGCAACTTCAACCGCACAAACTACAATTCCGTGTTCTACAGTCGCCAGGGAAAAGAGTCCATCGGATCTGAAGGAAAAGGAACTAAAGAAAAATCTCACTGTGTTGCAAGTGCAGCTATCAACTGCAAGAGAAGAATTGAACAATTTGAAATGACAAGATAAACAGTTTTTGTCACTGTCCAGTATTCGAGCACATAGGTGTACAGTTTGCCACTTCGCTGGGCACAAAAAAACACCTGCAAAAATGAGCCTTGTATTAACATCACGCTGTTGCAAAGTACGAGAGAAACATCCAGAGCACAGAGCAAAAATACAAGAACTACAGCGTATGATAAAGAATCTTGAACAACAAAGTACAGACGAGGAAGCTAATATCAAAGGTCTCAGGAATGTGGGTGAACGGGCCAAATCATCATTTTTTGCCATAATACAGCCAAGATTACGAGCCCAAAATCTCATCAAATATGCAAGAGGGAAACGTCTTCAGTTGGATCAAGATAAGCAAACGCACAGGAGCAGGAAACAAACCTATAAACCTGGAACCCAGCTCGAGTTCTTTACTGCTATGTTCTTTCAACCGAAATATGCATGTGATACACTGAAAAACATGGCTTGTACTCGAATTCTGGACTAACATCTCAAAACAGGAGGTCAAATATAACAAATTGCTTTTCTATTACGTGCCGAAATGGCTATCAAGTGTGCTATTAAAAAACATAACCAACAGGGTAACAAAATGACCAGGATTGTCGTGGGGTAATCTTAAGTATACCATAGATTCACGCGAAATAACTGATATTTTTTTCTCGTCATTGCATACTCATTTCGCATCAGTTTGTTAATTTGTGAACAGCTTGGGAGATCAGTTGGATGAAGGACCCCATCAAGAAGCAGTCTTTGTTTGATCTCGCTGGCATAGAGCTGTAGGACCATAGGGCCGTAGAGCCGTAGAGCCCGTAAAGCTGTAAAGCTGTATAGTTTATCTAGAAATGTGTGATCATAGAGTCATAGAGCGGTAGAGCCATAGAGCCTTAGAGTTTGTTATGTAGAAACGATCATTAGCTAAAAGTTCAGGTGTAGGGTTGAATACAAACTTCTACAACAGACCAAACCCTGTTGGTAACCATTATAACATGCCACCATTTTATGTGCACATGCAAGAGAAGAAGTACAAAGTGATCAGCTGCATGGCTTATACAAGTTGTACCAGTTGATTAAGCCCCTTCCAGATAATTGTACAACTTAGACTAGTCATGGCAGTTGACAAGGCCCCTTCCTAATCACTCCAAGTATTTGTAATCAAGATGTAGTACCTAAAAGTACTAACTTCATGTTAATTCTATGAAGAGTATCACATTCACCACTTGAACCACTTGTACAAATGGTAAACCTGATTTTACAACTTATTCAAGTTGTACCACTTGAACCATTACAACTTGCAAAAGAAAAGGAAAGCCTTAGAAACAATGATAGAAAGATGTAACTCTTCCATTTTTAAATCCCTGCTTACCAGAATTTTCTTATCTCAGAAATCCCAAAAATGTGCGACCCCATTCTAGTAACTCTACTAAAAATGTAAACGCATTATAGTCAATCCAGTCATGAAAATGCGACCCTATCCAGTGGCAAATCCCTATTAGCCTTTTACTAGGAAGTACCCCCCCCCCCAGATAAATAAGTTACAGGTAGCTTTCGACTCACCATATTCTAGTCAAGTGTGATATCAAGTACACCTGACTAGTATGCAAGGCGATGCGGGTTTAAATCCTGTTCAGGACACAAATTTTTCTTTCATTTCAGAGACATGTTGATAGCCGCCTGTAAGTTATTTACATCTTCCTATCATTGACTGCCACAAGTGGTCACAAGTATTACACAACCCCTTAAATAGAATGCAAATGTCCACCAAACACATGAACACAACCACCCTCCCTTGATAAGAATTAAGCTCCACTAAAACTAAGCTGCTGAAGATACTTTGGAGTGAAACTTACCGGTACTGAGAAATTTGGTTGGAATTTTTTGGGCATTGCAAATGACCTGTTGATTGGTACATGTAGTTGAACAGTTTAACAAAGATCAAAAATTAAAAAATGATCCACATTCTTACTGGCTACTTTCCATTAGAGACTTACAGCTCACCTGCATTTGCGAAAGCTCATTCAGCAGCTCCTACCAAGGATAACAGATAAAAATCAGTTTTAACCTGCACTGTAGTGGGTATATTAGCTATGAAAAAACTGAAAATTATTGTTGCAATTACTCTGTAAGCAAGCTCACTTAAAAAACATTTCATACCATGTCATCATTTTTTGTGGGCTTATAGTAAAACTAGTATAAACTGCATGGAGCAAAGAATGATCTTCAACCTACGTTGTAAACTGAAAGTAAACATACAGTGCAGCTCAGAAATAAAAACGTTGGTCCATCAGCTTGGAGATTTTTTTTTGGAATACATGTATGCAGTATACACCTTTATTATATCTCGCAGTTAGTATGCACACTGTGATTGGTCAATTTAGAGGGCTGTATTCTCCTGTACAGCTAGCTAAAATTTAAAGCTAATAAATATCTTACTAACTCGTGTTCTAAGTTGTGGATCCTTGTTTTTCCCCTTCAATTTGTGGCCAGCGAGCTTTGCGCTTGGACCATAAATTGATAGGACAAAAAACTTGGTCTGTAACTTACAGTACAGCCCTCGAACTTGATTAGTAAGAGGTATTTATGCCCTCAGACTAGGCTTAGCTGAAATGAACATTTTGCAATTGGCCACTTGGTAGAAAATGAACTGACTGAATTTTAAAGAGAGTCTTTTGCATCTGGAGAACAATTTACTCCTTTCTGCCAAATAGAACTAGAAAAACATGTTTCAAAAATACCACCTTCAAACAACAAACAATTTGTGCCAAATAAAACCAAAAGATAAACATTTTCCTACAGAAAATGGACACAGTTCAAGCAAGTAGTCTGTTGAAACACATTGGAACACACAAATTTTCCTTGCAGAAAAATTGTAACCAAACATCATGGAAAGTTTGATAAACACTCCTTTCATCAAAGATTGAGTACATAACAGCTAGAATAAACGATTTTCACCGAATAGAAAAGTAGATATCATTTCAGTTTCAGTGAGAGATCTAGTTGAAACTAATGGAGTCAATGAACGTTTTGCAACCAACTTAAACAAATCAAAGGCTCTCTGAGCAGCTCATGGATGAATAGCCCAATGCCAAGTTTATTTTTGCCCCTGTGGCAAAACGAGTCTTTGAGCGAAACTATTGGTATGAAAATATATGTCACCTGCACGGTCATTCGCATGAAAATCAAGTGATTTTCATGGGAAACGTTTGGCACAAGCACTTGTTCTGCAAATAGAAACTCAGACGGTGGAAGTCAAAGTCTACATATGTGCCAAGCGGCCTATCAGGCCAGCACTTGTAAAAAATAATCTAACAAAAAAAACAAGTTACCATCTTCTCGTGGTCTGTTTACAATGTCCGATTAAGGCGGGGGTAAACAGGAATAGGTGTGAAATTTGAAGTGATATAAAAAAGGAAATCGATAGGATTAAGATGGGTTGGAAACACTACCAGACAGTTGACCCCCGCAAAAGAGAGCCCCGTGTTGCTAGGGGACTGTTTGGTATCCGTCTACTAATTCTTCACTTCAAATTTCAATTTTCCAAATCCATCAAATCTTCAGCATTTCATATTTTCCTCAATTTAACCTATCCTTTAAGAAAAAATATCTCTTTCCCAAAATGCCCAAAAATCACCCAAAAATCACCCAAAAATTTACACAAAACCGCCAAACAGTGGTTAATGAGATAAGCAGAGAGATTTAGTGTCGCTTGAAACGTGACTGAGATATTGGCAGAAAGGCCGTGTTACGCAACCTCAAAACAGCCTTCACGTTTACCCCCGCCTTAAAATCTTTAGATATCAAGAGGGTCGTACAGGGAAGTCTCTGGCATGGTTCACGAACCTAAAATACAGAGGATCACGGTTCACGGATAAAACAATATCGTTTTCCCGAATTACGAAAATAAGAAAGTAAGGACGTGTTCTTACATCAAAAACAGTGTTTGTAGGAAGTAAAATCGCGAATGGCTAAATCAAGGCTCCGTATTGCATATTGCATGGCTAAGGCACTCTCGATAGACCACTGTAACTATTCGGAGAACTTGTGTCTCAAAATCACGTAGAGTTGTGTGGTAAAATCACGAATATCGGTTAATATTTCAGGTTCTTCACGGATCACGCAAAACCTTCAGGTCAGGAATCAGGAAGAACAAGAACCGCAGTATGCGGTTGAAAACTGCGCTTTAGTGAGTGTGAGTGAGTGATCGAGTGCCATCCGAATGCCCCCTACACTCATGGATGTTACGTAACATCCATGAGCAAAAATGAACTAAACATGAGTGGCATGCACAAAGACTTTGACAAACAATCCTTACATCAAGAATAGTAAGAGTATTTAACCATTTGAATGAATGATTTGTGTCAAATGGAGACAGAATCTTTTTGATGAGAGGTCTAGTTGGAACACTTCAGACAATGAACATTTCAAAAGTGACTTGACAACATGTGCTGAAAGCCATTGGCGTCCTTAGTGAGGCCTGTTTAACTTACAAACAGGTCTACTGGGACTCAGCCAGCTTTTACACAATGTATTTCGTAATGGTAATTTTACTGCATGTTCCTATGTACATGTACCTATTGAGTAAGTTCTACACAATGATGCTTTATTACTAGCTGCTAGTAAATGTACAATCACATTTGGCGTATCAAGTATGCATTAACTTTAAGTTCATTCAATGTATGGAATATAGCCACCAATCGCAGGCACTTTTAGCATTCCATATCAAGCTCAGTAGTGTGGAAGACCAAAAGCAAGATGATAAAAAGTTCTCTAAACACTCTGGATGCAAGATTCCACTATATTCACATGTTTGGTGTGCCAGGAACTCATTGCCCACGTATGCAAGGCCTCCCAGCTAACAAGTTGTCAACAAGCCCTGAATTAAAGGAGTCACCAGGCATGGAAAACAAACTCCCCAACAAAGCATTGGATGGGGCCCATAGTCATAGAGATCTTAATGTTGATAAAGAAGCCCTTGGAAATTGATGAACAGAAATGCAATTGATAAATCGATATCAACCAATAAAATAGGTGTTGATTGGTATCAATCAATCAATGATCAATCAATGATCAATCAATATATATATAAAAATATTGAAGGGCCGCAGCCAGGATAGAACATAGAAGAAATTTAAAAGCGATCTCTGGCTAAAAAGATTAAAAACTATGAGCTTTCGACTTCCCGAACTGCAGTCTTCGATGGGTGAAGTGAATGATAAGAAAGCGCTGAGAAAATTTGAATAAGAAGCATGAATTGCAAAATAATAATAAAAATGTAAATGATTATGAATGTTTGTTAAAAAGAATGTTGTATTGCCCAGGTAACTATTGCTAATCACGCATGGAGACGTTTTTTGGTGAGGGAGAAAGAGCATCACTGGCAGAACCGTTTGTCGAATTTCAGAGGTAACAGCTTCCCCTCACGCCACAGGTTAGCCATGACTGGAAGGTAGCATTGAAGTCTTGTTCTGCAGTTGGCTTCAACTCTTTTACAGAACCAGCATGACCACGGATAACATGATCATGCTCTCGATGGTCAACGATCTTTAGCTTGGCAATCGCCATGAAGTCCTGGATGGTGCTCCTTGGACATCCAGCGAGACGAAGCGAATTGGCCATGCTGCAGCGGTTATCATGAATGACCTGAAGGACCTTCTCGTACCGACTGTGAATGGTGGATCGACTATGAGAGCTGACGCGGCCGATCTCTGTCTCTGTTGCAGTTGTGTTTGCTGCTAGTGGTCAGGTTCCTGGTGATCGTTACGGGTACATAGTGACTGGACCTCTGCCTTCAGATCTGCCATTACTTTTTTCGCCTGAAGAAGTCTTCTCTCTGTGTTCTTGATCACCTTGTCCTTTGTGCTCACGAGGTTGGCCAGTTCTTCTAACTCAGCTTCCTGTTCTGCCACACTAGTTCTTCATTCTGCTCTTTTAGGTTTTGGAACGCCGTCCAAACCCACTCATGCTCTTTCTGCAAGTTGTGGTACAGCTTGCTGAGATTTTTTACGCTCGGTTCGTCACCAGAGGACAGTTTCTGCTTTCCCAACTTCTTTTTTACTAGGTGGAGGCTGCTCTGAATAGGAACATTTGCGATTATCTCTGTGGCAAACGCCACACATATTTTCGCAATGAAAAACAGAGTGGTCACCCCTGCACACAGTGCACTTAAAGATTCTCCGAGACATTGTTAACACAATATTTTTAACGCAATAGACCTTTTTACCGATACGGCGGCCATCTTGAATTCCGAGGAAATTATGGGATGCCCAGGGGGCAGATGAGAAATAATTAAAAGGAATACTGTGGCGTGAAAACTTTTAACAATAATTTTTCGTTAACCATAGGAACAACTGCCAAATATCGTGACGGAAAGATGTAACGCTTGTAATATTTGTTATGGAATATGAGAGACAAGCAGTAAAAATTTATCCTGAAAGCTGTGTATACGATAAATTTTCCAGCGATTGCCCCCTCGGCAGCCCATAGTTTCTCAGTCAAAACAATAGAATTCAAGATGGCCGCCGTATCGGTAAAAAGGTCTATTGATAACCCTGCAAACTAAAGTCTTTTCATACGCCAACATTAGGATCAAGTAAACAATAACAATAAGTTGATTGGCTAATAAACAACACATCTGATTGGCCCAATTTCATTAATGTTGTCTGGATCAAGTAAACAATTACAATAAGTTGATTGGCTTTAGTTACTTCTCATTTGTTTATTTAGATCTGACCAAATGTTTTATAAAGGCTGATTAAAAGGGTAAATTAACTCATTTCATCATGAATCATCACAAGCTTCTTAACTTGATCCAAAGCTGCCATGCTACAGTACAGGTCAGAGATAAGCGGCCTACGCACACGCAAAACGCACGCACCATTTTTGTGCAAACACGTGTCAAAAAACGCGTGCGACAATGCGCGTTTACGTGCATTTGCGCCCATTTCATGCACATGTTTCCTTTTGTTATTCACTCTCATAACTGTGCTTTGTGTGGCATTCTTCTTTACAACAGAACACAAAACAAAAGGCAATTCCCACAAACGCCGCTAAAAGGATATCTCCGCCGACAAAGCAACAGCCAATACGTTTTTCCTTTGCCATGTTTTTCGATCGGGCTCTACAATCATATCACTGAACCGATGAAAAACAAGTTTGAATTTTCATATATCTGGTTCTACAAGTCATAAGCCAGTGCTCAGAACGGGAAAACGCGTTGTTGTTGGAGTTTTAATTTGTAATGAAATTTATTTTGACGCGCCAGACATGAACAGTGCTTGCGAGCGAACTTGAATTATATTGTTTTCAACACGACATGCGACGCAACATTTGTTGTTGTCACGATTTTGTGACGTAAAGTTTGAGAAAAGAAACTGATTCTTATCTCTTACTCTGTAAGGCATAAGAAAGTGCTTTAAATGGGAAATGTTTCTTTGTTTAGCTTTTATTGGAAACGAAATCTATATTGACGAGACAGACACAACAAATTTTTGCAAGCGTTGTATGAAAAGTCAGACGTCGGGCGATGCATCATGTGTGATAACAGATTCTTTTGATGATTTCTCGATGGGAAGTTTTGAATTTTCATATCTTTGGTTCTACAAGGCGTAAGAGAGTGCTTGAAACGGGAAAGTGTTTCGTCGTTTAAGCTTTTATTTGAAACGAAATTCATTTTGACACGCCAGACATGAAGAGTTTTTGCAAGTGAATTGTAATAATGACAAGCGACGCGTCATAATTGTGTGATAACAGATACTTTTGAGGATTTTGCGAAGGGAAGTTTTTAATTTTCGTATCACTGGTTTTATAAGGCGCAAGAAAGCTCTTGAAACGGAAAAATGTTCCGTTGTTTAAGCTCTTTTTTGAAATGAAATTCATTTTGACGTGCTAGACAAGACAAGTTTTCGTGAGCGAATTGTATGTATGTTATGTCAATAATGACAAGCGACCGGGGAGGTATGTTTTGCAGGTTGCAGGTTGCAGGTTACAGGTTGAAAAATGGACTTTTAAGTCTGAGTGAGTCTACTTAGCCTGAATAGCACTCCAGTTAGCCTAAATTAGCTTAGGTTGCTTGCGGTTAGCCTCTATACTGGGGTTTATTCGACTTTGACTCAAATAAACAAGTTGTTTCAACCTGCAAAATATACCTGCCGCAAGCGACCCGTCATGTGTGATCACTAGCCGATTCTTTTTCATATTTTCATATATGGTTTTATAAGGCGTAAGAAAGCGCTTGGAACAGAAAAAGGTTCCGTTGTTTAAGCTCCTATTGGAAATGAAATTATTTTTAACGCACCAGACAAAACGGGTTTTGGTGAGCAGATTACATCTCTCACATTTTTACAAAGACATGCGACTCGCGTCGACTTGTGTGACAATTCTTTTGACGATTTCGCGACAAGAAGTTTAAAATTTTCATATCTCTGGTTTTATAAGGCGTAAAAAAGCGCTTGAAACGGGAAAATGTTCCGTTGTTTAAGCTCTTATTGGAAATGAAATTATTTTTAACGCACCAGACAAAACAGGTTTTGGCAAGCTGATTACATCTCTCTCATTTTTACAAAGACATGCAACTCGCATCGACTTTGTGTGACAATTCTTTTGACAATTTCGCGAGAAGAAGTTTTGAATTTTCATATCTCTGGTTTTATAATGCGTAAGAAAGCGCTTGAAACGGGAAAATGTTCCGTTGTTTAAGCTCTTATTGGAAATGAAATTATTTTTGATGCGCCAAACAAGACAGGTTTTTGCGAGCGGATTACATCTCTCTCATTTTTACAAAGACATGCGACTATCGTTGACTTGTGTGACAATAATAGTAACCGATTCTTTTGACGATTTCACGACAAGAAGTTTTGACTTTTCATATCTCTGGTTATACATGTACAAAGCATAAGAAAGTGCTTAAAACAGGAAAGGGTTAATATTTTAATGCGTCCGACGTAAATATTCGGTGAGCAAATTGTTGCCATGTTGTTTTAATCAAGACACGCAACATGTCATGTGTGATTTCGTAACTGGAACTTTGGAGTTTTTATCCTTGCTTCTTGACGGCGTAAGCATACAACATAAGGTAATTCAGCTTGAATTTGAGAGCATCGATGCCGTGTCTGGCGAAACATGATGACAAACAGCTATCAAAACTAACAATGAAATAACTACAATAGGCGAACAATAGGCTAACTCATAAATACTAATGACTTTGGTTTGTGCATGTATTTCATACGCGTGTCAAAGACGCAGACGCGTGCGTGTTTGACACAAAGGCGCGTTTTACACGCACATTTTGGGCCCAATATCTTTGACCTGTACTGTATTTTAACGTTTCTTGTGAATCGTGGCTTGCTGGCTGCTAGGCGTAGGCGCTCTTGTGGAAACCGAATGGTTTTACGAGATGATAACTCTGATGACAGATATCACTGGGAATGTCCAGTTAACCAGAGCAGAAAACGAGCGTTGATCAGAGCTGGTTCTTTTTTTGAGGATTCCAAAATCCCTCTGTCACACTGGCTGTACATCATCTTCTTGTGGTCGATTGATGAGTCCAACAAAAAAGTATTGTTACTAACCGGGTTTTTGCTTTGTACAGTCATCACGGCACTTCAGAGACTAGTTAGGGACACATCTGGGCCCTGAAAATTCTACACGGTAATGTTAAACCGGTCAGCTAAGGAAAGACAGTAGAAATTGACAAATCCATGTTTGGCCACAAACGCGAGTACAACCACGGGCGGATCAGTCGAGGTACATGGGTTTTCAGCTTCGTCAAAAGAGGCACTGGACAAGGTCTAGCATTTCGAGTGCCCAACAACTATTGGAACAACTATTCTCTCTGACAAGTTTTCACTGTACTTCAACCTGAACAGTCTCGGCTTCATCCACATCATGGTTAACCATTCAGAGAACTTTGTTGACCCTTTCACAGGCACCCACTCGAACACGATAGAAGGAGTATGAAGTCAAATCAAGAGAAAGTTGAAGGCCATGAGCAGGACGCTGAAAAGCAAACTTCCGAGTTACCTCAACGAATACAAGTGGTGGAAATGTCACCCTGGTGATCCCTTTGACAACTTAATGCTGACATTGCTGAGTTCTGCCCACCAAACTAAGCTTTCTTAGTTTGAAAAAAAAAACAGCTTCTTTAGGAGTCACCAAATAAAAGAAAGTCTTTGACCAATATTAATTGATAAATTTATTTAAACAAATTATTGCGATATAAATAAATTATTGCGATATGCATCCAAGTCAAATACCAGTTATTAATTAAGACAAAATTCGGGGGTACATAAATCATTTTATTTTTTTGAAACTCGGAATAGAAACATGAAGTCATCCAAATCTTATGTGTCTGAACCTGCAAAAATAGAGAACTTTGTTAGTCAAAAGGTAAACGTCACTGATACATACATGACATACCATATGGGCACCATAAGGGCCGCTAGGCATTAATTGGGCGATTTCTACGTAAAGTTCGGCGACACGTTTGATAAGCTTCCAGAATAGCTTTCCCCTTGAGGTTTGGATTAAATCACCTTCAAACCTTATTACATTGATTGTCCTTTAAAAATACTATAGTTGTAGTCAGGCATGATAATAATAAGAAATAAAACATGTGTTGTCACTGACTAAAAAACTTTGTGTGGACGTTTCGGTTAAAATGTACTATAACCTTCTTCAGCAATAAAATGGCTCACGAATGCAAATGAGAGCTTTAAAAGAGTCGCAGAAACGTCACTTGGGATTGCCAAGGGCCTTGTAAATGTCAGGAATGTAAATGTGTTCATAATGGAATTAGGTTCGCGAATTGAATGCCACGCTTCTAAAAGCAATCTCTTTGACCATTGGGAGCAGTGGTCAACGTCATCAAGGTCAAAATCATGATTGTGGTTTTTACAATGTTGAGCTAATAAAGAATTTTTATCTCCCGTGAAAATTGCTCTCTTGTGTTCTCTAGTCCTGGATCTTAAGGCCCTTGATGTTTGACCGATGTAAACTTTGTCACAATCTTAACAATTGATTAACAATTGATTTGCAATTGATTTGCAATTGATTTTATACCCATACTGTTGTTTTTGAGCTGATCTCAACTTCTCAAATTGGCTATCAGCCCCAGTACAGGCTCTTACTTTGCCAATTTTACACCTAATGGTAAAGTTTTACACCTAATGTTAAAGTTTTTGGGATAGCCTCAGCTTCTTCCTGGTGCCAGAATGGGCTCTGATTCCTGATTTTCAAGTTTTTTTCCGACACTGGTAGCACTCTAGGTTATGGAGCCATCTTCAACCACCAGTGGTTCTGCAGTTCGTGGTCAGCATCACAGCAACCCGTCTATTCCATACAAGAAGCTCTTTCTCATTCTTGTGGCAGGCAGGTCAAGTTCTTGTGTGACAATGAGTCAGTGGTGGCTGTTTTGTCTTCTGGCACCTCCCTTCTGGCAGTCTAACTTAATGGTTTTGATGCATTTTTTAGCATTATTGGCAGTGCACCATTCATTTTCCTTTAAGGCCTCGTCTGTTTGCGGTAGAGCTAACCCTGTTGCCGATGCTCTCTCGTGTTTTCAGTTTCAACAATTCAGATGCCTGGCCCCTCAAGCAGCCCTAGCTGCGACCCAATTCCTCTGGATTTCCTCATGCATGGCCCTTTTCAGGGACATTGTTTTGTTTTGCAGATGGTCGTCTCTTAACAGGCCAGCTGCAGTCTTCCACAATTCAGTCTATTTTATATTCGACAGGCTACTCTGGTAGTTGCTCTGGCCATAGCTTCTGGATTGGTGCTGACACTACAGCAGCATCCCAGGGATCACCAGTTTAAGATTTTAGTTCGCTGGTCTAGTAACTCTTATCAATGCTACATGCGTACATCAGCTGGCTCTCTTATTAAGGTTTCCAGTTTAATAGCATGACAGGTATGGCATTTGTGGGCTTTCTTTTAGTTGGGTTGGTGCCTCAGGTCTGGCCTCTTGGGAGCTGTGGCTTATAGGCCACAAGCCCCCCATCTCTTTGGTCTGGGTCAGCCTAGATGTCCTTTGGCAGGGCGGGCGGGGCTCGTGGCTGGGCTGCAGGTAGGGCAGGCTTTTGGGGTGCTCTTGCTACCTGGGTTTGGGGTCAGCAGCTCCAGCCTCCAGGTTCCTGGGCACCCAACCTCCATGTGCAACACAGACATTAAATGAAGTTAAATATACTTATTTCACTAAGTTAACAAGGAGGAGCATGTTGCTCAGTATTTGGCATGGTGTTGGCATGGCGTTAACATCTATTAGCATCTTTTGTTGGCATGCTGCGTCATTTTTGTTGCCGGGTTTGTGTTACTGTAGTAGGCCTGGTGCAGAGCAATTTCCTGTGTCCCTGGGGTCAGCAATTTATTGTTCCAATTTATGCGTGTACCTTTACATGTGCTCATAGCTTTACCATGCTTAGTGTTTGGGGCATCTTGCTCAGTTTTGGAGTGTTTTAGTGTTTTCTCCCTCCCTCCTCACCCCTTATTATTATCGTTATTTATATCATTATTTTATCAGTATTATTATTAGTTGTAGTGGTAGCAGTAGTGGTGTTGGTAGTGGTAGTGGTGTTGGTGTTGGTATTGGTATTAGTATGACAATTGTTATTATTTCCACTGAGCTCTTGGCTCAGTGTGATGGGTGCTTGGGCTGGGACTGGGTGTGGTGGACGGGGCTCATGGCTGGTTGTGGGTAGGGCAGGCTTTTGGGGTGCTCTTGCTACCTGGGTTTGGGGTTGGCAGCTCCAGCCCCCAGGTTCTTAGACACCCAACCTTATTTTGCAACTCGGGCATTAATCTGATTAATTTCTACTTATTGATGTTCAATTAACTTATAAACATAATTATGTATTATAATGTACATTGAGGTGAATAAACTTTTATTCTAGGAACTTGTACAACACAACAACCACAATCAAATTGGTTGGTAACTCACAAAGAGTCAATATAAGCTTTATTACTGTATTCGAGCACTAAGTGTATTGACAGTTACATTGCTTCTTGAAATCCTTGCGATGTGGGAGGATCTGTTGGCGGATTGCTGTTAATATCTGGTTCTTCATGAAGATCGTACGGCCACTTCCAGGCATGGCTTTACAAAACGAACAGGACGAAAGGAGAATACAGTAAAGCTCTATTGGCGACATGAGAAGTGAAAGAAGCATGGGGCTATCGGACTATATACTAGTACATGTTATGACACCCAACTCCCATGTGGTACAGAAATCATGCATACTTGACAGATATTACGTAACAGTAATGCACAGGAAGGTGGGAAAGCAAACAAAGTGTGAGCACTAACGTTCCATAATAAACTCCCATAGAAAATACATTGTCTTAGTCACAACCTAGTCTGAAATCATGTTGTGTAATTAAGCTTGCAGAAAAATGAATGAAATGTGAGCTACGTGCTACAGAAACTTTGAGAAACAATCCTTATCATCATCATTATTATCATCATTATTTTTATTAAAATTCAAATTTAACAGATTTTTCCTTAAGCCAAGGAAAGGGTATCAAACTGTGATTGAAAGAATAATCTGTCCAAATAGAACCTCAGATATATTTTTTTTGATGAGAGAGTACAAACTATTGAAGCCATTGAACAGTTGCCAGTTACATGTATAAGCTTCTTACAGATGTGCGACTCCCTGACAAAGCAATCAAACAATCCAAATAAGGCATGGTATTCAACATATACATGCAAACACATGTATCTACATGTATGAGCATTTTTACGAGTATGACCAAACATGTGTATGCAAAAACTTGTACTTACACAAAAAACACATGTGTAGATTGCGTGAAAGTGGTTCGCTTATCTCTGACCTGCACTGTACATGTAAATAGAAGCCCATACATGTACATGTATGATCTGACCACTTATTACTATACATGTAGTTCTCAAGACTCAGGCTTACTGAATTTTAGAGGTCACCTTAGAGCGTGGTCCAGGAATCAAAGTCTTTATTACTGGCTTTTCATACTCTTGAGAAGGTCCTGACCTGAACTGGGCTGCTACCACCTGCACACTACAATGTACTAAAACAACCATACATAGTAAATTAATACACCTTTCAATTTTATAATCATTAACATTTTGACTTGTAAAACAGCATATATAAACATTTCTTTTTTAAATAAATATAGTAGGAATTATAATGCACAATGAAACAAGTGACATGTCTAAACAAAAGTATAACTTTCTAAAGAAACTGTTGGGCTGCGTCAGTGACTAATAAATCATCAAGCTACTTGAAGTTGACAAAGGTACATTAAACACCCTTTAGCGAGTTTATGAAGCTGACATTTCAAGAATGTAAATGTAATTGGCAATTGAAAATAAATTCATCCTGGGCACTTCATTTTATTGCTGGGCCATCCAACAAGCACCTAATTTGTTATCCTGTCAAAGCAACAGTTAAAATAACAAATCAATGCAGTTATGCAAATGTATGATTCCGCTCTATTTATTGTGTAATGCAATCCTAATCCAGTCTGTATCAAAGCTTTTGGGACAACTGTGTTCACCGATTTGGCCTCCCTGCGGCAGGGGCAAATTACATCATGAGTGAATGTATTCACATGTATTTTGGTGCATGACCTCTTTGACAACCAGTCACTGAGCCTGCATCATCAGGAATGAATGTTTTGTACCTTAACAACACCAGATGCCCATGATATATGGTCAAAATACAAATTTTCTGACTTGTAGCTTGGAAAATGTATTATGACCATGCTTTATTGTCAGAAAACAAATTATGCTAGTTGGGTAGCTCACCAAAGGCCATGATTTGTGGTCTGAATGGTTTAATTAAAAATATGTTATTCATTACTTGACTATTAAGGTACTTATATCTTTTCTAAGATACTGCCAAATTAAAGATACATGTAACAAGCTGTGATTACACCGAGGTAACATTTTAGCGTAAATATTCAAAAGACAAAATAAACATGTCATACATGTAGATCTATATGGGTCTACATTCTCAAGCGAAATCCGACGAGAACATGGAGGAATCGGGAACAAGCCTAAACAATAGCATTAATATGTGAACACTTAACATGTAATGATTGTATTTCTAAAGACTAACTTTGTTCCAATCAAGAAAAGAGCTATCAGGAAGGCTAGTAGAAAGGAGTTGTTACATTTACCATTTTGTTATGCATTTTAATGATGCAAGTGAATATATGAAATATCATAAATTTGAACTGCAGAGAAAGACATGAAGACATGATTGATCATTGCAGTTAGACACACAACTTAAGCAGTTGTGAAATTTAAGCCTGAAAACATTCAGGCTTGAACGGGATTCAAACTCATGGCCTCTGCAATACCAGTACAGTGCTCTACCAACTGAGCTATCAAGCCACCTGCAGAGCTGGGCAGATTGTCTTTTCATACTAAATATACCCGTAGACAGTGAAGAATGCAAGTGAATAATATGAAAAATCATATGTTTGAACTGCAGAGAAAGATATTACAGTCAATCAATCAATCAATCAATCAACAACTTTGTTAACATGTCTAAGGTAAATAGCCAAGACTGAAACTACTAATTGGAGACACCTACAAGTTAAAGTGCCTATAACCCCAAATAATTTTTTTCATTTCGTGAAATCTTTGCATGGAATTAGGAAAAATGCCGCAAAAATTTTTGCAACTGATTAAAACCCAAATTTTTTATGGATTTTTAAAGTGAGCGTTCTTTGTAGCACGACCGAGCAAAGCGGAGAATGGGACTAGTGATGTCATTCCAGGCCTTTGCTTGCATCTCTTCTGTTATTGTCCTTATATTAGGGGTCCAGTGTTTTCAGGGTTCAGTATTTTGTTGAAAGAACGTTTATTCAACTCAAAAAATACGTAATAATCACATCTATTGATAATGTCGTCCAGCGATACTAGCTTTGACTCAAGCTTGGAATTCGGAGGCTGCAGAAATGGAGGTAGAGTATGACTTAGAAGTCGAGGTGTGATCAAACGCGAGCGAACAAGAAGACAACTAAGATGATGATGAACCAGAAGATGTCTATGCATCAAGTGGCTCTGATTCATGAACCAGGTCTGCTGCTTGCGGTCTTGCTTCTGTAGCAATCAGTACAGGGGTTGAAAAAGAGGCCTGCTCCCTGCTTTTTCTACGACGTTTCGCCACAGGTTCGACTTGCGAGCTTCAAGCGTTGTGTACACAAATTTCCGGACTCTCCAAAGCGTCTTTCTTTCTCTGAATAAAGGGAAACATAGTAAATTGTTTTAGAGGAGTGCACTATTGACAACCAGGTGACGGTTACAAATGCAAAGTACATGTACAACTGTAAGTGAAAGAAACACGTTTACGACGAAATGCAAATGTAGCACGATCAAAAACTACTCATAACACATGAATGCACATTTTGTTGTCACCTTCGCTTGCTTCCAGTTGGTTTACTTTCCATCAAAATACAAGGTACGTGGATCATTGGGAAGACACAAATCCCAATACCATCCTTCTGCAGCCTTCTCTGATATTAGTCAAAGCAGAAAACATAACCGAGTAATCTTCATCCAGGAAGTGTTTCGAACACACCGCCGAATATTTCGCGGCTTCCCAACGAGCACGCTTTAATTTTACAAAGTCGACCCACTTCTTTCTTCTTTTGAGCTTCCCCATGTCATCAGTACCGTCAAAAGGAACTGGATGAAGGGATATGCCCTTTTTCTTGTTTGGCCTGTTGTTGCATCCGAAAACAATGCATTTATCCGGCATTTTCTTTCTTGCAATCGAAGCAAAGACTGTCCTAAACAAGAAGGCGATTAATGGCCTGGAATGACGTCACAAATTGTGCTATACCCAGACTTCTTTAAGCGATTCTGCTGCTCGGTCGTATTTTGAAAAAGTGCGCTTTTTACGATCTTTAAAAATTCAAAAAAATTCGGGTTTCAACCAATTGCAAAAATTTTTGCGGCATTTTTCATAATTCCATACAAAGATTTCATGAAGCGAAAAACATTTTTGGGGGTTATAGGCACTTAAAGCATAAGGAACTTTTACAGCATCAAAAATTTAAATTAAGGACCTATTTACAACTTTTAGACATTAAATAAAAAGTATGAGGGGTCTATGTACATGTACAACATTA
>OZ026605.1:11301055-11311055 GCA_964020085.1 Micromussa lordhowensis
GAAGTATATCATTCCAGCTTGGTGGTGGAGGCTCACAGTGACACATATCAACTACTCGTTGAATATTGATGTGTGGGGGATAGTGTTCATTGCACTCTACACTACTCTTCAAGTCACTGACCTAAGGTTATTGGCTACGCCGCTATGGATATCTTACCTCCACTTCGTTTGGTCAATTTATGTAACGTCCGCCGCATGGGTGCTCTTGCCAGAAAGAGAGCCATTTCCGCAAAGATGTCCTTGCCTAGTCGATAAATTTCACTGGATTTCACAACACCGCTGCGCGCTGCACTCTGCAATCCCCGCCGATGTCGTAATATGTCGTACCCAGATCACCATAACCGTCAACTTTCGTTCCCAGGAGTGACAGAGAGAGTGCTTTGATTGTTGCCGTGACAAATTTTGTGGGTTTTACCCGCTTTATTGGGTTAGAAGTCGAATTTTGCAGATGAAGAATGCTACATTATTTCTGCCGTCTCCAAGAATTTCGTTCACGAAGAAATACGGCAGCCGAATGGAGCACAAATTTTTCGACGGTTAGCACATGTTTTAAAAATGTCACGTACCGAATCGAAGTCAGTCTCTTGGATCTTTTAATTCAGAGGTAATTTATTTTCTTCTTTGTGCGGTATTTTGGATGTTAAAAAGTATTTCTATCACACGGCAGATTAGCCGAGTAAAATTATTTACAGTTTTGTTGACGTAAGCTGGGTAGGCTTTTCTCGATTGTGCTAGCACAATTTTTGGTATAATTTTATAGGAAACCGAGCAAAATTTTTAGCTTTTTATCTAAATTTAGCACTGCTAGCATAATCTGGCTCTGACCTTCCTGTTCTGTTTACTGTTGTCTCCGGGTCGATGTGATGTTTCTTGGTCTTACCGTGCAGGCGCCGCGCATAATAGTTCAGATAGTTCAGCAGCTTACAATGTTGTACAGAGAACTTCAATCTCATGGGAAAGTTTATTGAAACCGTCTTAAAGAGCGAGTTTTCGTAGAATAAATGATTGCCTTCTCCTGCATCCGTCTTACATCTCCCAGAATTTGTATTTGCCTTTCAGCTGCTTTCAGAACTGCCTGTAATTCCAACCACGAAACAAAATAACACCGTATAACACAGGCGTCCCAAGCTCACGTTTAGAGAGAATTAATTATTGCCAACGAGCCAGCCGAGCGAAGACGCTCGGCTGGCGAGGCGGCAGAGAATAGTGCCGCGCAAAGAATGGCATATGCGAAAAAATTCTCGATCGAGCTCTGAAAAGTGTAACTGTAAGGTGTAAGATGTAACAATGGCTCAGTTTGAGCCAATTGCAAGGACGGAACTATTCGAGCTATTGTAGTTTTTAGCCAATCAGGAGGCGCGTTACATCTAGACTTGTCTCGTGGAATGTATCATTGTTTTCTTTGCTGTTGTGTTTATCCAACTGTGAACAATTTCAGTCTCAGAACATATCGAACCAGTGTGTTTCCTCTCTCACTTTATCGAAATGAAAGTTCAATTGGGGAGCGTACCCTTTACAAAACTCTTCTTCTAATTCGAATATTCAGGAAAACTGTCAGACAAGAACAAATCCAAGACACAAAATCGACACGAAAACGAACCAGCGTGTTCACCACAGAATTGAACGAGCGTGTTCATGAATCGAAACAGTGTATTCCTTCTCTGTTTACCTATATCGAACTGAAAGTTCCATCGGGCAGCTTTTTTGGAAAGATCGTGTTCACCAGAGCAAATCCAGTTTTGAAATCTAGCATATGCATATCGAACTGAAGGTTGAGTCGGCATATATGTAGAGATTTTTAGTAACGAAATTTTCATTTATATCAACACCCGTGTTTATCACTCCAGTGTTCAAAATACAAATCGGATCTGTTTTGCCACAGAATTAAACGAGTCGTGTTCATCAATCAAACTAGCGTGTTCACTTTCACTTTGACTTTGCCCATCATATTGAACTGAAAGTTCGACCGAGCAGCGATACATTCCAATACTCTTGATATTCAGGGATTGCGTGACGAACGTTACCGGCCGGTAAACGCGTAATAATTTTCTCTCGGTAATGTTTGCAACAGAAGAGAACCAAAAATCCGTTATGCTGTATTAATTAACCCCTTATTATAGCACAAATTATTCGCTCGTTGGCACTCTATCGATAGGTATACCTAGTTTATTTATTCATATAGGCGTCACGCGGACGGCAGTGCGAGTTTGAACGCGGTGTCGACAAAACCAGGACCGGACCGCGGACCGCGGACCGGATCACGGACCGGATCACGGACCGGACCACGGACCGGACCACGGACCGGACCACGGACCGGACCACGGACCGGACCACGGACCGGATCCAAAAAAAATTTCAAAATTCAAAATTCAAGATTTTGCAGAGCAAATTACACTAGTAATAATCCTTTGTTCCTTTAAGGCGGGGGTCCACCTGAAAGCCGTATTTTGGCTTGGTATTATGTTCTTAATGCAAATATCTCGTTTACGTTTCAAGCAATCAAGAATCTGTTCACTCATTACACACATCTATGTTTTGCGCCGTTTTGTAAATTTTTTGGTGATTTTTAGGTTTATTTGGAGACAGATAGTTTTTCTCAAAGGATTAGTAAAATTTATGGAAATAGGAAATTTTGAAGATTTGGTGTTGTTTTAAAATTAGAGTTTGAAGTTAAAAATTGATAGATACACACCAAACAGTTGCCTAACAACCCGAGTGCCATTGTGGGGTCGGGCAACTGTCTGGTGGTGTTCCATAACCTTTTCTCCCCCTTTCAATCTCTCTTTAAACTTCCTCAAATTTCACTTTAATTCAGGTAAACCCCCACCTTAAAAATTGGTAAAAATAGGACGAACGTATGAATCGAAACACCAAAAAGAGTAACACACACTAAGTATAGGTAATCATACGGTTTCGAGTTCAATTTGGAATTAATTTGCACGAGTGAGGTATTCAAAAAGCTGAAATTGCACGAGCCGCTTCGGCAAGCGCAATTTCAGCTCTTTGAATACCTCACTCGTGCAAATTAATTCCAAATTGAACTCGAAACCGTATGATTACCTATAGATCGTGTTCACGTGACGTCATCACTTTCTAAACTCTAAAACTAAAGATCCACCACAGTTTTCATCCTCATCAGGTATAAGAGGTGACATATTTATATCTGTTTACAACTTTACAGCTAAATAGGGTGCTTCGTTTGGAAACCAGAGCATTTTGAATTTCCGGGTTATGGAGGTGCGTGACACAAGGCTACGATCAAATTTGTTGAAAAATATATACTTATCTCATGATTTTGAGCCCTGTTATAAGCTTGAGCATTAGGAAAAGTGCTTATGTAAATACTATTTTTTTCAGTACTGATAATCAGTCGCCTAGAAAGCCAAAGTAAGTTCCAAATGTTTACACTATTTTCCGACCGCCATATTGGTGTACCATGGAGGTACTGGAGGTACACCAACATGGCGTTTTCATACTGGGCTCTGTAAATTTCTGCGAAACATTTCGAAGAATATCTGAAGTTTGGGGAAACCCACCGGGCTAAAACTTGGAGAAGTGTCTTATTTTTTATCTTCTATAACATCACAATTTCTTAGCTTTTTCCACTGGATAGTTTTCGATTTATTTTTTTATTGCGTGACAGTGAAAACGATCTATACTTAGTGTGTGTTACTCTTTTTTGTGTTTCGATTCATACGTTCGTCCTATTTTTACCAATTTTTAAAGGAATAAAGGAATATTACTAGTGCAATTTGCTCTGCAAAATCTTGAATTTTGAAAAAAATTTTCGATCCGGTCCGTGATCCGATCCGTAGTCCGGTCCGCAGTCCGGTCCACGGTCCGGTCCTGGTTTTGTCGACGCCGGTTGGAACGTGACCTTTCATCTTACGCGGTGTTTACACGAGAACCGTTATATGACGTTGTATGGGGAAAAATATCGTTGATTTACAACGCTAAATACTATGAAATATCCACGTTTCTTAAGTAAGATGATTAAAACAAACTCGCCTGTTGTGTGTCCGTTGTGCTTTTTCGTTATTTTCGCTGTTTTATGAAGGGAAAAACAGTGGTGGCATAAAAAGCCCAAAACAAACTAAAACAGCGAAAATAACGAAAAAGCAAAACGGACACACAACAGGTGAGTTTGTTTTAATCATCTTACTTAAGAAACGTGGATATTTCATAGTATTTAGCGTTGTAAATCAACGATATTTTTCCCCATACAACGTCTTATAAAGCGTTCAAATTCTCAACGGTTCTCGTGTAAACACCGCGTAAGATGAAAGGTCACGTTCCAACTCGCACCGCCGTCCGCGTGACGCCTATATGAATAAATAGATAATTTTAAATTCTTCGCTTTCTCTAAACGTGAGCTTGGGACGCCTGTGGTATGAAAAGCTCGATTTCAGCGCGGGCAGGTTGTTCGTTACCCTGGTCCCAGAGGTTTTTCTTGATTTTTTTTGTCGTATGAGAGGAGTGAAATAGAAACAATTGAAATTTGACGAAATTACCAACTTCAAGATGAGAGATACATATCCGCTTGCCCACAGTATCCAAATTGCGCTATGGTCATAGACCACGAGTAGTGTCCTTCGCTTATAGTCCGTCGAGCGAGACCATAAATAAGCCGCGAAGAAAAAATGGCCGCGTGAAATCCTCAGAGGAGACGCGCGCGTGCTTCTCGCCAGCATGAGTTCCCTGAGCCATTTTTTTCTCGCGGTTTTCTTTCGCGTCAACCACGACGGACTAAGCAAAAGAGGGACTGCTCGTAGTCTACAATGGTCACATTTTAGACCAAGTGTTTATTTGTTGTTTTTACCAGTCATGGCATAAAACAGAGATCATTTTTATGACGCAGAAAACAAGAACACGATTCACGAGATAAAGATCACTCTATTGCACAATGTATGTATGGTCAATCTGATTGGTCAATCTGTATGGTCAATCTGATTGAGGCTGAGTCGAAAATTACCCCAAATTTAAGTCCCGATGAGATGACGGTGGGTTTTCGGCTTCCGAAGGCCCAGTCTTGATCATTTCTTGATTTGGTCCGATCACTTAAAATTTTAAATAAACTAGTAGACTACCGACTTAACCTCGAATCTATTTCGTTTGGCTAGGACTACTGCGATTCATACATTGTGTTTTAAAATTAGATCTTTTTTTTGGAGCTTTACTCCATCAGTAAAGAAACTATATGCAGTCTGTTTAGCTGTTGTTCCTTTTAGACTTTTTACGACACTTTTTAGCTTAATTGTTTCAAACAGGAACAGTATCAAATTGAACTGCAAATTGACTGTGGTTGTTTTACATATCGTACCACATAGGGCGCTTGTACGCTCTCAATCTATATCCCGCGTTTCCCATGATGGTAGACTGCTGGTAGGCCGTCTTTTCCTATAGGGTCTGACGTGCCCATATCGTCATATTTTTTCATTTTCTTATCTGATTCTATGTAGCACCCAATGAACTTCTGCGTAAGAAAAATTCGATTTGGAGAAAATGCAATCTTTTTAGAAGTTTTAAAATCGTTCAAATTTGCCGCCATTTTGGTCCACCATTCGCACCAGTCTTCTCTTCGTTTTGAATGAGTTGTGACGTAGATTAAGGAACATGCGATTTCAGGCTTGACTCCTCTCGCTTGTTTTACCTCTGTAAATGTAAGTTATTAGCTCATACAAAATGCTGGAAAGGAGCATTTGCATGGACTACGAAGCTACATTTACAGAGGTAAAACAAGTGAAATAAGTCAAGCCTGAGCTCACACGTTCCTGAATCTACGTCACAATTCTGAGCATGTCGATGCTGTGATCAGCGGCACGGGTCGACCGCAAGAAAATAGGATTTTCAGGTTTTTAAAACTTCATTAAAAAAATCGCTTTTTATCCAAATCGAAATTTTTTTCGCAGAAGTTCATTGCATGAAACGTAGAATCAGATGGGAAAATAAAACTTTTGATGATATGGACACTTTAATTACTTGTTTTTCATGAAACTCAGGGACAATTATAAACAATTATTGGATGAGGTTTTTGTGATATCCTGATAACCCTTACCGAGACCTTGATTATTCTGGATATCACAAAAACCGAATCTAATAATTGTTTTATTATACATTGAACGAACGCAAAAACTTGGAAGTCTTGTTTCTGCTTCTTCACTGACGGCAAGCAACTCGAATCGCGCGAAGTTTACATGATTACACTTGGAAATCATGCACTGCGGTCATACATGACATGATTACCCGTGACCTTGACATGATTGTTGTATAATCTGCAGTCGTGACGAGCGCTGATTTCGAAAACTCACTGTAGGCTTTCGGCCAATCAGAAAAGAGTTAGAGAGTTGAATGTATAATAATAAGACTAATTAAGTGATCGTGACTGTTCTATATCGTTCCACATAAGGCGCCTGTACGCGCTGAATTTATCTACCACGGTCTATTTTCCTGCAAAAGGATGGATTTAGTTCACATCTTATGTTGAATGTTTTCTGGAAGGACATAATGTCTGAGAAAATAACCGTTATTGATCGTCAACACAGAGAAATATTGTCGCCAACATAGCGACTAAACTGGCGACTAAACCAGACTTTGTGGACGACAAGGATGAAATGTTAGTCTCATTGGAAAAAAAACAAACAAGAAAACTATTGGTTCACAAGTAAAAATTGAATTATTAACTAATTACAGATTAATTAACAATTAATCTAATAATTCTATTTTTTTTTTGGAAGGTGGCCCATAGGGTTACCCATGGCCTAGCCCGTGGGCCTGGGCTTAGCTTTGTTCTTTCATCTGCATCGGGGTTTATAGAAGTTTATATTAAGACACAGATGTTTAAACACGGTTTCTTGGCATAGTCAAGGGAACAATGTGCCGTGAGGTATAATAATTCAGGCAACATCAAACAGCGAAACAGTTTTACTTCTTAGTAAATCGACAGGCTGGAATTGAAATCAGAGTTATGCTGGATATATATTTCATTTGAGCTGTGTGAAGCTTAGTATAGGACTGGAGAATTTCAAAGGTGTATTTGCCCGTGTAACCAATGCCCCTTGACAGTTTTGAAATTCGTTCTTTTTATTCTTAACGATTCACTTAAACCAAAAAATAAATACTGATTAGCAAATACGAACTTAAACTTAAACCGAAAATACAGCAATAGATCGTTTTCACTGTCACGCAATAAAAAAATAAATCGAAAACTACCCAGTGGAAAAAGCTAAGAAATTGTGATGTTATAGAAGATAAAAAAAATAAGACACTTCTCCAAGTTTTAGCCCTGCGCGTTTCCCCAAACTTCAGATATTCGTCGAAATGTTTCGAAGAAATTTACAGAGCCCAGTATGAAAACGCCATGTTGGTGTACCTCCATGGTACACCAATATGGCGGCCGGGAAATAGTGTAAACATCTGGAAGTTACTTTGGCTTTCTAGGCGACTGATTATCAGTTCTAAAAAAACAAGTATTCACAGAAGCACCTTTCCTAATGCTCTAGCTTCTAACTGGGCTCAAAATCATTAGATAAGTATATATTTTTCAACAAATTTGATCGTAGCCTTGTGTCACGCACCTCCATAACTCGGAAATTCAAAATGCTCTGGTTTCCAAACGAAGCACGTTACTGAGCTGTAAAGTTGTAAACAGATATAAATATATCACCTCTTATACCTGATGAGGATGAAAACTTTGGTGGATCTTTAGTTTTAGATTTTAGAAAGTGATGACGTCACGTGAAAACGATCTATACAAAAGACAGCAAACTTACAAGATCTGTACGGCACTCCGGACTGAATAACGACTCAATACAACTAGAAAACTACAACGCTATAAAACGGAAATTTGAACCAAAAGAATTGACATAACGAGGCTACGTAATAAAACAATAGACGATTACATAACACGATGTGAAAAACTAATCTACGAATAAAAAAGTACGCAAAAAATGAACCTATAACACAAAGATAAAATAAGTAAAAAGAAAAGGCTATCCAACGGAAAAATTAAATCTGGCGGCTACAGCCCGTGTGTGATTTAATATGGCGATGACCAGCGATTGTCTTTCTTTCGCTTCAGTTGAGATCGACTAAAATTATTCGTTAACTAAGTTTGAGTCACAGGTGGTGACGTGACCAGCCGCAAGACTTCAGAGTGGAAAAACGTACTAAGCAGCTTTCTGCGCATCCCTAGCCCTACTTGTGGGCTTAGGTAATAATGGGATTTGCAATACATAGGAAAGACTAAACGACGTTTAAAAGACCGTTTTTTTAAATGAACACCGCCGTACCATAGATAACCCTAACACCAAATCTAAACCTACTACAGCCGCAGAACATTTCCTGTCCTCTACTAACCACACTGCTAACGACATGCAACTAATACCCATCGAAAAACTCTCTTCTAACCGAGACTCCATTCGTAAGGCCAGGGAAGCTTTTTTAATCCAAAAAGGCAGAACAATTGTTCCTGATGGTCTGAACATCCGCGAAGAAACATTTTAATCGTTTCCTTTTACTTTACTTTGTTTATTTACTATTTTATTTCTTCATATGTTTATCTGTAATTTACACTGTCAATTATTTTAAGTATTTCCGGTAATATGCTACATAAAAACACGCCCCGATGCAAAATTTTCCATTGTACCTGAAGAAGGCTGGTTTGGCCAACCGAAATATAGTACACGTTCAAAAAGAACATTCTACGTTGTGTCGGTTTCTGCCTTTATATTCTTCACTGTATAAGGTATGCGAGGTTGATATGTTACAGGAAAATTCATTATGCACGCGAAAACCGATGTCGCACAAATCGCGAAGCGATGAGTGCGATATCGGTTTTCAAGTGCAATTTAACGCGGAATTCACGAGTCAGGTAATGAATTTTCGTTGAATCGCATAATTGAATAAAATTGTAGAAAAAGACATTGTAGAAAACTTTTTTGCAGTTGTTGTGTTACAATTTGACGACAGTTGTTACGTAGATGCGAAACAAAATCACTTAGCCTCAGTTTCAACTCTCAATTCCACGCTAAATACCTCGCTTCGTAAACCAATCAGAATGCAAGATTTTATTCAATTATGCGATTCTATACATAAGCGTACGAGCTGAGGAGGGGGGGGGGGAAGCGAGGGTGGATGCACCCCCCTCAGCGACGGAAATTATGGAATTTTTCGGGCAAACGCTCGTGATTTGGGCAACGGCAATAAACAGAAAACATAATGAAATAATGCTGTGATTTCCAAAACTCGTAAATACCGTTTTTCTCCCTGCTCTTGAATGAACAGAGTCTCTTTAACTTTGCAATGAAAGTCAGTTTTGTTAATCGTCAAAATGATCCCATTTTATGTTGTGACCAGTGGTTTTCACAGGATCAGCAATGATGATGAATGGTCACTTTTAGCGAGGGACTTAAAATGTTCTGTTTTTCTGTCATGGACTCTTCGTTTTTTTTGTTTTTTTTTGCCAACGTAAAATTCATCATAGCCCCAGATTTGATGCGGCGTGTGTTTTGGAATATGATCCTGAGATTGACGAAAGAGTAGAAATTCTATACACAGGATTTCAGACGTTTCGTGACTTGTAAACGATGACTCCATGACAGAAAAACAGATTATTTCAAGGCCCTCGTTAAAAGTGACTATTCATCAGCCATTGCTGATCATGTGAAAACCACAGGTCACAACATAAAATGGAATCATTCTGACTCCACACACACGAGACGTTCAATGTGAAAAGTTCATTGGGGGTGAGTCAGTCAGCCATGAGCCGTGCGATTCAATGTATCCTAATATCTATTAATTATTCATATGTTTACCTCACAGAAGTAACTAAAGATTCCAAAATTCAGAAACTGTGCTATGCCAGATACGAAAAACCACTGAAAAAAACACCATTTAGATGTGGCCAAAAAATATCTGGAAACGTATTCCTCATCTAATGCAGCAGCACGAAACCCCAAGGAAAGGGCACTCTACATCTAATTTACACGAGTTGATCAAATCG
>OZ026605.1:11316055-11331055 GCA_964020085.1 Micromussa lordhowensis
TTCAATTTCCTCAGAAATCGCTGTAGCTGACTTTCTCTCAACAGGGTAGGATCTTGTTTAAGTGGCTTGAATTTGGTGGAGTCATTGATTATTTTAAGTACACCACTGTCATAATCAGATCTGTCCATTATCACCACGCCATTTCCTTTGTCCGGCTTTAAAATTACGATGTTAGGGTTTCTTTTGAGATCCTTCAAGACTTTGTACTTCTTTAGATCAGCAACTGTTGGTCGATGCGCTAGGACGTATGAATTGGCAATATATGTGAAAGGTCTGCCACAACCTTGCCCTTTAGTTTTCTGTCCTTGAGATGTTTGATCATTGTTTCGTTGATAAGTTCAAAGCAAGAGAAAACGTCCGATTTGTTGATTCGAGGTGGGCAAATTGACTGAGACAAACCATATTTCAAGACTTCCAATTGTTGCGACGTTAGATTGCGTTATTAATGACAACTACGTTAAGGCAAATTCCACAGAACATAGCGATTTAAAGATCATGATGGGCTAAATAGTCCATAATCATGCCGTGTTTCACTGTAGTTACCGTCGAATTGCAACAGGATTAATTTATCTTTCTACTTCACAGTGCTAACTGACTCATGAAAAAATATTTTTTCTCCACTACATTTCTACAGATTTTTAAGTTAAATACGTCTTTTGAAAGATAGGTGAATGCAGATTTCGCAGTACGTAACGTTTTAGAGGCCAGGATGCGTTAGAATACTCGTACATGCGTATCTCATAGTAGTGTCCCTTTAAAGGCTTTTCTGGGCACCTTTGTTCCATTTTGATTATCTGCCAATGTTGCTTCATCTGCATGATCCAGCTAGCGTATAAAAAAACGCGGTCAGTGTAAAACGAAAAGATAAGTGTATAAGATCAACAGTCCTCGAATGTGCATATTTCACCCATCTTTCAAACTTAAATATATCGCGAACGACAGATACCTGTACAGCAGCTTCCTTTTATGGTGATTACAGAATCTTACTTTTGCAATATTCAAATCACCATTCCAATTTCAACCCTACATGGTATTGGTCTACAAATTGGTGTTCTGACTATTTAAAACATGCTCTTTAATGGTTCTGAAATCCATATAGCTGTAGCTAAAACTTTAAAAATTATGAGTCATGTTACAAACTGTTGCAAAGGTCCATTGCGTAACTCCTCGGCGCAACCTCGTCCCCAGGGCTTTCTATACTTTTCAAAATGGCGGAAGACCTTAGTTAACAATTAATGGCACCAGATTACACACTTACTTATTCTTACATGAAGGTTACTCTACACTAATTCATTATTCATATAAAAAAAGAAGAAAGAAACGCATGCATGGGAACATCGGTAGTCAAACCCGGGAAATTTGATTCAAGATACATTCATTTACCATTCCACCATCAGAACACTGACTGCCAAAAACTTGAATTGTTTAACTATACATATCGCAAGCCTAAATATATCTAACACAGTGTCGCCCAAACCACAAAATGAAAGCTAATCGAAAGCGAACCCGAGTGGGACTAACCGCTATGAAACCGGGGTGAAACTAACCGTATGAAAACCTGAGTGGAACTAACCAGGAGCAAACCCTGCAAACCGGAGACGTATTAACCATGCATCAGAGTGAGTTAACCTTGGTCTCAAACATTGCTCATATATAAAAAGTCACGAAATGTCTAATTACTCTTTGGTAAGCGGGGATGAGCCGCCATTTTGATAATTGTCTGGGGACGAGGTTACTGCTTCGTGATAGACAGGTTGCTTCTCAGTGTGCCTCAGTGTCAAGCATCTGTTTGGAAAAAGTGAGAGGGGTGGCCAAATGTTCAATCCAAGGTTCCTCCTCATGATCACCTGCTAAGTGATTACTTTTATCTTTCGGTGCATGATTACATCTTGCTTAGCCACAAACCGTTCAAGCGATGCAATGTACAGAAGGGACTAAAGAAAAAAAAAATACTAGTGACAGTTCAAGGTGCGATGTTCTTCAAATAACTGATAAACGCGTGCACAATACTGTGGTCATGGGTTTGAGATGACCAGATAAATTATCGTTTGATCTTCTCGAGTTCTTTTGTAAAAATGGCAGTTAATACCAATGCATTGAAATGAAACCTAACTTCTAGACTCAAACAATCACATCGAGGTAGAGTGATGATAAACAAATTTAAACTATCGTAATTAGTAGCCTACTAATTTGATGCATTTAGTTAAACAAGTCAGCGCTGTGTGTATTAAGCACTATTTAGCTATTGTCAGTATTCTCACCTCAAATGATTGCATTTTTAGATTACAGGCGACTCCCTGTGGGCGGAACAAAATCAAAATAACAAACAATGTTTTATAAAGCTCGGTATTTCTGCAGAAACCGACAGAAAAATGGATTTGTACATTGAACTCGAGCCATTTTAGTTTATACCTGAATTTTTCTGTTCTTCCAATATCGACATTTGGAGTTGAAGGGCTACTTGGACTCGAACTGAAAAGGAAATTATCATCATGAACAGAGTCGACTATTGTAACGACAGAATATACTTTTGCGAAGAACGAAAATCCTGGCGGCCCTCAGTCATGGAAAGGTGATCAGCTAGAGTTGTATCGTAGCACGAGTCAAGTTTGAGTCAAGAACAGCACAAGGTTTGATTATTTTTTTCACTGGCGATGAATATGCGAGAGTTAATTCATTCTTGATTTGATTTAAAATAAACATTCCTCGGCATTCATTAATTTTCCTCACAGATTCCGACGTCTATTACTCACACACAACCGAGGCAGAGGTTCAATTTCAACGAAACCGTGAAAATTAATGTAGAGAATAAAAATATAGGCATTTTGCGGCACTCCCGTGCCATCTTGTTGCATCCACATCTATATACAGGAAGAAGCATATCAAACACGAAAGACCATGCTTGTAAATGTGGTCGAACATTGTCTTGAGTGTTTGATATATCGTGTCAGTGAAAACTAAAAGGAGATCGATGTGCTCTATGAGAAAACCCGTAGATTTAACTGGAATTACTCTTTTCATAAAAAACAAGAAGCCCGGCTAAAGGCTTTCACTCGGGATGCTTTGGTCGATGAACGCATCAAACTTTTGAATGCCTACCGCCTAAAGATAACTCCTAACGGAAATGCTAACATTCAGTCAGTTTTCTAGTTGTATTTTCTTCAACAAAGATAACAATGTGGTTCGAGTTAAAATTTGTATACATTTGATGTGATATTTCTCAAACTCATTAATAATTCATCAAGCTAAAACAAAGAAAATCACAACCGTGAAGGAGGTTTTGATACCCGGTCTTAATTAGCATAGATTTTGACGATTTTAGCTCTCGATTTTCTCCTTAGTTTTTGTTTCGATTGAGAAGATATATCAAACACTCGAGACAGTGTTTCATCGGCTATCCAAACACCTCGAATTTCGTCAAAAATACTCCGCTGCGCGTCGTATTTTCAACTCTCTTCTCGGTGTTTGGATATCCGATGAAACACTGTCGCTCGTGTTTGATATATAACATCAAACACGAAAGACAGTGTTTCATCGGGATATCCAAACGCTGAGAAGAGAGTTGAAAATACGACGCGCATCGGAGTATTTTTGACGAAATTCGAGGTGTTTGGATGCGGATGAAACATTGTCTCGAAACAAAAGCTAAGGAGTAAAGGTAAAGGAAATTAAAGACCGGGTATCCAATTAAGACCGGGTATCCAAACCTCCTTCATGGATGTGATTTTCTTTGTTTTAACCTGATGAACCCAGCGATGGTTTGCCTGAAAATAGCTGTGAGATGTGCGAGCTTTAATTCTCACTCGAGTTGCTTACCTATTTAAGCCTTGATTCTGGTAGCTCTTTGGAAGGTCACTTGCCTCAGTAGGTATGTCATCTACTTTGCGATCAGATGGGTGACTATCAAAAGCATAACAATACGTTTTGTAGCCCTTAAGGATATAGCTCGTGCAATGCGCGATGTAAACAGATGTACGTACCTCCACGGCTTAAGTTTAACTTGAGGATGAGGTGCTTCAGGGCTGAAATGAAAACAAAGTGATCGGATATCATAAATTCCTCTCTCGACTGAATTTCACCTCTTCCACTTTCCCCTTCTATGGCGTTAAAATCGAGTTTGGTATCTCATTGTTAAATACAGACCAAAGAAACAAAAAACTATTTTTTGTTAATTCACATGAAGTGCCAGATAAGGTCTTTCCAAAATTAATACAAAAACTTGTCGATGACGCAGCCAATCAAAGTGGAGATTCGCGTTAAGAAAGATAACACCAAAAGACGGTTGCAAAGTACTCTCTGATCGCGAGATATTTTACAGGGGAGAGAGGAACCAGCAACAACGGAAGATCAGTATTTTAACTACGTAAACCTTCCGAGGTTTCTTAACTTACTTACTTACTTACTTACTTACTTACTTACTTACTTACTTACTTACTTACTTACTTACTTACTTACTTACTTACTTACTTACTTACTTACTTACTTACTTACTTACTTACTTACTTAAAGCGGGTTGTAAGCACTTTTTAAAATCTAATTACTGGCTAGCCAGATAAAGAGACTTGTCTTTTTTAGTAAATTAAAACCTTCTGCTTGCCTGTCATCGGAGATTTCGTGGAAGGTGATTCGAAAAACAGTGAAAGCGAGTTCGCTAAAGCGCATCAAGAGAAAGCGCGAGATTACTAGTTGGCCCAATGAGGCTAAATCTTCGATCGTTGAGACAAAACGTCTGTCGCCCGTTGAGGCACTCTTGAGACAAAATATTCAATTGTTGAGCCAAAACAATGAAGTCTGTCGTCAAGTAAAGCACAATATTCGACCTTAGAGTTTAAATATTGGTGGCATAGTCTGTCAAAATATTCGACCGTTGAATGTTCGTGGCAAGCTGCTGCAGAACGTTCAACTTGTCAATCAAAATGTTCTTCAAACTGTTGGTCGACGGTTGTTGTGACCACAGGGAGCACACGATCTTGCTTACTGAGTAGGAAGAGAGTAAATAAAGGAAAGAAAAGAATGAATAGTTTACCTTTGTCTCCTGCTGTCTTTTCTTACGCGACCTTACAGGGAAAACCACTACCTACAAGTCCTGCGGAACACTGCAGCGCTTAACCAATTAACTTTAATTGCCTAAACCCACAAGAAATACTCGCAAAATTGCAAATAAATTAATGGCCGTCGCTTCTGGCGAAATAAACTTGCACAGCAAACACGATCTTATTTGTCACGTAGTCAACGTGAAAGGTGCAACGTCAGCGAATTCCATGACTGAAGCAATATCTTAGCGTATTTAATATTCTCTTCGAATCCAACGCTTCGATAAAACAAAAAGATATATTTTACATACACATAAAGAAAAACAAAATATCCGAGTGTTAATGTTCCAGCAGCTCTTGGCGAATAAACATCACAGGTTGCGTGATTCAAAGTGCCGATTGAAAGTTTGGGTCTGGTCTCAGACAAGACGAAAAATAAACCACGGCGAAACCATGAACCGCGTTCGGCCCATGGCCGCGCGGTTAAAAAAATAAAATAAACCCCGTGCAGAGCAAGAACCGCGCTCGGCCCATGGCCGCATGGTTAATAAAATAAACCACGGGTAAACCATGAACCGCGATCGGCCCATGCCCACGCGGTTAATTAGGGAGTTTTAGCGAATCACGACGGCGACGGCAACGAGAACGTCACTGAGCTGACAAAAGGTTTTATGAGCAGAACAATGGTATGAAGGTAGATCTTGGACAAAATGTTCGACTCGTCATTTTGTTATGGCGTTTCGTTGTTTCGTCGTTCCGTTATGGCGTTTCGCCGTTGTGATGTTTCGTCATGTGGTATCGTCGTTTCGACTATGGCTTTTCGTCGTTTCGGCACACCGATACTCCTAGGTCGATTCGGCGAATTGCCAATTTGATTCGTCGGCTCGTCTCGTTTGTCGTTTCGTCGTTTTGTCATGCCTTTTCGTCGTTTCGTTGTGGCATTCGTCGTTTCGTCATGTCGTTTCGTCGTTTCGTCGTTTCGACTCGTCCACTCAGAGAGGCTATAATTCGACGTACATTACATGAAGGGTTATCTATTCCCACGGTTTTTCGTGCTCTACATGTGAGGCTTGTGCAAGATGGAGGAGTTGCGTGGCATCAGTTTGGAAAACGCAATAAGTAAAATATAAGAGTCTTTACATAATACACTAGAAAGTATTTTGTGCTTGAACAAAAGTTTTGCACAGTTGGAGTAACACTTTAGTGGCAACAAACCAATGTTTAGTATTTCAAAGTCATGCTGACACAGACCCCTAATTCAGCTTTGAACATGGTAGATAGAACAAGTCCAGACTGCAATACTAACTTCTTCTGTGTTAAGTTGTATGTGTAACATTAGCTCATGAAAATGCTCTCATGCTATAAAATTGGCCAAAAAAATGAAAATACACCCATATAAGCAGACTTTAGGGAGCTTAAAAATGTAGAAGATATTTCAACATTTAAATCGCAATGTTATGACCACATATAGAGACATGCTAATGTAAGCCTGTGGTCATATGAGCTAAAGGTATGGCTTATTATATAATGTTATTGACAAAGTGTGAGGTCAAGATGGCTGGATATTGCCAATATCAAGCCATCTTGACCAAACAAGCTTGCTTCTTAAAAAAAGGATTTATTATATGGCTTTGGGGGAAATTTTTTGCTGCGGGAGGCGGCAGGAAGTCTCTAGTGTGCCAGATAGCTCAAGGCAACTTGAAGCACGTTTTTCGAACTTAAAGTAAATAGTATCAGCTCACCTCCAATTCGCTTCGGCTCTTGCAATCGAGCTCGAGCTGGAATGCTGATTGTTGTCTTTATCATCTGGTGGACATGAGATGTCTTCTATTTTACTTATTGCGTTTTCCAAAATGCCACGCAACTCCTCCATCTTGCACAAGCCTCACATGTAGAGCACGAAAAACCGCGGGAAATACGAATCAAACTGGCAATTCGCCGAATCGACCTAGGAGTATCGGTGTGCCGAAACGACGAAAAGCCATGACGACATGTCGAAACGACGATACCACATGACGAAACGTCACAACGGAACGACGAATCGCCATAACGGAACGACGAAACGATGAAACGCCATAACAAAATAACGAGTCGAACATTTTGTCCAAGATCTACCTTCATACAATGGTTCTGCACTTGCGTTTTGATTCTCTGTACATTTCTCTGCCGTCTTCTGCAAAACAACAACGTAAAATGACCAAGTTCTGCGTTCTTTGGAGTACGAGAACGGCAATGGTTAATTTTTTTTGTGTCTTCCTTCGGAATTGAACGCTGTCATTACATATTTAGCCTGAGCAGGATTTTAGACCGATAGGCAAACTGGACAGATCTACACAGTTGCGACATTCGTGGGTAAAATGTAAATATTTTTTTCTCAAGGCGTCATTCATCGGCGTCGCCGTCGTCAATGCTAAAATTCTCTAACTATCTCGGGTATAACGCCTATATGGGGGATAATTCACTCTCTTACGATGATAATCTCTTGTTCAATACCTATGCTATTTGTTTTGACAAAATTACTGCCGGGTAGCAGGAGCATATGCTCCTGCTCATGATCATAACAAACATGACACAGCAGTCAACACATATTCAAACACTGAGAAGAGAGTAGGGAGAGAAGGATGGTTCTACTCCGAGTACAGGAGAGAATATCACAGCAAGCTTTCAAGACTTTCAACTGATCACTCGTCGAATGAGCGGTTTCACCCCGGGTTTCACTTCGCTGAGATGACCGGAGATAGCGTTACTACGTTTCATGTACAAGTGTTGTTCGAGCATTTTTACGTAAGAAATTTTGAGCGTTTGTCTGAGTCACAGGGAACGTTTAATTTGGGTCAAATTTGTCAAAATTCCGAAGCAAAAATTTGAAATTCAGCTTAACGTGCATCTCTTCTCTGATAAAGCACGCTGTTTCAGCCAATCAGAGCGAGTAACTTTATAATAAATTTCAATCAAGTAACACTGTTTACGTTTTTCAGTAACATACGGTCTTCTCGTTGTAATGTTTCTTGGTATCGATATTCGTTTGAAGTGGTTTTCTCTGTCAAAATCAAAGAAATTATGAAACGGCTAGATTAATATGAATGATGACACATAGAGATTACTTCATGGAAAATCACAGGCGGCCCAGACGTGGAGTATGATTAATATGTGACATAATACTGTTGGCGATTACGTTACAGTTTTAGCCGTTTATAAGACAATGTATGAGAATGCTTCGAAAAGTGCTTTAAGTGCTACGAATAGAAAATAATTTAATAAAAGTGGCTTGCCTTATGTTTGCATTGCGTTTTGATGTTTCTGAGTTCCTGGAGGCTGTTTAGAGCCATTTCGGCGAGTTTTAATTTCTGGCGGTTTGCTTCCCTTAAAGAAAAACAAAACCAAACCGCCAGAAATTAATTAAAACTCGCCGAAATGGCTGCCCGAGGGCGCATTTTTTCCCAATACGGACCGACCAACGACGGCAAATAACGTGTTTATTTTTTTTTTCGGGACTGCTTTAAAAGCAACTTTTGTGTTGAATTTTTTATTAAAGAAATTCAGCTCAAATCTGGCGTACGCACGCGCATTCACGAAAAATCAAAAATATCTTTTTTTGCTGACTCTCGTTATCGGAATCCACAATTGTTTGACTCAGTCCAAAAAGTTTACATTTTACATTGTTTACAACACTTTTACGCCGTTACAAAAAGCTTGAAACGTTTCTTCAGTTGGAAATTTCGGAGCGGTCCGTTACTCGGGGTCCGGATGGGAAAATATGGACCGCTGGAGCGCGCGCAATTAGCCAATAAGATTGAAGGATTCAGGATTCCGGACCGCTGAGAAGATGGAGAAAAAAATAACTTCACTGAACTCGGATAATGATTTATGAAAGGCTGAGAATGATTGTTTTGGTATTAATAAAATAACGCGAGTCTATTCATAGCTTATGTTCAAACGTAGTCGTTCGAAATTACATTGAGTTGTACAGTCTCCCGCTACTCCAGCTCCACTGAGTTCGAGATGAATGACGCCATTAGGGAACTTAGTAGTAAGTTACTTGTAGAGACGTTTTTTGAGACGCGGACGACAGCCGGAAGTTGGCACTTCTTTTCATTGGCGCCTGCTACTGCTGCATATCTTTTTCATGAAGGGCTTAGGTTGACTTTCCAACTGATTAAGGCGACTGCCAACGCTTTATATACCGGTCAGTGGGTGTAGGAAAAGTTCACAGGTTTCTAAGGACGGACGGACGGACGGACGGACGAAAGGAATAAAGGAGTGCCGTGTTCCATCCATAACTACATCTCGGATTAATGACTACGTCATTATCCGAGTTTAAAAGGGAATTTTTAGCACTAAAAGTTAATTAGTTTTTTAGCATTTAAGTTAATTAGGATTAGTTTGTTGTCATAAATGACCACGCGATTGCGAATGTAACTTGCAGGTTTGACTTGTTTATCTGAAAATTGATATACTTTTATAACAATAAACTAGTAGCAATCAAAGATAATAAGATTGCGTTCAACGCTGACTTCCAACTCCTGTCTATTGCTAAAATCAACATTTTTTTCTATGAGCAACTGAAGGTTTATCGACTGAGAGATATAATGACATTGTCCAATAGTTTCCTGTGGATTTAGTTTTCTTGTTTTCTAGTTAGAAAGTAGAGGACCCCTCTATAAAGTACGATTTGTTGATATGTTGCGTGACAGCGCTTGTTTCCATAGATTTAAAATTTTGCCTTCAAATCTTATGATATTAAAACATTTTCGATGTAAAAGTATACTATTCTTTAAATGCAGTATTCTAAGCTGGAAGCAAGGAAGTATTAGCTAACATTTGCAATTTTGTGCCAGTTTATCGTAAACAAACTTCGACGGATTTCACTATTGGCTATATTCTGCGAGCAGGCTCACGCTTCTTTTGCGCAGAGCGGGAATGATTGACCGACCCCTCATTTGCATATATTTTGCATAATCTGATCACCTACCAAAAATGGGTCATTACATGAAAATTAGGAAATTTGATATTTTGTTTCGTTTGGACAAGCGCACAAACCAGTGGACTTGCGTGAAGTAAATATCCAAAATTAAAATCGAAATTAATTATCTCTTGATTGTACACAAGAAAGATAATCGCAAACGGAAACTGAAACTCTTCAAAACTGAGAGAGCTGAGTCGAGTTCTCGGCATATTACCATTACTTTAAGATGACTAGGCCGTCTGAAACGACCCTTACCTTCTTTCTCTCCCACAGCAGATCCAGATTAAAGAGACCATCATAAATGCAACTAACACACCGCCAAATGTTATTAAAAATATTCCAAAGGAGGTTAGGTGTGCTGCAGTCGGTGAAAATCTTTGTGTTGGTTCAGTAGTAGAGTCGATCGGTTGTTGTCTTGTGGGGGTCACTACAGCAGTTATGCTTGCTAATGAACGAGTGGAATATTTTGTGCGATCTGGCTGAATACTTGATTGATTTGGCGAAATAAAACTGCTAGTTATACTTGGTTTAACGGAACCGGCACACTTCAAGCACCATGGACTACTTGACGAATGGCTAGTACTTGTGGCTAGTCCCGAAGATCCAGAGAAAGTTGTTGAGGAACTTGAACTAAGCCCTGTGATACAGGAGTAATATAAAATAATGATCACTGAGTAATGTAATCTTACTATGAAATTTGAATCCCAAATATCTATCTTCCAAGACAAATATTTACATCCCTTAGCACCAGAAGTCGGCCACAACAAGCTCAAAAGGATCAGTACAGGCAAGATTTAGTCAGAAGAGCTCGAGATGGGGGGAATGAATAACTCTGATTAAAACTGAACGCTATATAATTTGCGCTGCAAGCCCTGGATAAATTTCAAAAGTCGCAATAACGATCTAGTCAGTTGATGACACAGGGAAAACACAGCAATGGTCTTGAATGGCTGTTCCATGACGTGTCCACCACCCTGCGAACAGAGTCTCTCGATCGTCCTAGATCAGTTTTGATGTGAACATCGAAGGAAACTCTGCTCGCAGGATAAGTGTTTTCAAAAGAGTGTTGCTGAAGCTACGCCGTTTGTTCCCTACGAGAAAACGAATATGTGGACATGGATGACATCCAAGAGAGAACATGAATGGGATGCAAAGATCTATGCATAATATCTTTTCCCATAATCATGTTAGAAAAATAAGCAGTGTGATGGCTTTATGTGACGTTCAGTTCTCAACAACAGCTTCCAACAATATAAGTTTAAAAAGGAATGATGCAAGAAAGGTTTAAAACCAAACACTACTAAGTTTCAAATGTGGCTCTTGTATGTTTCCTGCTTGAAAACTACTTCCACCTTGATCAACCAGTTTTCGGTTCAGTAAGTGGTTTGTTTAAACTTTCGTGTAACACATATTTTGGTTGCTATAAATAATTTACTGAATTTCCTTTTTGCGCGCGACAGAATACATCACTCGACAGTAACATGGTCAAGTTAGGTCGAAGTCAAAAGTCGCTCAAAGATGATAGAATCAAGCTAAAAAACTTCCCTTATGTGTAAAAAGATGTAAATATAACTATTCATTAAAATGACTTCCTTCAAGAATAGTACTTTTCACATACAAGTAATAACACAATGTCGCAGCAACTCATATTAACGATAGTTACAAACTGCATTACGTTTAGTTTAGGAGAACCTTGTGGAAAACGTTTTTTCATCAAAGGCAGTAAAATTTTGAAATTATCTCTTACCTTCGCAGCTAGAGCTCGAGAATATTATCTCCAGCAGCGCAACCAGTATGAAAGACAGGAATGTACATGTATCCATACCAGCTCCCACACAGATCCGTATCTAGCTGCGGGATTACAGCTCTTTATAGGATAATGGATTTTGCTAAATGAACGATTATTTAAACTGACAGTGAAAAGTTCTTAAGGCCGGCAATAATTACCTTTTCGACTTTGAAGAAAGCGAGCATTCACAACCGATAAGATGTCTCTTGCTTTTGACAAAAGTAAACAGTAACAAAATTAAAGCATCCTTCTGCCAATAACAGGATCAATTTGAATTGTCATTCAAATTATACTTCCTTTGTCAAGATACAGATCCAGTGTCAATCTTCTGGCGTATGTATTTTTTAACCGGGTGACCAGTGGGAGGTCTTGTTTCCGTATTTTTTAGCCGGACAGTGACTCCCAAAGCTCCCCGACCTTGCCAAATGCACGTTTTTTGACGTGTACTGGACGTGTAATACGATCGCGTGGTGTTTAGATTGATCACCAAAGTACAGTGATTTAAACCAAAAAAAGAATAGGTTAACAGCTGGTCACATGACCGATAACTTCTAAACTTTTTACTACAGCTTTATGAATTTCAGAACTGGAAAGAGCATGTTTTAAATAACCAGAAGATCGAGTTTCAGAACGCACTGCTATGAAGAATTGGGATTTTGTATGTAAGCGACGGAGCTTGCTTTGGTAATCAATAGGTAATATTTGCGTAATCAAAAGCATAATCAATGACATCAATGAGTAAAGGAGTAATCGATGAGGCACAAAAAATAGGTCCGCTTTGCGGACATGTATAGCTTATAGGGTAATCCTAGTTCATTATACGGGTCACTTAATCGACTTCTGACAATACTCGCTACAACAGCAGTTTCGAATCTGAAGTGAATGGTTCCTTATTTTTTTTTAATGTAAACCTTTATTTAATCACTGAAAAAAGGTATAATACAATTACAAAAATTACATGTAAAATGTTTACAGCTTACAAAAAGAAATTACAACAGGTGAAAATAGCCAACTGAGAAGAACCATTACACAAAATCTACGAATAACACCCACAAGAATCAAACAAAAACAAGAGTGCTCTGAAGAGTAACATGTTCTCAATTTTGTTTTTTGTCTATCCCAAGCTTGTTTTTCAGAAATTTGAGATAGGAACTAACACCAGTTTTTGTAGCAATATAGATGTAATTTCTGGCCACAAGCAAACAGGAGTTAACGTTGGAGGCTGATCTGCATGTTATTTTTAGAATTCCACCATGATGTAAAAACTACTTTACTAAAATTGCATTCAACAAAGAGATCCGTTAGTGCTTGACTGGCATTGCAAAGGTAACATTGTCGTTCTCTGTTACCTTATCTCTAAAGAGTTTACTTTTTGTGTACAGAATGTTGTGTGAAAAACTGACATCCTGACATCAAGAGTTAGCTTGAAAGGAAGCTCATAAATATGTGGAATTTTATTCGCAGAAACTGATTTCTGCCAATTCATTGGCATTCAGATGTATTGTTATCGGTGTGAATTTCACTCACTCACTCGATCATTTCTTGTTAACTTTGCAGCAAATCCGCTGAGCGTGTACATCGCTTTATCATTTGAAAATGTGCAGATTTGCCTTCGGATTTCTGAGGCGAATAATAAGATATTGGACTTTGTTTTTTCAAATGCGCTACCCTTAACGTGTATACGTGTAAATCTTTTAAAACTTTCGCCACCTTCTGGTGATTTGAAACGAAATGAAGTCGCCAATAATTATGTACTGAACTAGATAACCTTCAGGGGTATTCAGTTGTGCGTAGATAAGCATGTAACCTTCGCCACCTTCTGGTTTTGATCTGAAACGAAATGCCAATAATGTATGTACTGTCATTTGTGTGACTGTTCTTTAAGAAAGTAAACGAGGTCTTGATGACAGATGAGACGTTGGATTGAAGTATGTATTGTTGTTTTACTGCGCTTTTCAATAACATGCGGAATCTAAAATTCAAAGCTCAACCGACAAATGCGCTTTTCGCTACCGTCAATCAATTGTTTGGCGGCTCCTCCTAGCTTCCGAAACATAGTCGGAAGCTGGGAGGAGTCCGCATGTTATTGAAAAGCGCAGTAATGATCATGGTTGTTTTGAAGCAAGTAAATCCGTTCCTAACAAGTCAGATTGATGTAGGCATTACACATTCTGAACGTTTTAGGTATACTTGAACGAGAATAGATTTGTCTTCGAATGAGCGAATGCGCATTATTCTTTGTAAACCACTTTATTTAGAACTGTGAATGTTATTCTGTTGGATTGAAGCCGACGATAATATATGTATGGTTGTTCTTGTTTCTTGAAGCAAGTAGGCTTAGAGAGAAAAAAAATACAGTAAGAGAGGCATAGGTCTGCACATTACAAATATCCAACAAGGGCGAATGGAATAATTGTTTTAGTAAATTCTCAAACCGGGTTTTGCCTCCGATTTTTATTTCGGCCATTATAGAGGGCTGAAGTTGAAAACTTCATGCGGAAAATTTTTAAACTTCCCGCACTGTTTTCCATATGACGTAAAACTCCGACTATTGGCTCATAGTCGGAGTTTTTTAGCCAATCAAAAAGCTAGAAATGCAATAGTCGGAGCTGAGAATTTACTAACACTGGATAGGAAAAGAGGGCGGAGGCAAATTACAAACAAAACTGCAAACAAAAAGTCCCTAAAAACACACTAGCTAGTTAGTCCCATAACTAAGTTAGGCCTGACTTAGCCTCCTAGACAGATGCTCTTTGGGCTTGTCACGTAAAGGGCATCTGCGTAGGAGCTAGGAGGCTGACAAGAGGAAGATAATTATCCAATGAACGTAACACCTTTATTTATGCATCAGTCAATTTCAGTAGTGCTCATCCCCCCCCCCCCCCCCCCCCCGACTAACCACCGGGCATTAGTATTCTTTTTTTAAAAAAATTGGCAAATTCCCTGGCGTGGGGACACATAAGCTGTTTAACTGCCCCGGGGGAGGGGGGGGACGAAGAAAGAGGGCAAATGCTCCGCCCCTGGGGTCGTCACCTTCCAGCGCCTCTGCAGTTTTTTATTAATCAGCGAATAAACCGTTCCACTTTTCAGTATTTTAAACACGGAGCGAGCCTATAAAAGGTCAGCGGTTTGCACTTTGTTTGCTAAAACACGGCATTTGCGTTGAGTAAACAACTCGAAAACAATCGATATGCTTTCACAAGTGAAACAAC
>OZ026605.1:11336055-11351055 GCA_964020085.1 Micromussa lordhowensis
TTCCTGTATTCGATGTTGAGGAGCACGCCCATATGGCCCTCCTAAGAAAAAATTAGGCAGTATTTACCCCAAGTTTTCAAGGGTGAATTTGGAAATATAAGGTGCATAATAGAATGCACAGAGATAAAATAATTGAATACAAGTCAAGAGAAACAAGTCCAACAACACATTCATTGTCAGTAGCCTTTATGGAGGAAGTATCTCTGATAAGGAGATTGTAAAGAGTAGTTCCTTAATTGATTCGTTGGAAAAGAGTGATTTGATTATTGCAGATGGAGGGTTTGATATACAGGATTTACTGGCATGCAAGGTTAGACTCTTCATCCCTCCTAAGCGACAAAGTAAATCAGAACAAATTTCTAAGGAAGACTGTTTTTCAACCATGAGAATTGCAAATGTAACAATGCACGTTGAAAGAGCTAAGGAAATTAAAGGAATGCCATATATTTGATGGTGTAATTTCACTAAGTTTGTGTTGAGTTGTCAATCAACTCTGGGCAGTGAGCTATTTGCTAGTTAACTGGCAGAAATCTGCCTTAACTTGCTAAGTTATCTTACAATTAACTACTGACACCTTAGATTTGATTTGTCATTTGGTAGTAAATGCAAGTAAAGTACATGATTTTTCATCAGTGATGATTGAATATATGGTGATTCCCACGATATTGAAATTGTGCATTACATGGCTTCAAGTTTTATTCAGTGTGTGACAAAGAAGGGCATATGGTCCGGTGTTTTGCTAATAACATGAAAGTGCAATTGAATTATTGAGATTTAACTATGATCTTATAGATTCCCAATCATTTTGTAATTCATTCAACATTATATTACCAGAGAAAAGCTAACAGACGTTGGCATTCTCTCTTATTAGATGCTGCCGGCAAAAGTGTATTGGTACTTTTTGCCAACGAGCCAGCGCTCGGCTGGCGAGGCGGCAGAGAATAGTGCCGCGCGAAGAATGGCGTATGCGAAAAAATTCTCGATCGAGCTCTGAAAGTGTAACTGTAAGGTGAAAGATGTAACAATGGCTCAGTTTGAGCCAATTACAAGGACGGAACTATTCGAGCTATTATAGTTTTTAACCAATCAGGAGGCGCGTTACATCTAGACTTGTCTCGTGGAATATCATTGTTTTCTTTGCTGTTGTGTTTATCCAACTGTGAACAATTTCATAGTCTCAGAACATATCGAACCAGTGTGTTTCCTCTCTCACTTTATCGAAATGAAAGTTCAATTGGGGAGCGTACCCTTTACAAAACTCTTCCTCTAATTCGAATATTCAGGAAAACTGTCAGACAAGAGCAAATCCAAGACACAAAATCGACACGAAAACGAACTAGCGTGTTCACCACAGAATTGAACGAGCGTGTTCATGAATCGAAACAGTGTATTCCTTTTCTGTTTGCCTATATCGAACTGAAAGTTCCATCGGGCAGCTTTTTTGGAAAGATTGTGTTCACCAGTCGAACCACTAGAGCAAATCCAGTGTTGAAATCTAGCATATCGAACTGAAGGTTGAATCGGCAGTGTTTCCGAACAGAACTGATCGAGCGTGTTTATCATACAGTCGAATCCAGCGTAATAATTTTCTCTCGGTAATGTTTGCAACAGAAGAGAACCAAAAATCCGTTATGCTGTATTAATAAACCCCTTATTATAGCACAAATTATTCGCTCGTTGGCACTCTATCGATAGGTATACCTAGTAATAATACATTATTTTTAGTCTGGCATCAGCTGAAATCACATCGGGTAAGGTCATCTCTGATCCTGGGGTAAGCCAACTCATATATAATATATTTATCATAAAATTGCTCAATGTTCATCAGCTTCTTCTTCCACCATTCTGGCTGAAAGGCAATTTCCTCATGAAAAAAATCTCCATTACTTCCAAGTATAGCAAGGGCACCCTAAAGTCTTGATAAAAGTACATAACTCTTGTTTACTTTCAAACCAGTATCAGACATTTTACAAAAAGATTTCTGTATAAGGGTATCTTTCAGGGTCTCACCATCCTTAACAATGACATTCTTAGCCTCAATGATTCCACGAGGACTGCTCTTACTTGGGTCTGTTAGCAGACCACTGGGCAGGCCCCCCAAAAATTGCCTTTCCTTTACAACGAAAAATCCACATTTTGTTACTTGTTACTAGTTGCTCATTCTCTAAGCCAGTTCATGGCTTGTGACTGATAATCCTTGTTATAGTGTAGTACTTCTTTGATAATTTTTGTTGGTGATGTATCTGCTTTGTGATTGCATCCTACCCTGTAACTTTTTGATGCTGTCACTCTACCGAACCTGTACCTAAATCATTCTTGGCAAGCAGATTGTTGTCTTGTTTGAGACTCTATCTTAACAATTTCCCCTTCAGTTTTGAAAAGATTTCTCTTTACCCTCTCACACCTATTGTTTACTTCAGAAAGAGATATTGGATGTTCTCAAGTTCTCCCTTCTCTCGACCACATTACTAGGTTCACGTTCACAGCTTGACATAGAACCTGAAGAGGTACCACTGACCCTAGGCTGAATGTTTGCTTCACTGAACTCTTTAAATTGTACTTGAAGTACGGAACCCTTGGCAACTTCTCCCACTATTGTTGCAATTAGCGCAATATCATTCACATCAGGAATCATCTTTGAAAATGAACAGATGGGTTCACTTTTTGTAAATTTTATTTTAACATTCTGACAAATTCTACGCCTAATTTACGCCATTTTGATGGTCTTGGGTCAAAACGTGTGGTACTCGCCTCTACGTTTTCTTGCTAAGGTATCTGATGCATGTCGGGGTTTGACATCACAGGATTATGCTATACAGTCCCTTTCCTCAGGAATTCCCCATTTTCTAGGTTTGGAGGTACAGCTGCGGATGTCAACTTGTTCAACTGTATTTTTTCCTAAATATTTCATCCAGTTTCCAGATCACTGCCATCACATGACAGCAGCAGCCACTTTTCTCAGCTGGGCATATTTTATCGCACCTAGCAGCTAGAATTTTGGGGTTGCCGTTATTCTGAGCCACCATTTTTACTTTATATTTGACAGCTTTTCTATAGGAGGCCCAACAAAGTGCTCTACGATAAATAATGTGCTCTTCTGAATTGTCTGTTGATACTTGAACATCGTGCACAAATGGGAGCAATCTAAGACCTTTAGAACTTGCAAATTCGACATACCCGGTAGGTATCTTCTTATTTTCGACTAGTGTTCTTTCCGCAGTTCTTACGATGCACTAATGTGTCAGTTGGAACAAACTTGGGGAGAAGACTGAAGTCGTTAGTGAAAGCCGAATCAGCTCTCAAAGAGAAAAAAATATCCCAAAAAAGAAAATGCCATTCTTCTGCCATTCTTCTTTTAGAAGAAAGAAAAAGGGAAAGAAAAACTACAATACATTATACTTACGTTTACATTTCTTACTATGCTGTATCTTACCGTTGCGATAGTTATTCTACTTGGAATAGAAAATAAAAGAGAAAAGTACAAACATCTAAAATTCATTTGACGATGAGATGAAAAGTAGAAAACATGTGCATGGCCTTTGCCAATGAGATGTTAATTAATTGTTGGTTCTCGGTGGATCGTAATGTGAGAGGAAAAGAGATAATTTTTTTATTTTCGGGAAACTATTGCGTGTTTTGCATACCCAGAGAAAAGGTCTGGCGAAAGTAAAAGCCTAGTCTCTTGTTCTTATTTGGATTCAATCCCAGTACTAGATATGCCGTTAAGTTAATAGTATTTGAAAGTTATCCACGATTAACTGCCCATCGCTTAAAATCTTGCCAAAAAAGAGTGGATACATCACAAGTCCAGAGGAGGTGAATAAGAGTCCCCGTTTCATTTTGACAGAAAGTGCACATATGAACTGACTGGCAAAATTCATAAACGAAATTATATGAAGAAAATTGCTATTCAAGAAAATAGCGCGACGGCTTGGGAGCGATACAAGCAAGCTCGAAACGAAGTAAACAATGCCATTCAATCAGCAAAGAAACGGTACTTTACGCATAACTTGGAACTGAATAAAATGAATCCTCGAAAAACATGGAAGCTGATTGACGACCTATGTTCACGCAAATATGGCAGAATTCGAAATATTTCCCAAATTAAGGTAAACAACGAACCCATTTCTTCTGCGGCGGAAATGGCAGAAGTTTTTAACGATTTTTTGCAACTATAGGATCAAATTTGGCAAGTGAAATACAGCCGTCAACCATTGAGCCAGAATTCTATCTGCAACCCACGGACACAATGTTTTCTCTTAAACCACCAAGCGCTAGTACTGTATGCAGGCTTTTGAACCAACTAGACACCAAAAAAAAGCCACTGGATTGGATAGAATTCCCTGTAAACTCTTAAAACTTTCTAGTAGTATTGTCGGGCCGTCCTTAGCATACATTTTTTAAGAGCTGTATAAATGCCGAAATCTTTCCAAACGAATGGAAAATTGCCAAAGTTACACCGCTATTTAAAAAAGGATCTAAGCGTGAACTACAGGCAACTATCGAACAATATCAGTATTGCCACTGGTCTCAACGATTTTCGAAAAAATTATTTATCGTCAACTTTATGATTACCTTCAGGATAACAGCCTCTTGAATACGTACCAATCTGGCTTTCGATCAATGCATAGCACGCTAACAGCGCTGCTTGAGACAACGAACAACTGGTCAATTAATATTGACAACGGTCTCTTAAATGGCGTGCTAATTATTGCTCTTAAAAAGGCCTTTGACACAATCGATCACGAAATAATTTTGCGGAAACTTGCGAACTATAGGGTTGATCAAAGTGCTCTGCGATTTTTTGGGTCTTACTTAAGTAATAGATCTCAGAAATGCAGTGTCAATGGAGCGTGATCCAGTGCAAATAGATTAACCTTCGGGGTTCCCCAGGGAAGTATACTGGGACCTCTGCTCTTTTTAGTATATAAAAATGATCTTCCTAATTGCCTCGATATATCCTGCGCAAAAAAGGTTTGCAGACGATACTAACATCACCGTCCCTGGTTGCACTTTTGCCGAACTCAAACAAGCAACCGATACTGAACTTAACAATCTTTATAGCTGGCTGAAAGCAAATAAGCTTAGTTTAAACATCGCGAAAACTGAGTTTATGGTGATTAGTACTCGTCAAAAATTTCTTGCAGATGGAAAGTTGAAATCAAATTGATTGACAGGAAACTCGCGAAAGCCCAACAAAACAAAATGGCGGCCAGCTCAGGGGAAAGTGACGATATTTTAATTCAGAGTTTGAAGGAGAATGCTTTGAACAAAAACACCCTACAAAGCACAAATAACTGGACAAAAGTATGGAAGTCTTGGGCTGCTCAAAAGGGTTATGACGAAAGCATTGAAACGTACGAACCGGAGACCCTGAACAAAATCCTCGAGCAGTTTTACGCAACAGTTCGTAAGAAGGACGGAGCGATTACGAACCTGATAGCCTTCGTGTGATGGTTACTGCTATCGACCGATACCTCACAGAGAAAGGATACAAATATTCCATCATTCGTGACAGAGAGTTTAAAAGTTCAAAGCAAGTTCTTGAGGGAAAAGCCAGGCTACTGCGACAACAAGGCAAAGGCAAGCGGCCGAACAAGGCAAGAAGTCTGATAACAATCGAGAAAAATGAGCTGTGGGAAAAAAGGAAGCTGGGAAAGGAAAGACCGCAAGTTCTCGTCCAAACAGTTTGGTGGCTCCTGACCCAGTATTTTCGCATACGAGGTCGCCAGGGAGTACGTCGAATTCATCGAAAACCCGACTAAAACACGCCAGTCTGGACTATGCGCAAAGCCCAGAAGCTTCCTTCCAAACATTTTTGCTACTGGAGGTGATAGATGTCCCGTTACAGTCTTCAAAGAGTTTCTGTCGCGTCGTCCTCCCGAAATACGCACAACAGGTCCGCTCTATGTGTGTCAAATCCATCCTCGCAAGTTTGGTACAAGCGACAGCCGATGGGAGTGAACAAGATCAATGACACGATGAAGACCGTAATCAGAGGAACGACACTGGAAGATTCATGGAAAGCCTTTTCTAACCACAGCGCCATGAAAACAGTAGTAAAGAAGCTGACAACAGCAGGCCTGGAGCGAAGTTCAATCGTAAAAGTAACGGGCCACCGAAACGAGAAGTCACTGGATGACGATGACGAAGGAGATGAAAATGAGCAGCGACTGTCTTCCCACACTATCAGCAACGGCACAAATATCAGCAGCCAGTTAGCTCGAGGAAACAGCTCCACTTCGGTTCATAGTAGCACCAACAGCTCCAGCAATACTTTCAACCTGTCCTCGCTCGACGCTCGTGGCAACAACTTCAACCAAGCAGGTTTTGCCGTTCAGATGCCAAGTTACATCTCTGGCCAGAATGATCAGCGTCAGTCTTTTATGAACATGAACCATTTCCACCAGTGTCAAGTCACTTTCAACATCGGAAGCACAGCAGCTCCGGAAAAGCCACAATCAGCTCCTCAGTGAAAACCCACAGTCAGCTGCACCGCGGCCGTATGGCAAGGACAATTTTTCAGTTCAGTTTTCGAAAAACTTCATTTGTTGAACTTGGTGATCTCAATTAGAATCGACTGCAAACATCAAGTGAGCCAGTTTTAACGTCTTTTCAGTCCTCCTTTTTCTTTGAGGTTCTTAAATTGAAAACAGGGCTTCCAGAATGTGATCTTTGTCAATTGAATGGTAGTTTTGGTCTGTACTTTTTTTACAAGTTTTAGCATATCAATCAAGGCTGTCATTTTTCGCCCAATAATGTTAATGTAGGTGGGACCAGTGAGCAGTGACACGAAATAAACACGATCAAAAAAGAATCAGACTCACTTTTTTGCATATATATTATTAACAAGTAATCAAATGATTTTTCTCGTGCAATTTGGAATAAATAAGCACTCGCAAATTTTTCAAAGACTACAAATTGCACTCGCCCTACGGGCTCGTGCAATTTTTTGTAATCTTTGAAAAATTTGCTCGTGCTTATTTATTCCAACATTTGATTACCTATACTGATCAATCATGTCTTCAAATCTGCTGTTTGTTGCTTTATTTCATGGAATGAATACTGATACCAGAGGAATCGAAAACCAGTCAGCGAGAGATAAGTTACGGGTAATACGCGTATTGTGAGATTATGTTCTTATGCTAGCCTCCACACAGGCTACTAACATGCTAAAATAAAATACAAACTGAGCAAACAGAATGCAAGGGTCACACTAGTGTGTCTTTGGTCACACGGATATGAGGCAAAAAGCACATGAAAAAGTAAACTGAAACCCAAGTTGGCACAACGATTAACTTTGTTGTTCACCTACACATTTCAGTAGCTCTTTTCGACTGATTGAAAGAATTGTTACTCACAAAATGCAATGATTGAAAAATTCTGACAATTCTCTGCTATTGCTTCTTGATAGAACTGAGACTTGCGTTCTTACATTGGCTATTCCAGTTCTTAAAATGGGTAATGTTTCATCCATTTGGTGTCTACTACAGGCGAGAGTCTAGTGATGCCGTCACACAACGGGAAAATTGCATGGTTGCCACAGAAAACACTTTCCACTGAAATTCCATGACTTTTCCCTGATAAAGGGAATAGTCTGTTGAACACAAAGTAATCCAGCAACGACAATGACAAAATCAATGAAAGAAGCCAAAACAGAAAGGACACTTAGATGTCAACTGAAACAGGCCACGCAACCAACGGGAAGTTCCGAGACTTGGAGTTGAAACACAACTATTACAATCTTGGCAGCGTCTCTCGGCTAGTTTGGTGCAAACAGTAAATGAAACATTGCAACGCGGCCACCTGTGTCCGTTAAGACATGTTCCGTAGTTCAAGCTTTCTACAGCAATAGCAGCCTCGCAAACTGGGCATGTTTCTCTGATAGGCAAGGCAACCAAACTTGTAGTTTTATCCTCCAAAACAGAAATATCAACTACATCATAGGTTTCATTTGATTCCATAAGTTCTGTTATAGCCACAGGGTTGCTCTGTAAGTTGGCAGGATTGATAACTGAGACTTGCCTTTGTGGCAAAGATTTCTTCAAAAAACTTTCCTTGACACTTGCCTGGCGTTCTTTACTAAGCGTCGTTAACTTGTTTAAACCTTCCGTATCACAACAGGCTTGATACACTTTAGCAACAAGATCAAGGGCAGCTGAGTCATTAACATTCATTACCAACCAGTCGCACATTATAAGGGCTGACACCGAGTCTGTAGAGAGAAATCAATTTTAAGTCATCAAATCCTCTTTCACTTAACACACGGCATGAATTCCAGCTACAAAACGTGCTTATGTGTGGTATGTTTAAAGACGTTTCGGGAAAAAGCGCTTTGTCAGTCGTAAATGAATCGCTAAACGCCTAATCACCCCTCAATGAATAGCAGCAGCAGTAGGTATTATTTTGTGATCGGACTGCATTTCACATTAACAAGTAAAGCTGGGATTACGGGAAAGTGGACATACAGGTATGTTGCTGCCGTTACGCGTGATGTCACGCAAGCCCTAGTTCCCCGTTCCCGATAGGCGTTGCGGTATGAGAAAAAACCATGTGCTCAATCGATCGAAGGTAGTGTTTCACGGCAGTTCGTCTTATAGGGATTCGTTTAAGGCCTATTTACCGTTGCCGTCTACTTTACAAGGACACAAACGTAAGTTCTCGATTGTTTTCTTGTTTATTTAGTCTTTCCCGCATTCATTGTTGTAATTTCCTTTTCGTTTTAGTTTTCGAAACCGTACAAAGATCGTTCAAGGTTATAAACGTGCAAGCAACGAATTACAAAGTACGCGTCTTCAAGTTTGTGTTGTTTTAATCGTTTCAAGACCCCCACATTCGTTTCGAAAAGTTTATCCTTTATCGCCTACTGGATCTGTGAAGCTTATTCTACGTTTATTCGTAAAGTTCGGGCGAATGGTTCGCCACTTATCGTTTATTTGGATGCAACTGTGTTTGGAGGAAATACCCGAAGGATTAAAATAGTGCCCAGTCCGCCATGAGCCAAGGATCGGCCGCCGAAGGTACTGGATCGGGAAACGCGTCAGACGAAGACGACCACGAAACTCGCGAACGGAAACTAACTGAAAAGGGTCGAGAAGAGAAATTAAGGCGACTGAAAAATGGTCAAACCGCCAAATTAGCTGCTGTTTCAAAACAAAGGAATGCTATTACAAGCTTAATGGAAGAGGAGAACAATCTCCACTTGGTTAAATCAGGGATAAATGATTTGAACACAGCTTTCAGGGAGTATCAAGAAGCATTTGACCTTCACTATCGTGAGTTGATTTCTGAAGAGGATCAAGACAAGGAGCTTAATCGTTATGAGAGTAAGGAGAAGTCACTATTGGAATTTAGGAAACAGGTCATGGAATGGATCAGTGTGGCAGAACGTCGCTTAGCAGAAGAATTTGATCTACTTTCAGAGGCAAAGTCAAGTTCACGTAAATCTTCCCATGCTAGTACACATTCAAACAAGTCTTCGGCCAGCTCCACTTCATCTGCCCGTGCGAAAGAGAAGCTTAGACTAGCTGAATTGCAAGCCGAAAGAGAAATGCTAGAACGCAAGCAAGCACTACGAGCTGCAGATGAAGCCCTGAAATTAGAAACCGAAATAGCGAAAGCCAAAGCACGAGAAAGGGTGTACGCCAGTTTAGAGGAAGACCACGGCAACATGGAAGACAAGAATGAGATTGTTCCCAACTCTAAACAAAGTCAGCCTGAGTTCATGGCTTCAACACCTGCCACTCAGCTCAACCCTGTCGCACCAGAGTTCCATTCAGATGGCCAGGTAAGCAAGATCTCGCCTCAGGCTAACAGAAATACCACTGATGGCTCACAAAGAATCATTGCACCCTCCGACATCCCTTACCAAGCGGACTCTCAGGAAAGGTCGTTCGAGGAAGTGATGGCCATGCAGCGTCAACAAAATGAGCAAATGATTGCAACTCACCAGCAGTTGGCTGCGGCAATGACTCTGCCTCAACCTGAGGTGCATAAGTTTAAAGGAGACCCTATCAAATATGGAACATTCATTATGGCATTCAGAGCACGGATAGAATCTAGAACATACAACGCAGCGGATTGCTTGTACTACTTGGAACAACATCTTGAAGGAGAACCGCGAGAACTTATTGGAGGCTGCCTGCACATGGACCCTTCTGAAGGATATGAGGAAGCTAGAAGGCTACTAGAGAAAGAATATGGGGATCCCTTTAAGGTCTCAATGGCATATGTGAACAAAGCTCTTAAATGGTCTCCAATTCAGCCAGATGATGCACCAGCACTGAAACGTCTCTCGCTTTTCTTAATCAAGTGTAAAAATGCTATGATGAGCGTGTCCCATATGAATCAGTTAAACCATCCCACAAATATGCAGACCATTGCATGGAGAAAGCCAAGTAGAAAGCACCAGCATGGACAACCTCATTGTTACAAGCCTAGATGATAGTAATCCTATCGATTTACCTCGCTCATACACAAGAGATGAAATCCCGGCAGATCACCGCCAAATTCCAACACCTGATCTCATAAATCAGTGGACACACCTCTCTGAGGTTGCGAAGAAAATTCCTGAGTTTGAGCCCCATTTGGAGATCGGGTTACTCATTGGCAGCAATTGCCCAGCAGCTCTAGAGCCGTTAGAAGTAGTACCTTGTCAAAGCGATGGCCCATATGCCCTCCGTCTTCGCCATGGTTGGACAGTCAGTGGACCCCTGCAAATTAAAACTGAACATGATGGAGACAGGATAATTGCAAATCGAATTACCATTAGAGAAGTAGAAACGCAAAAGGAAATCATTGCTCCAAAGTCATTGCTCCGAATGTTAGAGATGGACTTCAATGATCACACTGTGAGCAAAGTACCGGACGAGCGTGGGCCCTCTCAAGAAGACAAAAGGTTTCTAAACGTGGTAGAAAAGGAGACAAAAATCGTCGATGGCCACTACCAAGTCCCTCTTCCCTTCCGACATAATGATGTCATTATGCCCAACAACAAGGAACAGGCTATCAAGAGAGCTAACTGGCAGAAGAAGAAGATGCTGAGGGATTCTAAGTATCGCTCCGACTATGTTGCCTTTATCAATGATGTCATCGCCAAGGGTTATGCACAAAGGGTTCCAAACCAGTCACCGACGCCGATGCCAGGCAAGGTGTGGTACCTCCCTCACCATGGGATTTATCACCCGAAAAAACCCGGAAAAATACGCGTGGTATTCGACTGCAGCGCAAAGTCCGAAGGAGTGTCCCTCAACGACCGTTTACTCCAAGGTCCAGATCTCACAAACTCTCTTGTAGGAGTGCTAACCAGATTTCGTGAGGACCCTGTTGCCTTCATGGGAGATGTGGAAGCTATGTTCCACCAGGTCAAAGTGCCCCCAGAACAGCATGACTATCTTCGTTTCTTATGGTGGCCAGACGGCAATCTGGAGGCTGATTTAGAAGAGTATCGAATGGTCGTACATCTATTTGGAGCGGTCTCCTCACCAAGTGTTGCTAACTTTGCCCTTAAACAAACCGCAAGGGATAACGAAGAAGAGCATGGTACTCTAGTTGCTGACACGTTGCGAAAGAACTTCTACGTGGATGATTGTCTACGTTCTGTAAACTCAGAAGGTTCAGCGGTGGAGCTGATTGAAGGCCTTCGTCGGTCTTGCCAGAAGGGTGGATTCCGCCTCACCAAGTTTACTTGCAATCGTCGCGCAGTCCTAGACAGCATACCCGAGACTGAGCGATCGAAGGAAGTCAAATCTATTGCTCTTGACTACGACGACCTTCCTGTTGAGCGTGCCTTAGGGGTACAGTGGTGCGTACAGTCAGACAGCTTTGGATTTCGAATCGTCATTAGCAGTAAACCCTTCACAAGACGAGGAGTCTTATCAACCGTATCATCAATCTTTGATCCCCTGGGCTTCATCGCTCCTTTCACGCTCTTGGCAAAGAAGTTGTTACAGGACCTATGCTGCCACAAGGATCTCGACTGGGACGACGACATTCCAGAAGATTACCGCAGTAAATGGATGGGATGGTGTGCAGAGCTTCCCGTGCTTGAGCAATTCCACATCGAGCGGTGTCTCAAACCACCAGATTTTGGTCCAGTTGTTTCCAGACAGCTTCACTTGTTCTCCGACGCCAGCACAATGGGTATGGATGTGCGGCTTACCTCCGTCTACAGGACGACACAGATCGCGTCCATTGTTCCTTTCTAATGGGCAAGGCCCGGCTCACACCCACCAAGGCCGTAACAGTCCCACGGCTAGAACTAACCGCTGCAACCGTTTCTGTGCGTGTCGGACAAATGCTAAACAAGGAACTAGAGATCAAGCCTGAGAGTGTCATCTACCACACCGACTCTACCACAGTTCTCCGCTACATAGGAAACGAGCGGAAAAGGTTTCAAATATTTGTCGCAAACCGCGTGCAGCTGATCAGGGACTTCACAAGTCCCATGCAATGGAAATATGTAGACACTGATAGTAACCCAGCAGACGACGCCTCAAGAGGACTAAGTGCTGCAACACTTCTACAGCAGCAACGTTGGACCAAAGGCCCACAGTTCTTGTGGAAAATGGAATCTGAGTGGCCGCAGCAGCCCTTCCCAGTTGGCGAGGTTCTAGACGACGACCCTGAGGTCAGAAAAGTTGTTTCTGCCAGTACTACGGTAATGGAAGACCCAGCTGCGTCCATCAACAAGCTGATAGAATATCACTCAAACTGGCATCGTCTGAAATTGGCAGTGCCTGTGTTCCTCAGAATCAAAGCTGTCCTACGAAAGCGGAAGGAGATTAGAAAGCGTGCTAGCCTTGAGACAGATCCAAATCTCGACCGAGCAAGTTTAAGCATTAAGACATCCAGAGCTGGAACAAAGGGAGTGGATATCTGCTACACACCGCTCACAGTCCAAGAGTTTGAAGAGGCTGAGATCGCCATCCTCCGCTATGTTCAGTCACAGTCTTTCAGTAAGGAATTGGATGCCCTCAAACAAGTAAGCAGCAGAGATGGTGGAGATCAACGGGGTCGGGCAAAGCAGAAGAAAATGGTGCTCAAGAAAACGAGTTCCCTAACTCGACTGGACCCCTTCATTCATGAAGGCCTCCTTCGGGTTGGTGGCCGTCTCAGCAGGGCTGACGATCTTCCAGAAGAAACGAAACACCCTTCCATTCTGCCTCGCAAGAGTCACGTTACAAACCTGATCATCCAGCACATACACGAACGCCTAGCACATGCAGGTCGCGGCCATACACTTGCTAAATTAAGAGAAAGATACTGGGTCCCAGGTGCTAATGCTGCTGTCCGTCACCTGATTGCGAAGTGTGTTACCTGCCGCCGTAACCGTGCCCCCGTCACTGAACAGAAGATGGCTGACTTGCCTAAAGACAGAGTGATTCCAGCCCCACCGTTTACATACACTGGAGTAGACTACTTCGGCCCGTACGTGGTCAAGGAAGGCCGAAAGGAACTTAAACGATACGGATGTCTTTTCACATGTCTAGCAAGCAGGGCAGTACATATAGAGACCGCCAATTCTCTCGAAACAGATTCGTTCATCCAAGCCCTTAGGCGCTTTATCGCTCGTCGTGGTCCTATCCGTGAAATCAGAAGTGACAATGGAACGAACTTTGTAGGCGCAAATACAGAACTACAACAAGCAGTTCATGAAATGGATAATGAGCAAATTAGGAGAAGATTGCACAAAGAGGGTACAGACTGGATCTTCAACCCACCAAGTGGTAGCCACATGGGTGGTATATGGGAACGACAAATTCGCACCACTCGCAAAGTGCTTACCGTCCTACTGCACGAACATGGCTCCCGCTTGGACGATGAGTCTTTCAGGACCCTGCTCTGCGAAGTCGAAGCCATCATTAACTCGAGACCTTTAACCTTTGCATCAAGCGATCCTGATGACTTCAACCCTTTAACCCCAAACAACCTTCTCACAATGAAGACCAGCGTTGTGCTCCCTCCACCAGGAGTATTCCAACGTGCAGATGTGTACATGAAGCGGCGTTGGCGAAGAGTACAGTACCTGGCAAACTTGTTTTGGACGCGCTGGAAAAAGGAATATCTCCTGACACTCCAACAGCGCTCAAAGTGGAACAATCCAAAACGGAACTTAGCTGTCGGTGATGTTATTCTAGTGAAGGACGACACCTGCCCCAGGAATGTCTGGCCTATGGGACGAGTCGTCGGGACGGAACCAGATAAGAATGGCTTAGTGCGCTCTGTCCAATTGAAAACCCGGACATCGGAACTACGAAGACCAGTTGACAAGGTGATCCTTCTGCTAGCCAAGGAAGAACAGTCATGCCCCGACGAGTAGTAGAGCAGAAGGCTTTGGAGACTGAACTTTCCTGTAAGATTGCTAGTGACTCCAAGTAGATTGTATACCGGATTTGACTTTTTAGTTTACTCTATAGTACAGGACTTGTCATGTTAAGCATCGCTTAAGGGGTCGGGAATGTTGCTGCCGTTACGCGTGATGTCACGCAAGCCCTAGTTCCCCGTTCCCGATAGGCGTTGCGGTATGAGAAAAAACCATGTGCTCAATCGATCGAAGGTAGTGTTTCACGGCAGTTCGTCTTATAGGGATTCGTTTAAGGCCTATTTACCGTTGCCGTCTACTTTACAAGGACACAAACGTAAGTTCTCGATTGTTTTCTTGTTTATTTAGTCTTTCCCGCATTCATTGTTGTAATTTCCTTTTCGTTTTAGTTTTCGAAACCGTACAAAGATCGTTCAAGGTTATAAACGTGCAAGCAACGAATTACAAAGTACGCGTCTTCAAGTTTGTGTTGTTTTAATCGTTTCAAGGCCCCCACAAGGTATATTAGTGATAGTAGTAACAGGTCAGCAAAGATAAGCCTCGTTGCGGATCAGGTGGATTAGGTACCTATGGATTAGGTCGAGTTAAGTCATTAATATGTATAAGGAATTAAGGTCGAGTTAGGTCGAGTTAAGTCATTTATAGGTATAAAGGATTAGGTATAGGCAAAGGGCCTT